>JBBPBO010000003.1:46286319-46561108 GCA_037974295.1 Cicer cuneatum | reverse complement strand
GCAAAACAGAATGACTCACACCAGAATCATCAGAAGCAAAACAGAATGACTCACACCAGAATCATCAGAAGCAAAACAGAATGACTCACACCAGAATCATCAGAAGCAAAACAGAATGACTCACACCAGAATCATCAGAAGCAAAACAGAATGACTCACACCAGAATCATCAGAAGCAAAACAGAATGATTCACACTAGAATCATCAGAAGCAAAACAGAATGACTCATACCAGAATTATCAAAGGCAAAACAGAATGACTCACACCAAAATAATCAGAAGCAAAACAGAATGACTCACACCAGAATCATCAAAGGCAAAACAGAATGACTCACACCAGAATCATCAGAAGCAAAACAGAATGACTCACACAAGAATCATCAGAAGCAAAACAGAATGATTCACACAAGAATCATCAAAAGCAGAAACAGAATGATTAACATCAGAATCATCAGAAGCAGAAACAGAATGATTAACATCGGAATCATCAGAAGCAGAAACAGAATAATTAACATCAGAATCATCAGAAGCAGAAACAGGATGATTAACATCAAAATCATCAGAAGCAGAAACAGGATGATTAACATCAAAACCATCATAAGCAGAAACAGAATGATTAACATCAGAACCATCAGATTTAGAAACAGGATGATAAACATCAGAATCATCAAAAGCAGAAACAGGATGATTAACATCAAAGTCATCAGAAGCAGAAATAGAATGACTAACATCAAAATCATCAGAAGTAGAAATAGGATGATTAACATCAGAATCATCAGAAGCAAAAACAGGATGATTAACATCAGAATCATCAGAAGCAGAAATAGGATGATTAACATCAGAATCATTAGAAGCAGAAACAGGATGATTAACATCAAAATCATCAGAAACAGAAACTGGAAGATTAACATCAGAATCATCAGAAGCAGAAACAGGATGATTAACATCAGAATCATCAGAAGCAGAAACAGGATGATTAACATCAGAATCATCAGAAGGAGAAATCCTTCCTCTATATCCGAATACAGGGGCTCGTATTCGAATACAAGTTTGAAAATTTAAGTAAAACAGAAGCTTGACAAGTTGTATTCGAATACACACATGTTGTATTCGAATACACCTTCGAAAACCAGTGAAATTTTCCAGAGACTTCAACACATTTCAAACTGTTTCTTTTGAAAAATCAGCACAACACCTAAAATAGTTTTATCACTCTTTTAAACCACAACACTCAGATTTTTTTACTTCAAACCAGATTTTCCAGAAGAAACACCTTCATCATTTTAAACCCTTTTTATTTTGAAATCATCAGCAACACCATATTTTCAAACCATCAGAACATCATGCAAGCATTTCAGTTTTCTCAAACATCAGAATAACATGCAAAACATTTCAGCTTTCTCAAACATCAGAACAATATGCAAGCATTTTAGTTTTCTCAAACATCAAAACAACATGCAAGCATTTCAACTTTCTCAAACATCAGAACAACATGCAAGCATTTCAGCTTTCTCAAACATCAGAACAACATGCAAGCATTTCAGCTTTCTTAAACATCAGAATAACATTCAAGCGTTTCAGCTTTCACAACACATCAGAATAACATTCAAGCATTTCAGCTTTCACAACACACCAGAATAACATGCAAGCATTTCAGCTTTCACAACACATCAGAATAACATTCAAGCATTTCAGCTTTCACAACACACCAGAATAACATGCAAGCATCACAGAGCAGCAAAACAACAACAAAATGCATTTTTGCATTTTAAAACCATTTTCAAAACAGTTTTATGGACATGCATTTTATTCATGTTTAAAATAACATACAAGACATTTTTTTCCACCTTGCCATATAAACAACACAACTTTTAGTGCATTCAGGCCAAACAGCAATCATCACAGAACTTTTAAAACGTCAAAAAATGCATTTTTCATTTCTTTCAAGCTTCAGGCAAACCAGTTTCAAAACAGTAATGAAAACACTAGTAATGCCATGAAATTTATGCACTTACAGCCCTAATGCAACTAAAAAGTGGAAGGTGCCCTTACCCTTGTTGCGTGTTCTGCTTCTGCTAAAGTGTATGCGTCAAAAACGGCGAAACTCCCGCCTGCGTTTGCTGCTACAAAACTGAGTTCTCTAGCTCCGTAATGAAGTGGGGATTAATTTTAGTACTGGGGGTTTTCTGGTTTGATGCTTGGACTTTCAAGTAATGGTGCTTTTAAGGAACTCCCTCTTTTTCACTTTGAAATCGTGAGCTGCGACAGAAAACAGAGACAGAATGAGAGGGAAAATGGGGTACTGTTACATGCAGTATGGGCAGTGAGGAAGGAGGGATGGTGTTCTGATTTCATTGTCCTTCTCACTCATATTTATAGGCTTTTGTGGTGCCACCTCACCCAAAAATAATGTTAAAATAATGTTGGATCCTTCAGCAATTAATTGTCTTGCAATTAGCCACTAATCCTCAATTAACTGCCCGATTAATTTAATTACTCGTAATTAAATTAATTTAATCTTCATCCAATAATTTTTATTCATCCTCCAAAATAAATATTTATATATATATATATATTTATTCAAACATACATATATTAAATATTTTACAAATATCCCCAAAATACCCTTAATATTAATTCCATAAATTAATATTAATTTTTAAGGGTCTTACATTACTACCCCCCTTTAAATTAGTTTCGTCCTCGAAACTAAATGTTGATAAACAACTGAGGATATTGTTCCCTCATCTTACTCTCCAGTTCTCAAGTCGCGTCCTCTAGCAACAGGACGAGTAGCCCTAGTTGCGTTCACTGTTGGTTCCACCTTCGGAACCTTGCAATCACTTGCAAAGTGTCCTGGCTGATGGCAATTGAAACAGGGAGAATCCTTTACGGTACAAGCAGTAGCGTAGTGTCCTTCTTTCCCACATCGGAAACAACGAACCCCTTGTCCTAATTGTCGTCCAAAAGTCTGGTTCCCTGGGCGATTCTGGCCCCTGTTGTTGTTCTGGGGTCGGTTATACGGCTTAGCAACCTGCTTTCCTCTATTGTTCTGATTGTGCATCCGACTAGGCCTACCAGAATTAAAGTTCCCTCCTCTGTTGGTCCTCTTGTTCTTCATCTCTTCGACCTCTCTACACTTCTGCACTAACACTTGGAAACGTTGAATTCCCAATGGCAAGACCGAGTCTTGAATCTCACACTTCAGTCCATTTTGAAAGCGATGACACATAAATTGTTCATCAACTTCTTCCCGAAAGAATCTGAAATGCCTGGACAGCGATTCAAACTTAGCAGCATATTCTCCTGCCATCATGTTTCCCTGGTGCAATTTCAGAAAATCGTCACCCAACTTGGTCCTAGTGCTCATCGGGAAGTACTTGTCCAAAAACTTCTTTTTGAACGACTCCCAGTTCACTTCCTCTCTGCATTGTCCACGTAGACTCCGTACGTAAAGATCAGGGGAAACTAACGACGTTTCCGTCGTTAGTGTATCCGTCGGTAGGACGGGTTCGGGTAACATCTGAGGGAAAAGCCCAATTTCCACCATATAATGGCAAGGGTCACCGACCGAAATTAACAAATAATCACATAGCATATATTTCACAGCTACAAATATATACATGGCATATCGTATAACAATGATGGAAATAATGATTCTCATTTGAAATTCAATGACATATATGCCTTTTCAAAAACAGTAGGCAATGAATATGAAAAATATGTGGTAAGTACAACCAACACTTCAGCAATCACAATCATAAATCAGAAATTCAGATTTCATAAAGTACTCACACACATCACTTTCCAATCATCATCACATAACCCAATCGTGACCCACTGGTCAATCACCCCGATGCAATATGTATATGCTCATGTATACAATTTCTTGGAATCACCAAGGTGCAGTGGCTCAACAGACCAGCACAATTTATATGTATGATAGACTTTAACGGCCCTCAAGACCATGGTGCAATCGCTCAACAGATCAGCACCAGTGCAGTCGCTCATCAGACCAGCACTCGTGCAGTCGCTCAACAGACCAACACGTTATACATCTTTGAATGGACCACCACGAACACGCGGCCATTCCGTAGCCTGGATAGAATGGACCACCACGAACACGCGGCCACTCTGAAACCGGATAGAATGGACCACCACGAACACGCGGCCACTCTACAACCCATCACGGTTACTACATTCACGTGTATTAGCTTCTCACAGGCCAAATACACAGAAGTTAAATCCTCGCACGGATAAAATGGACCACCACGAACACGCGGCCATTCCGTAGCCCGAGTAGAATAGACCGTCTAATACACGCGGAACTACTCTGACCCCGGATAGAACAGACCGTCTAATACACGCGGAACTATTCTATAACCCATGGTTACTACTTAACTTCGCGACCCATCACGGTCACCGCATTACTCTGTGGCCCATCGTGGTCACCACTTGACTATGCAATGTATGAATATGCAGTGTTTTCTCTTCACTGAAAACAGTATGCAATATCAGAAAACTCAGCTTGTCCAGCATTCCCTCAGAGCATCCAAACACAAATAATTTCATAATCAACACAGCAATGATTAAACATTCCAGTAATCATTAACACTTTACTTTATCACAACATTCCATTCTTAATTATCATAAGTCTTTTCCCCAACTCTTAAAATTCACAAAACAATGTTTAAAACTAAGATTCCTAGAAAATACAAATCTGTATTCGAATATAGCCTCTCTGTATTCGAATACATGAGCCAAAACAGTGCAGAATTAACACACTGTATTCGACTACAACCCCCCTGGTAGTCGAATACAGAGGTAGTCTCAGTGCACAAATCAACATTTTTCACTACATCAGTAAAGTCCCAAAAACTTCATCACCCCCACTTCAAACTATCACAAAAATTCCATTTTAATTCGTCATAAACCTCCCCAATACTCCCCAACACGTAGGGTTCACAAAACAATGTTGAAAAACTTGGAATTTCTGAAAACTCGAATTTGTATTCGAATACAAATCCCTTGTATTCGAATACAGAAGCAGGAAACTGCAATTTTAACATTCTATATTCGAATACAGCATGCCTGTAGTCGAATACAGAAGACAAAACCAGAATGACCAATATCAGAACATCAGAAGCAGAACCAGAATGATCAACATTAGATCATCAGAAAACAGAACCAGAATCAAAATGATTAACATCAGGAACAGAACTAGAATAAGAATCATCAACACCAGAACATCAGAAACAGAACCAGAATCAGAATGATTAACATCAGAACATCAGTAACAGAACCAGAATCAGAATCATCAACACCAGAACATTAGAAACAGAACCAGAATCAGAATGATTAACACCAAAATCATCATAAGCAAAACAGAATGATTAACACCAGAATCATCAGAAGCAAAACAGAATGGTTAACACCAGAATCATCAGAAGCAAAACAGAATGATTCACACAAGAATCATCAGAAGCAAAACAGAATGATTCACACAAGAACCACAACACTCAGATTTTTTTACTTCAAACCAGATTTTCCACAAGAAAACACCTTCATCATTTTAAACCCTTTTTATTTTGAAATCATCAGCAACACCAGATTTTCAAACCATCAAAACATCATGCAAGCATTTCAGTTTTCTCAAACATCAGAATAACATGCAAAACATTTCAGCTTTCTCAAACATCAGAACAACATGCAAGCATTTCAGCTTTCTCAAACATCAGAACAACATGCAAGCATTTCAGCTTTCTCAAACATCAGAACAACATGCAAGCATTTCAGCTTTCTTAAACATCAGAATAACATTCAAGCGTTTCAGCTTTCACAACACATCAGAATAACATTCAAGCATTTCAGCTTTCACAACACACCAGAATAACATGCAAGCATTTCAGCTTTCACAACACATCAGAATAACATTCAAGCATTTCAGCTTTCACAACACACCAGAATAACATGCAAGCATCACAGAGCAGCAAAACACCAACAAAATGCATTTTTGCATTTTAAAACCATTTTCAAAACAGTTTTATGGACATGCATTTTAATCATGTTTAAAATAACATACAAGACATTTTTTTCCACCTTGCCATATAAACAACACAACTTTTAGTGCATTTAGCCCAAACAGCAATCATCATAGAACTTTTAAAACGTCAAAAAATGCATTTTTCATTTCTTTCAAGCTTTAGGCAAACCAGTTTCAAAACAGTAATGAAAACACTAGTAATGCCATGAAATTTATGCACTTACAGCCCTAATGCAACTAAAAAGTGGAAGGTGCCCTTACCCTTGTTGCGTGTTCTGCTTCTGCTAAAGTGTATGTGTCAAAAACGGCGAAACTCCCGCCTTCGTTTGCTGCTACAAAACTGAGTTCTCTAGCTCCGTAATGAAGTGGGGATTAATTTTAGTACTGGGGGTTTTCTGGTTTGATGTTTGGATTTTCAAGTAATGGTGCTTTTGAGGAACTCCCTCTTTTTCACTTTGAAATCGTGAGCTGGGACAGAAAACAGAGACAGAATGGAAGGGAAAATGGGGTACTATTACATGCAATATGGGCAGTGAGGAAGGAGGGATGGTGTTCTGATTTCACCACCCTTCTCACTCCTATTTATAGGCTTTTGTGGTGCCACCTCACCCAAAAATAATGTTAAAATAATGCTGGATCCTTCAGCACTTAATTGTCTTGCAATTAGCCACTAATCTTCAATTAACTGCCCGATTAATTTAATTACTCGTAATTAAATTA
This sequence comes from Cicer cuneatum, assembly GCA_037974295.1. Classification (NCBI taxonomy): domain Eukaryota; kingdom Viridiplantae; phylum Streptophyta; class Magnoliopsida; order Fabales; family Fabaceae; genus Cicer; species Cicer cuneatum. The sequence continues at coordinate 46,554,346 of JBBPBO010000003.1, read as the reverse complement.
ATTTAATCTTCATCCAATAATTTTTATTCATCCTCCAAAATAAATATTTATATATATATATATATATATATTTATTCAAACATACATATATTAAATATTTTACAAATATCCCCAAAATACCCTTAATATTAATTCCATAAATTAATATTAATTTTTAAGGGTCTTACAAAAAACACGTTGAAAGCGCATTTAATAGAGTCAGACACAGCTTCTTTAGTGCATTGCCTTAATTTTCTTTGTTTATTTTCTCTTTTTATCAGAGGATACAACGTAAAGATTTTAATGTTCATTACAAAGATCTGCACACTTAAACAATTTTATTTGTACAATAAATTGTTCCCAGAAAATAATTTTTTATTATTATTAAAACAATTAAGGGTCATTGTTCTTCAAACCAACTTGATTCTAACAATTGATAATGCACCAATATCTAACAAGAGTAGTTTGGTAAAAGTAGTATTCTCTTTGTTTCATTTATACATTTTTCTTAATATGTGTGAAATGATCAAATGACTCAATTATTTTAGAACAAAGGGATATACAATAAAAATAAAATAAAAACATCTCACCTTCTTCGTCTTCATTCCCTAACCTATCCAATTCACTCCACCATCATCATTTTTTCCTCAACCTCGTTCTTACCTCCACCATCTCTATCTCCTTCAAAACCTCAAACCTCCATTATCTTCATGTCTTCCACAACCTCAAACACACCATCTCCCCCAACCCATTGGCTCCTAATCCCCCCCACCCCCAATCCGTCATTTCTTGAATTAAAAGAAATAGTTTAAATAGCACAAATCAGAAAGGTTTTCATATTCATATGCAATAAATTCTCATTATGTTAAGTTGATTGTCTCATACAAAATAAGATCAATCATCAATAATAGATGATGAAAACAAAACTAAAAAAGAAAATTGTGTGAGATTTCATTCATTTAGGCATTTAAACAAACAATTGATATACTTGTGAACTTCACATTTCAATTAAAACAAATAAAAACAATGTGCATTTCTTAAAGTTCAGCTATAAATCTTTAGAAGGTTTTTGCAAATTATGCGGTTGTAATTTAAATTTTCAATCTAAACTTTATAAGTATATACAAATAAATATAAATTGTTATGAATATTTAGTGGAGGTCCCTTTCAATTTCCCTTAGTTAAAGTCTTAATCCTTGATGTTAGTGGAACCCTTAATATTAGTAGTCTGCTAATGGATCATTATGATAGGCTATTCATATACTTGTAACTTACAAAATGTATGTCCTATAGATATAACTCATGTAATATTGTATAGGATACATGTTGAAGAACATAATACAACTTTTACTCTCTCATTCTCTCTTTCTCATTTTTCTCTATTGTTCTATATTTTGCTATAATTTTGGTTAATTTCATGACATATATTTTTTTGTAAACTCTTGAAATAATACTAAAATATTTACAACTTTTAAATTTTTTTCAAATATGAATTAATTAAACTATAAAATTCAATCTAAACTCAAGACGTGATCCGACTCAGAGTCACGACATTGAGAAACTGGTGAGTAATTCGAATACTCTTCAGACTTCTAACTTTTACCTGTCACTTGGAAAACATCACCCTTGATATAGTGAGCACAAAACTTAGTAATATATTTAATAAAACAATTACATTTGTTTCTCATTCATGTCGATGTGTTAAGCATGAAAAATAATCTCAACAAATTATACCTCAATTAAATTTTTTTTTTTGTAAGCTATACTAAAATAACCTCTTATGTCTCTAGTCTCAATTCTTTCAAACAATCCAAGCTATTAGACGCGTTGAATCCAATGTCTTAAACTTCAAGTAAGTCATAAAGACTATATTAGTTTTACCCAATGCCCTCTACTTATTAGTAACCTCTTTTGGTAAAATTAGACCTATGTAGTCAATGGCGAATAACGTTGTGAACGACCCACAAAACACTATTGCGGTGTAGTGCGTAGCAATATGGCCACTACGCTAAAGTCTCAGGGTGAGAAAAAAGGGAGAAGAAGAGGTTTGATGGTACAGAGAACAAGGAAATGAAGGTCGCACCAAAGTCCTCCATAGTCATGTCATGGTCACATGGCAGTAAAATTTGCAGAGAAGTGAAGAGATGAAGGTCGCAATCAAGCAAAAGAGATGAGAGGTCATGAATAAAAAGAAATAAGAGAACGCAAAAGGAAAATCCCTAATTTGTCAAAAAAGAATACAACACAAAGGCTATTTTGTCTTTTCTTAGAATAAATGAGGGTGCTTTTTGTCTTTTCATGATAAATATGAGGACATTTTGGTCTGTTGGTGATAAAAATTAGGGTCTTTTAGTCTTTTGTTATAAAAAAACGAAGGCCTTTATGTCTATTTCTTTTATCTTCATTATTGTGGTCATCTTCTCCATGTTTTATGTAGCCGCTACACTGAATCGCTCCACCACATAATTTTGCGAAGCGTCAAACCTCTGCTCCACCGCGATTGCGGTTGCAATTGCCGCTAGTGACTACAGAAGATTGAAGATAATTAAGTTCGTAAGTGGTACCCCACTTACCCTTGCTTCAGTCGTATATAGACAAAGAATTCATCTATCTACAATGAACCCTATATATGTGTGTGTGTGTTTATATATATATAACTATAATAATAAAATAATATGTATTTGACCATAACATACAAGTAAACATTTACTCCATTCACACAATTAAATATGCGTTTAACATATGAACCATATGAGCATATATATATATATATATATATAATACCATGGGAATCAAACCTTCCAGTCAAAGAGTATTATAATTATCTTTCCATCCCAATTAATTTCACTCGAAATTGATCTATAATAACTCAAGTTATGATATTATAAAGTCAACAACGTTACATTATAATATGATGACATAACATATGTGTTTACGATACAACTGAGCCATTTTAATATTTGGTAAAATCATAAACTTTAACAAGATGAAACTACTATATGTATTCTTTCAAATCCAGTTGGTTTCATTCAATAATAAGTTTGTTAGATCAAGATATATAAATTTCAAGATGACTAGTGCAAAGTAAACTATAAAACAGAACATTCCACTTCATAAATTCACAAATTTTTTTAAAATCAATATAAACTTATAAAACTTTACAGTAACAAATTACTTAGTGTAATCTTTTAAATCCAATTGGTTTCACTCAAAACCAACTCATATAACTCCTATTACACTCATTCTAACTCAGTTATGTCATAATTTCTTTCTACAAAATATACTTCAACTTTGACAATATAGTTACACTATCAAACAATGTCCAATTTGAGTAAACGAAGAATCTTTTGAAAGCTTATGATGTCTAGTTTATAAGTATAATTTTATTTTGCATGTTAGGTATTGAATTAGTATAGTTTTATAAAATACGGTGTATAGGTACAAAAATGGAGCAACATATTTTTTTCCATCTTGTAACTCACTTTTCTCTATCAATGCTTAATGAAATTTAGCAAGATCAATGCCTATTTTGGAGGTAATTAAGTCTAGGTTCTATTGCAACAAAAATCAACTCTAAACAGTATTTATGGAGAAAATTATGAACAAAATACCAAATGTATACCTATATGGATTTAGGGATAACTTTATATTATTTTCATTTCAAGTTTTTTCTCTCTCAAGTTCATCTACTCTACCAAATAAATAACATTCAAAATTCACTATACAAACCAATTAATTATGATATTTAAACATTTATCATCAACCCAACCACAACATTCAACAATCACAATAAAACAACTCTTTATAGTAGTTAACATAAACACCTAACATGCTTTCTTTATAATCAATGACACCAAATCAAATAGGATTATCACAATACCCTAACATGCAAATCATGAACATTTCTTAGCAACATGTAATCAATATCCCTAAACACATCTAAGAGAGGTTTTAAGAGGATTTTCTATGTTACCTTACTTCTTCACTAATATAAAGGTTACTCTTAGCTGCATCTTCTTCGCTTGAATCTTAACTTAGTTTCAAATTGCTTTTCTCCAAGATGCTTCAATCTCTATTCTAAAATATTCATTCATGATTAAGACTCCAACTCCTTCTTTAATGGGTGAGCCCTAATACCTTCAAGCCCATTTTCCATTTCTTCTCCATGATAAACCTCCTTTTCACTTCTCTATTTTCTTTCTTCTTCTTCTTTTTTCTCTCACACTCATCTCTATTTTCTTTCTCTTTTTTTTTCCACTCATACTCATCTTTTTCTTTCTCCCTACCATGATTCTTAATTTTCTCTCTATTTCCCCTATTACTCTAGTGGTCAATGGTGTTGGAACCAAGTTGGTTCTAAGTACTTAGGATTTTGATGTTTACAAAAGCACTCCATGTAATCTTATTTTGTACTTAGAATTATTATATTAAATACCACCAGAAGATGAAGTCACCAGAGGCAGAAGATGAGTTACCAGAAGATAAAATCAGACTAGAGGATACACCTCCAGAAGATACCAGAGGATGCATCCAGAAGGTACCAGAGGATAGACCTCCAGAGGATACCAGAGGATGTCAAAACATCATCAGATGATATCTTTCCTGGCCCAGATCAAAAGGAAGCAGAGTCCAGAAGAAGACCTGGACCAGACCAGAAGGAAGCCTGCCAGAGGGAGACTTATTCCTGACCAGAAGGAATCATAAGTCAGACTTAGTCCAGAATTTATTCTGACCAGAAGATAGCTTGCAAGTGATTATAAAATTCAGTCTAAACTTAATCCATACTTCATCAGAGCAAAAGATAATTGGTCCAGAACAAGTGATTTGGTCCAGACTTGGCCCATACCAGAAGATAGCATAGTCTAGAGCACGAAACTCAGTCCAGACCAGAAGAAATGATTGTCCAGATTTAATCCTGACCTGATCCAGATCAGAAGGTAAATGTCCAGGTTAAAATATCATGTCCAGATTTAATTCAATCCAGACTCAGTCCAGAATTGGTCTAGATCAGAGGGAAAATGTTCAGATCAATGGTCCAGATTTAAGCATCATGGCCCAGTGTTGACCGAAATCAGAAGATCAGACCATATGGCCTAGTGTTGGCCGAGATCAGAAGATCAGATCATATGGTCCAGTGATTGGCTGAGATCAGAAGATCAGAACGTGTGGTCCAGTGTTGGCCGAGATCAGAGGATCACAACAGATCAGATTGTATGGTCCAGATGTGGACGAGATCAGAAGATCATACAATCCAGATTTAATCATGATGATAATCAGTGGAGACTTGATTAAATTCGATCAAAGTATTAAGAGGATTTGATACAAAAATAAATTGAAGTCTTGTGGGAATTCAGAAGCTATTGCGGGAAGAAAGATTTGGTTCAGAATTAATCAAGAACAGGATTGGGCAAAGTTATTTTTGAATGCAAATCTGGAGCTAAAAAGATATGTTTTTTATTTAAGTGAAACCCGATTGGCCAATTTATTTTTGCAAGAGTATCTGGCAAGATACAACTCGAACTTAGCATGGAAGAAACCCTAATTATTCATCTATAAAAGGAGGCTCAAGGCAGAAGACTCAACATCGAAAATACTTGAGAGTCATACACTTCCAAAAGCAAAATACTTGAGTTTTCAGTGAGGTCAATTGTGAGTATCCGCTTTCCAAAAGCAAGCATTCTAAGTTTTTCCTTCCCTTGTGTTAGATCTAAGTTGTTGAAGTAGAGTCTACAATCTGTGGGAGTCAGAAGAAGTAGCAGATTACTTAGCAATTAGATTCAAGGTTCTTTTCCTCAAAAGTCTAGGATTGTTAGACTATTTGAGAAGACTGACTTGGAGGGTCAGTGGTATTGTTGTAATTCAAGGTTTTTGAATTAGTGAAATCCTTCAAAGTGAAGGGACTGGACGTAGCCTAGTTAACGATGAACCAGTATAAAATTATGTGTTTTATATTTACTTTATATCCGCTGCTAACTCTGTTTTATTCATACATCAGGTTTTGTTATAAAACCGCAAAAACAGAAAAAGTAATCAAGTTAGTCAAACACAATTCAACCCCCCTTCTCGTGTTTGCACCTTCAAATGGAATAGTGGGTAGTTTCCTTGCATGCAATCCTATTGGTCAAGCTATGTCGTGGAGTGGTGACTTCTATCCCTGATAACCCAACTAATGACAAAGTTGCCCTTATTACAAATTGGACTACTTATGGGCTTAGGATGCTCTTTAATTTCTCTCATTCTATCTTAAATACTTTAAGGGTCATGCTAATAAGTGTCATAAGGACACTTGTTAAAAAGTGTCCTAAGTGCCTTTAAGAAAACTAAAAAGGAAATTAAAACAACTTTTGAGTGTAAAAATCTCACTTTTACAATTTCAAAGATTACTCTACTTATAGTTTTTAATTGTATACAGATACCCTTGAAAAAATAACAACTATTTACTTTTAAATATAGACTAATAATAGTAATAATTCATAGAAATTTAAGGTGTTACACCATAACTATTATGTTTAAATGAAAACGACTTTGTTGAAACTCGTAAGTGTTTGTGATAAGTGTCAATCGGTTAGGGGTGAGGATAATAAAGACCCAATGGGTTGGGAAAGATGGTGGGTCTGGGGTTGTGGATAACATAAGGTTGAGGAAGAAATGAAGATGGTGGATTGAGTTGGGTAGACTATAGGACGAAGATGAAGAAGGTAAAGTATTTTTATTTTATAATAATTATAAATTATTATTAAGCGAGTAAAATAAAAATTGACATGTTAAAAAATGACAACAAACTTATATGTTTGCTAAATCATTTTTCCACATAAATATTTTTACATGAATAGATATCATCAAAGATTAAAAGTTGATGAATTTAAAATTACAACAACAAAATTTTAAAAAGTAATAATTTTATAAAGACAAAAATTGGATTTAAGCTATATTATAAGGACTAAAAACACTATTAACCTTTTCTTTAGATGCAAAGTCTTGATGTCTTCTGTACATACTCGTTAGAATTGGAAGGATTTGTGTGTCTATCAGCAGCGAGCCAACACTTGAAGAATTGGCTAAATACGTTTTTAGTTTTTTCAGAGTTTTAATATTTTATTTTTAGTTTATATAGAAAAAATGTGATTGTTAATCCTTAAAAATTTATTTTGTAAACAGTTTTAGCGTTCTTAAGTCAATATTTATTTTTGAATTATCTTTTGCATGCATGTTTGTAATATTATAAAAAATTTCTTTAAAAAAATAAACTCAAAAGTCGATTTCGAGATTCATATTTTTGTTTTTTATTTTGAATTTTTTTATTTTTAAAAATTCATATTTAATTCACTAAAATAATTTAAATTAGAATTAGTTTGTTGATATTTGCCTTGAATCCGCTATGCTAGCAATATTATTACCATTTTTAAATTTTATATACATATATCTACTGAATATTTTTTAAATATTTAAGTTATAGTCTCCTTTCTATAGAAAATATGATTTTAACATTTTTTTAAAAATTTATTATTGTATAATAATAATTATTTTATTATATTAATTATAATAAATATGACTTTTAAATTTATTATTTGGTATTTATAAATGAGTACGGATGCAGGGAAACCTAAAACCCATCGCAAGTAGGGATGAAGATTTAAAGTTCACAAACGAATGCGAGTGTAGATTTTTCTGACTAGTCGATTGCGGGGAGGGAAAACTAGTCTCCGTTCCAATCCCGTTGCCATGCGTACCCTTAAATTATAAATATTAGACATCTTGATTTTATACTTTACAAAAAATAAATATTTTAGACGCTTAAGTTAGATACTATTAAAAAACAATAAAGTGTAATAATATTTGTAAATTAAATGATCAAAATATTTTAAAATTTATAACTTATCGGAAATCAAAATACCTAATACCAAAATGAAATTAATAAACCTTAGGAGATTAAAATAAAAATAAAAAATAACTTGATCAAACGTCCAATTTAGGAAAGAAAAAAAGAAAAGGAAACACTTGTAACGGTCACTAATCCTAAAACGCAGCGTAACCCCTCCATCACCGAGCACCTCACGGAACGGATCTTCATTCTCAAACACAAACCGAACCTTTTGGATCCATCTTTTCTCCCAAACAAATTTCATTCTACTCTTTTTCTTTCCCTCTTTCCATTCCTCAATTTTTCTTTTGATGCAATCCGTTAAAGAGTTACGCTATAGAAGAATCGTGTTCATCAATTGATTTTCCCATTCGAAAATGGCAGTTTCTGCCGCCAATTTCCTCAATGTCTTCTCGCTCTTTTGTATTGCATTGTCTCTCACATTCATGTAAGTCCAATGCGTCTTTCGTACCGAATTTCAGCATTATTAGCGACGATTTTCGATTTGTTATTATTTTTTATTTTTGATGCACTTGAGTTTAGGATGTGTATTTCACTATTTTGTGATCAAATATTAGTTAGTTGAATTGAATTTTACATGCTTGTTTTATTTTTTAGGTAGAGATCAATTTGAATTATAAACGTGGTGTTTGAATTTGTTGGAATTCAGATAGGAGCGAGTGTGAGTGAAGAGTTACTGCATTAGTGTGGATCATAGAATAATTGTGTGTTTGTGTCATGATGAGTAAATTTTAATATGATGAAAATCTCAACTAAATACACTTTAAATGAGTGCGTGTAAGTGGAAAGACATTGAAGTGAATAATGGTTAGAAATTAGAATTAGTTTGCACCGATTTGATGTGAATAATGCTTTTTTATATGAAAACCTTGAAGAAGAAATCTACATGGAGGTCCCGCTTGGGTTTAAAGCTGGGGAAGGAAAGATGTGTAACTTAAGGAAGCCACTCTATAAAAAGTAAGGCAGGTTTACTACTGCGGTGAAGGCTAGGTAGAAGCATAGTCAAGGTGGTGGTCGTAAATTATTCATTAATTTATCATTCTGGGTCAAAGGGGGGTATCTAATTATTTTGGAACATTTTATAGTACTCTACAATATTTAAAAGGAACTCCTAGAAAAGGAATTCTACATACAATAGTGAAGGAGATGATTATAGAGGCTTACAGGTTACTGGCTTTGTTTGACCCATAGATGAGAGAAAATCTACCTCTGAAAACTTCACTTTTCTTGGAGGAAATTTGGTAACTTGGAGGAGAAAAAAACAAAATGTTGTTGTGATGACAAGTGCCGATGAAAATTTTTAGAGAAAAAACCTTAAGGATTTGTGAGCTCTTAGATTATGGATAAAAATTGTTGAGAGTTGCATATTGGATGGTGAAATGGCCTAGATAGGAGTTACACATGATGGATATCCCTCACTGAACAAGTCGGTTTTGTGGAGTTTTGTTAGGCCTAACCCATTTCTATGATGGTATCAGAGTTTATCTTAAATTCATTGAGTCATCCGTTATTAGACCTTTCAAGAATTAGGATAAAAATATATTTTATTAAATTGAAATATGTTGACAATACATTAGAGATATATACAAGGTTACCGTACAACCAAATCCCTATAAGTACTCATATACAACCAAATCCCTATAAGTACTCCTATACAACCATATCCCTATACTTGAGGGATATTTTTAATAATAAAAAAGAAACAAATTTTGACATTCCCACTCAAACTGGTGAGTAGGTGTTCTCCATTCCTAGCTTGGATACAACTCTTTCAAAGTTGCTACCGTTTAACTCTTTAGTTAGAAGATCTGCAAGGGGTTACCTTGGGAGGAGACATATGGAGTGCATATTAGGTCATTATCGAGTTTTTCTTTGATGAAATGCCTGTCAACTTCAATATGCTTGGTTTTATCATGCTGCACTAGTTTATGTGCTATGCTAATAGTAGATTTATTATCACAATAGAGTTTCATTGGTTCATACCACTTTATCTTCAGCTCCTCCAAAATGATCTTCAACCATAGTAACTCACACATCCCTTGTGCCATTGCCCTAAATTCTACTCTAGCACTGGATCTGGTTACCACACTTTGTTTCTTACTCTTCCAAGTCACAAGATTCCCACATAGGCAAGTGCAATATCCTGTGGTTGACCTTCTATCTACAATTGGCCCTGCATAGTCAACATCAGTATATGCTTCAGGATCCATATTTCCATTTCGTCTGAACAAAATCCCTCTTCTTGGGGTTCCTTTCAAATATTGCACGATTATGAGTGCAACTTGCAAGTGTACCTCCTTTGGTTGGTGCATGGATTGACTGACTAGGCTTACAACGAAGACAACATTAGGTCTAGTATGTGAAAGATATATGAGTCTTCCAACTAATCTTTGGTACATTTCCTTGTCAACTACAATGTCTTCTTTTGCATTTTCCAACTTTAAATTTGGATCTATTGGTGTACTCGTTGACTTGCATGTTGTCTTTCCCATTTCTTGTAGAAGATCTGTGATGTATTTTTGTTGGGATATGAAAATCCCTTTCTTAGAGTGAGCCACTTCAATTCCCAAGAAACACTTCAATTTTCCCAAGATTTTAATCTCAAATTCCTTGTCTAAGTGTTGTCATAACAATTGTTGCTCCTTTTTATCATCACTGGTCACTATAATGTCGTCCACATATACCAATAACACTGTTACTCCCCTGACTGGGAGTGTTTGATAAAGAGAGTTTGATCTCCTTGGTTTTGTTTGAAGCCTAGACCTACCATGACTCTATCAAACCTCCTAAAGCACGCTCGTGGCAATTGTTTAAACCTATAAAGAGCCTTGTTTAGCTTACAAACAGTGTTGGTAGCAATATGCTCACTATATCCAGGGGTAAGTCCATATAAATCTCTTCTTCTAGATCTTCATGAAGGAAAACATTTTTTACAACAAATTGGTGCAAGTTTCAACTGTAATTAGCTGCTAGAGATAATATCACCCGAATGATATTCATATTTGCAACCAGAGCAAATGTTTTCATGTAATCCACTCCATATGTTTGAGTAAACCCTTTTGCTACCAACCTTGCCTTGTACTCCTCAATAGACCCGTCAACCGTGTATTTTACAGTGTATACCCACTTGCATCCTACATATTTCTTTTCATTTGGTAGAGGGACCAAATTCCAAGTACCGTTCTTGTCCAGTGCTTCCATTTCCAAGTCCATGGCTTGTTTCCATTTCCTGTCAGACAATGCTTCAGATAGAGAGTTAGGTATAGTAGTAGTGTTCAGGCTTGTAAGGAAGACTTTATGGGTAGGTGGAAATTGTTCAAAGCATATGTAGTTGGATAGAGAGTAGAGTGGCTTATTGGTACATGTCCTAGTATTCTTCCTAAGGGCAATTGGATATGGAGGTCATCATAAGTTGGCGGTGTTTTGGATTACAATTCCTGTGCATGGGAAGATTCATAAATTAGATCACTAGAGTTTGAAACGTCAAGGGAAGTTACCTTATGTAAGGTTAGAATGGACTCTTGGATGTGAATAGATTCATGAATGACCTTTGTTCTTCTTGTATATACTTGATTCTTCCCATATCTTACATTAGTGTCATCATTTTCATCTTTTTCAGAATCAATTTCAGTCTTAATATTGTCATTTCCTTCATTTTCATCCTTTTCAAAATCAATTTTAGTCTCAATTTTAGTTCAAGAGTCAACCCATGAAATAGAAGAGACTCATTTTCGTTACTTGTATTTTTCCTTGAAGATGAGTTTGACCAAAGTAACTTTCATGTTCATGGAAGGTGACATCTCGGGAGACAAATAATTTTTGGGATAGTAGATGATAGCATTTGTAGCCTTTTTTGGAGGAAAAGTACTCGATAAAGACATATTTTAAAGCTCTAGGTTCAAAATTTCCTCTACTATCACTATGGATATGGACAAACGATGCACACCCAAATATTATGGGAGTAAGATTACTACATGTGGACACATTAGGGTAGAACGAGGACAAGGCTTCCATGGGAGTTTTGAAGGCAAGAACACTAGAATGTAATTGGTTTATAAAATACAATGTAGTTTCAATTGCATCTCCCCAAAATTTCTTGGGAACTTTATTTTGAAATAACATCGCTCGAGTTTGATCTAACAAGTGCCCATTTTTCTTCTCAGCAATCCCATTTTGTTGTATTGTTTTAACACACGAGGACTCATGAATAATGCCCTCCTTTAGACAAAAAGAATTAAGTCCGTGATTAAAGCAATCTTTGGCATTATCGGACCTAATCCTCTTAATACTCACTCCAAATTGGTTTTTTATCATGGAGAAAAATTGTACAAACACATAACTAATTTTAGAGTTTTGTTTTAGTAAGTAAACCCCAGTAACCCGAGTACAGTCATCGATAAAGGTTACAAACCAACAGACTCTTGATATATTTGGAACATTAGAGGGACCCTATACATCATCAATATGAACTAAACGGAATGGAGAAATACTCATTTGGTGACTAACTGAGAAATGTACACATTTGTGTTTAGCAAGCTCACACACTTCACAATGAAAACTTTCTACCTCTAATTTCTTGAAAAGGGAAGGAGACAACTGTTTTATGACTCTAATGAAGGATGACCAAGGTGGCAATAGTACAAAATTATCTTGTCCCTGTTAGTCTTTATTGATTTAGAAAAAAAAAGTTGCTATTGCGTAGTAGATTTGGAGGAAGATTTTGACTCTCCAAATTATAAAGACCATTCCATTTTCTAACATTACCAATTGTCCTCCCCGAATTCTTGTCCTGAAGGACATAAAAAACATTACATGATAGGTCTTGTGTTAGTTTTTGTATGGAAATTAAGCTAGTGAACAATTTAGGAATATGAAGGACATTTCTTAGAGTTATGGATGAACTTATTTAGACATCTCTTTGGCCTGCTGCAGTTATAAGGATACCATCTGTTATGAATATTGTTTTGTTGCTAAGGCATGGTGAATAAGTGGGGAAACGTGGAGGTAATGATGTCATGTGGTCAGTGGCTCCCGGATTCAGTATCTAATATTGGTTATAGGGTGAATCATTAAGTCCAATAGAAAATTAAAACTTACCAAGAGAAAGTGTACTTGTATATACCAGAGAACTAGTACCAGTTGGTTTCTCCAACTTACTAAGAAAGGATCTCATCTTTTCTACTTCATCTTCATTGAGATGGACCAATCCACTTTTGCTTTCTTTAGTTGTCATATCTGTAAAACTAGTAGACAAACGATATTAGAGACGTAAGATTGATCTATCAAACAAAACAAACTTCAAACGTCCAAAAAATATCCACAAACTGCAAGTGTGCTATAATGTCGCAATAACAATAGTGGCCAAATTCTGTAACGGAAAAATTCGAGCAAAAGCCGTGTAAGCTTAAAATGCCCCACAAACAAAAGTGCTCCGATTGGAAAGTGAACACCCAAAACGAAACGAGAAACGGCCAATCAACAATCTGGTTGAATAGGGCGGTGAACAGAGGTTTCTTAGGCGACACATGGTGCAAACGCGCTAGAGATGACGTCGCGAGTGGGCGTCATGCACCGGATTGGAAGGCGCACGTGAATAGGCCGTTGACGGCGGCGCTTTGGGTTCTGGCCGAAGTAATGGAGGCGAGTCTTGTGGTGTGGATGGTGGCGTGAAGTAGGTGGCAAAGGTTGTCAAATGGACGTGAACAATAACATCGTGAATAGTGAATACACTATGGCAGTGAACAGGCCAAAGGGGGGCCACAATGAAGGTGACAGGTTTATGCGGAAGCAAGACTTCCAAAGACCGAGAGCTCTGATACTATCTCAAGAATTAAGGTAAAAATATATTTTATTGAATTGAAATATGTTGGCAATACAAAAGATAAGATATATATACAAGGTTACTATACAACCAAATCCCTATTAGTACTCTTATATAACCAAATCCCTATTAATACTCCTATACAACCAAATCCCTATACTTGAGGGGTATTTTTAATAATAAAACAGAAACAAATTTTGACAAGACCATCCAAGTTAGGCTCCCAATCTCCAATCTTGGATGTGAAGGATGTGTTGAGACTTGCGAGTTCCACATTGGATGGTAATACGGCATTATGACCTGAATAGTGGACAATAATTATAAATGATGGGCGTCCCTCGCCTTTCATGTTGGTTATGTGGTGTTGACTTAGCCCCAACTTGAATTGTAATAGCATAATAGAACCAAAATTTTGAAGTAGATAGGAACATCATAAAGGAGATGTTGGATAATTGGACAGTTTGTACACTATTTGCGTTTGTTGAGATCCCATATTGACTAGAGATATGACCAAATCAGCCCTTATAAGACTTGGGAAATCCTCACAACTTGAGCTAGCTTTTGCGGTTATTTTAGGACAAAAATCCAAATTCTAAGATGGTTTCAAAGCCAATCCCGAATCTATTATTGGACCTCTTGTATTTGTCCATGCTCTAGATGTCAAGTTCTAGGTTTGAGAATGTGTGTCAAGATCTCTGCTATTGGGCCACCCACATTTGTTCACGCTTCTGATGTCCAGTTGTAAGCATAAAGGGTTGCTTTTTATACCACATCGACTAGAGATATAGCCAATTTAGCCCTTAAAAGCATTGGGCAATCTTCACCATTTCAACTACTAGCTTTTAGTGTCAAGTTAGACCGAATGCCTTAATTCTAAGAGTATCCAATGGAAATCAACTTGTAGGTGTACTAACTAAAGGATTAATTAATGCTTCATTTTTCGGAAGATTTTGTGCTTTCTTTTTTGTTATTAGCAGTAGTCTCTATAAAGTGTGAACCATCCAAGTACAAGAGAAGCATACGCAATTGGAGTGGTATCGTTATGGAGCTATACTGAAAGTTGTGTAATGGTGTGGGTGTGGTGGGGGGTTTAGCAATTTTGTTTGTCAAGAGAAGTATACACAATTGGAGTGGTGTCGTTATGGAGATGCTGCCAGAATTCCCAAAATTTGTTGTCATTGTTTTTTTTGTTCACACGGAAATGATGATAGCACACTATGCTTTATGACTTAAAATTGAATGTTATGGTTCTTTACTTTGTTTTTACTATAATTAGTTTTTACTACTTTAAAGACCTGTAGTGTTTGGACCATGTTTTTATTGGTTTAGATGTTCAGTATCCGGAAATCATACCTATTACTTTACTCTGATTGCACATATTATTACAGATTTTCTTCTGCACTGCTGGCTTGGATTTTGAGCCGTATTTTTGGTGCATCTGTTGGATTTTGTGTTGGTGGATGCAACAGTTTAAGAGATGTGGTCGTGAAGTTTAAAAAGGTTTTTCTTTACTTTCATTCACTGCTCTATTTCAATTTAGAATATTGAAGGGAATTGTGGCACATTCAGTCCAAAGCAGGATATAATAAACATACTCATTGATCTGGTTTTATTATGGTAATCCGTTTGTATTGCATGACTGAATTTTCTCCTTGAGAATACCTATACGTTTCCTAAAACATCAACTTGGTACTATAGAGTCCCGCCATAGCAGGGTTTAGGGAACTGTCAAACCAATTGTAGATCTATATCGGAATGCCTTGCCGTGAATTTGCAAGAAGCTGATTCCATGACTCGAACCACCTTCAGTCATGCGGTAGCAACTCCAATCATTGTACCAAGGCTCCTTTTTAGTATATACATGTTTTATCTTGAATATAACTTTTTTTAACTGATCCTTGTTTGATGGGGACAAAGAAGGAATTGATGATTTGTCTAGTGGGACACATAGTACACCTAAGGTATGGAGAGTGTATGTTAGAAAATCCAAGAAAGGTGAGCTGGCCCCACCCCGTATATAGGGGAGATGTGGGTAAGGAGGGGAGGATAAGAAATTCTGTTAGTGGTGAGTAGAGAGAGGATTCTCTCTTATTGGAGTGAGCATAGCTCTCAAGAGTAAAAGGAAGACTTGTTTCCTTTGCTCAATTTCCCTTTATCATCAATAAAATACACTATCATATGTTGATTAATCTCTCATTAATTCTTACCGTCGCATTTATAAATTGAATACCTATCAATTTGGTCCGACCTGCCGGATACATTGCAAACCAGTGAGTGTATGAAATTTTGGTGAATGCCCCCAAAGAAGAAGATGGAAAACAAGGTTCATGCATTGGAGAACTGAATGTCAACTCTCGAGGTTGCAATTGCTGAGATGCGAGCGCAAGCTGCTACAGACCAAGAAAGGCTCATCTCTCTTATCACTCAAAGCAAGGACATGGGTGATTCGGTAAAACAGAAGAGTGATGAAGACTCGAATCACGCTGACGACGAGCAAATCAAGAAGCTGATCCAGAAGATGCAGGGAGAGAAGCTTGATGAATTCCGTCAATCGGTGAAAAAGATTGAACTCCCAATGTTCACCGGTGATGATCCCACCGGTTGGATTGCTCGAGCTGAGGTCTATTTTCGAGTGCAGGATACGAGTCTTGAGATCAAGGTTAGTCTGGCTCAATTCTGTATGGAAGGATCTACCATCCATTTTTTCAAAGCGCTGGTTGAAGATGAGACTGATTTGACCTGGGAAGTTTTCAAAGATGCGTTGTTGGAAAGATACGGCGGTCTCGGTGACGGGAGCGTATTTGAGCAACTCTCGTCGTTGAAGCAGGAAGGCAGTGTGGAGGAATACATCAAGGAGTTCGAGAGGTTGGTTGCACAAGTAGATCGTTTACTAGAAGCTCAATTTGTTGGATATTTCATCCATGGCCTCTGTGATGGGATACGAGGAAGAGTTCGTAGCCTCAAAGCGCTAGGTCCAATCTCACGTGCGAAGCTGATGTATCTAGCACATGCTGTGGAAGCAGAGGTACAAGAGAAGAGGATTGGTTGGAATGGGCCTAAAGGATTCGGGTTAGGTTTTACTTATAGATCTAACCCTAATTCTGGATCCGGGTCAACTCACCCGGGTCGAACGCGAAACAGTGATTGAGTCGTAGTCAAGGGCTTCAACGACGGCAGAGAGAAAGGAGGAAACGGGTCGAATCCGAAGTTAGAGACCCGTCAAGACTCACGACGATCTGTTCCCCGTGATTGTGGGATCCGTCATATCTTAGCCCACGAGATTGCAGAAAGGCGGCAGAAAAACCTGTGTTTTAAGTGCGGTGGCGCCTATCATCCTCGTCACCAATGCCCAGATCGTCAGCTTTGTGTAATGGTGATGGAGGAAGACGATGACGGCGAGATGCAAGTCTTTGCAGCTGATACAGAGGAGGAAGATGGAGAAGGAGTTGAACTCAGCATTATGAGTTTGGTTCAAATTGATAACCCGAGTCCCAGGGAGTTAGGGAATGTGCGCACCATCAAGTTAAAAGGTCGAGTGCAAGGAGTACCCTTGTTGGTGTTGGTAGACAGTGGTGCGACGCATAATTTCATCTCGCACAAGTTGGTGAGGTCAATGGGATGGCCAGTGGAAGGAACTACTCTCAATACCAAATTGGGGGATGGGTTTAATGTAGTGGCACAAAGAGTTTGTAGGAAAGTGGTGCTGGATCTGGGGAACATGACATCTACCATTGATGCTTGGTTGTTTGATTTGGATGGAATTGACATTGTCCTCGGAATGTCTTGGTTAGCTTCCATTGGGGGCAAGTGGGTCGACTGGGCACAAAAGGTGTTGTGTTTCCCCGTTGACTCTCAATGGGTGGAGCTGCGTGGGGAAGGCAGTGAACATAAAAACCAGCTGGCCTTGCAAAGTTTGTTGGGAAGACCCAAGCTATGGTACAGAGGAATGTTTTTATCTGCAAGAGCACAAGGGGAACCAAAGGGTCTTGTTGAGCAAAACAGTCAATGATTCACATTTGACCCCTACTCATCAGATTCATGAGCTAGTGGCGAAGTACTCAAAGGTGTTTGCAAAGCCCCAGGGGTTACCTCCTAAGAGAAGACAAAAGCATGCTATTCATCTCAGGGAGGGAGCTGGCGCGGTTAATGTTCGTCCCTACAGGTATCCTTACCACCACAAGAATGAAATAGAGAATAAAATCAGAGAGCTGCTGCAGTCTGGAGTCATCCGTCCTAGCCGAAGTGCATTTTCTAGCCCAGTGATACTCGTGAAGAAGAAAGACGGGTCATGGCGGATGTGTGTAGATTACTGTGCTCTTAACAAGGTAACTATTCCCGGCATGTTCCCTATTCCGGTGATTGATGAACTTTTAGATGAGTTATACGGTGCTCATTACTTCTCAAAGTTAGACCTCAAATCGGGATACCATCAAGTAAGAGTTAAGACTGAAGATGTGCACAAAACTGCATTCCGCACTCATGAAGGCCATTACGAATATCTCGTAATGCCGTTCGGATTGATGAATGCACCCTCGATGTTTCAAGCCCTAATGAATGACATTTTTAAGACTCGTCTAAGAAAATATGTGCTGGTATTTTTTGATGACATATTAGTGTACAGACCGAGTTTGGAAGACCATCTCCATCATGTATCCTCTGTACTGAACATTCTGCAGCAGCAAGGTCTGGTGGCTAATAGGAAGAAATGCAGTTTTGCGGAGCCTAGTGTTGAATATTTGGGTCATATCATCTCTAGAGAAGGGGTAGCGATGGACCCCGCTAAGGTGTTGAATGTTTTACAGTGGCCCACTCCGAAGAATGTGAAAGGAGTGCGAGGTTTTTTGGAGCTTATGGGCTACTACCGTAAATTCATCAAAGACTATGGCAAAATGGCGAGGCCATTAACTGAGATGACTAAGAGGGACAATTTCAAGTGGGGAGAGGGTGCTGAGAAAGCTTTTCAACTGTTAAAGCAAAAGATGAAAAGAGTCTAAAACAGTTGTTATCACAGAGGATCTGCACCATGAATCAGCAAAATTGGGCAACAAAGCTTCTTGGATATCATTTCGATATCATTTACAATCCCGGACTCGAGAATAAAGGTGCAGATGCATTGTCCCATATGCATGATAGTGGGGAAATGACTTCCTTGATACATGTCCCTGAGTGGTTGGGTAGGGCTGAAGTGATTGAAGAGGTCCACAAAGATGTTGCTCTACAGAAAGTCATTTCTGCGCTCAAGGAGAACAAACCGGTTCGGTCTGGATTTTCTTATGTGCGAGGAGTGTTGTTGTATGAGGGGAGGCTGGTGATTTCTGCACAGTCTCCATGAATACTGGTTATCTTGAAAGAGTTTCATTCTACCCCACAAGGGGGCCACTCCGGTTTCCATCGCACGTTTAGACGAGTAGCGTTGAACGTGTATTGGATTGGCCTGAAAAAGACTATCCAGCAATTTGTGCAAGAATGTGATACTTGCCAACGTCAAAAATATGTCGCTGCTGCCCCTGGGGGTCTGTTACAGCCGTTGCCAATTCCGGAACAGATTTGGGAAGATGTATCAATGAACTTTATCACCGGTCTTCCTAAATCCAAGGGATTTGACGTGATCTTTGTGGTGGTCGATCGGCTGTCCAAATACAGCCATTTCATTCCTCTCAAGCGTCCTTTTAATACCCGTGTGTTGGCCGAGGTGTTTACAAAGGAGATAGTGCGACTGCATGGTATTCCCTCTTCCATTGTGAGTGACTGCGACCCTATCTTTGTCAGCAACTTCTGGTGTGAATTGTTTAAATTACAGGGGACCTTGTTGAAAATGAGCACTGCTTAACATCCACAGACGGATGGACAAATAGAGGTCATTAACCGTTGCTTGGAGACATATCTTCGCTATTTTATAGTTTATCAGCCTCAAACGTGGGTAATGTGGCTGCCCTGGGCTGAGTACTAGTACAATACGACGTACCACGTCTCTACGGATTCGACTCCTTTTGAATTGGTTTATGGGAGGCCACCGCCAACCCTCACGCGATTCCTTCGAGGGGAGACCAAGGTAGAAGCTGTAACACGGGAACTTGTTGATCGTGACGAGGCTTTGAGACAATTGAAGTACCATCTCGATCGCGCTCGTGGACGCATGAAGGACCAAGCTGACAAGAAAAGAAGAGATGTGAGTTTTAAAATTGGTGAATGGGTTTTTCTCAAATTAAGGCCACATGTGCAGAATTCTGTTGAAGCACGCATCAACCCGAAACTTTCCCTAAGATACTATGGGCCTTTTGAGATAACAACACGGGTTGGTGCAGTTGCGTATCGTCTCCAGCTACCTGCTACAGCTCGCATTCATCCGGTGTTCCATGTTTTATTGCTTAAGAAGGCAATTGGCAATTACCGGGTTGAGCATGAGTTGCCCCTGGGCCTCGACGGTGATCCTGCTGCACCATGGGAGCCAGCAGCAGTGCTCGCCACTCACACTATCACTAAGGAGGGGTCGGACGTCAAACAATTGCTCGTTCATTGGAAAGGCAAGCCTATTGAAGAAGCCACATGGGAGGACGAGTTTGTAGTGCTGACACAATTCCAAGCCCTTAGACTTGAGGACAAGTCTATGACTCAAGGGAGGAGTATTGATGGGGACAAAGAAGGAATTGATGACGTGTCTAGTGGGACACATAGTACACCTAAGGTATGGAGAGTGTATGTTAGAAAATCCAAGAAAGATGAGCTGGCCCCACCCCATATATAGGGGAGATGTGGGTAAGGAGGGGAGGATAAGAAATTCTGTTAGTGGTGAGTAGAGAGAGGATTCTCTCTTATTGTAGTGAGCATAGCTCTCAAGAGTAAAAGGAAGGCTTGTTTCCTTTGCTCAATTTCCCTTTATCATCAATAAAATACACTATCATATGTTGATTAATCTCTCATTAATTCTTACCGTCGCATTTATAAATTGAGTACCTATCATTGTTGCTTCAACATCCCAAACTAAAATGATCATTTGGATTTTACCCAAAATCAATTTTACCATTGAAGAGATTGAGAAACCATAAAACAGAGTCTGATTACAAGCTGCATTGAAAGAAAAAGAAATAACTAAGAAACGAAAATGTATCATTGAAGAGACTTCACTGCCCAATGGAAATAGCCACACCTCAAACTATCCAAATAAAAATACCCCTTTCTCCTTTCCCCACCCTCCTCACATTCACATTCCTTTGCATGAATCTCAGCATCCGAAACCAAGGTGGGTTTTATGGCATCCCTTCCCCCTATTTATTCCTAAGTGTCTAAAGAAATTTTTTCCCTCAGTATCCAAAACCTATGGGAAACTTAGTTCAGCTGATCTGGTTTTCTTTTTCCACCCACTCTGAATATCATAGTTCACATTCTTTGTTTTTATTCTAGTGAAGTTCATGTTTGTGTCTGTAAGATTCCATAGCAATGTATTCTGTTGATTTATGACATGTACAGGGTCCTACTGAATCTGTATCTATTGGTGAAATTAAACTCAGCTTATGCCATTCCTTTGTCGAACCTGGTGTGGGTTTTCGTTCTTGGAACCCAAAGTTGCAACTATTAATATGTAACTTAGAAGTTGTTACGAGACCGACAAATAGAAGCTCTGGGAAGAAGAAAACTCAGAAATCCAAAACTCGTTCTTTCAGCAAGGGAAAGTGGAACACGATAGTCAATATTGCAAGATATTTTTCTCTTTCTTTGACAGAGCTAGTTCTAAAGGTATGAATGTCTATATCATAATAATTTTTCTTCTTGTATGGCCTAACTTATGCTGATTTTTTATACTGTTGTTTTCAGTGTCCTTATAGAGATGACTTGGAAGAATGTTTTACTGTGTATTATTGTATAATTACGGTTGATATATGTCGTAGATTATAGAGATGTGAAGGATATTTGATTTAGAGATTTGATTTGTTTTTATTGTGATAGTCTATCCTAGGATATTTGCTGCATATTGGTAAATAGGAAGTTAGGATCATATCTTCAGATTTGGCTTGATTCCTTTCTTATTTTCAGGCTAGCTTTGTTTAAGTTGTATCCATAAATTCTGAACACTCTTGTATAGAATCATTAATCAGAAATACAATTTCCTCTAGTCTCAGTTATTACAGTTGTACATAGGTAATTTACATTATACAGATTTGGGGCAATAACTACTGGCCTAGAATAGGGTTATATTACGGAAAGCAAATCTGTCTTAGTTAGAGGAAATGAAGCAACAAATTCGTAATAAATGAAACATAAATACTGTTTCAAAATAGTGCAAACACTCAATGATACGCAATAATATTTTAGAAATGATTTCAGATATTCAAAGGTAATGATAATTGTGAGAAGTAAAATATAGTTTAATACAACATATTTACTTATGTTTTTAAATTACATTGTATTTATTTTGTTTATGTTCCTAGTGGGACTGGGCTTTGGTTAAAAAATCTTCTTGAGGTTCCTGAGAGTATTTTGATTGTTGCAGACACCTAAAGGTACTATTGTGATCAAGAAACTGAATGTTGATATATCTAAAGGTGGTGGATCCGAGCCAAATTTGTTTGTTAGCGTACAGATATTGCCCATAGTTGTTCACATTGGTGATCCTAAAGTTAGTTGTGATGAATTATCTAAAGTTAGTGGTGGAGGATGCAGTGTTTCTAGCCAGGCATCTGTTACTCCTATTGAAAAGTCTTCTGCTCCTTTTATTTGTGAAAAATTCTCTGTCTCATGTGAATTTCGTCATTATAGGTATTTTTCTTCACTTTATAGGTTTTTTTCATAATATTAATTGCACTTGTTGAGTCTTTGTTGAAGAGGAAGTGGACCTGTATGCAAGATGTTCACACGCTGTATGGTGTAAACCTTATGGCTTAAGTCAGTGAGAGTTTTTACGGAAGAAACTTCATCTGCAATGGGAGGTTCCAGTCAGGATACACATGATGCACCTCTCTACTGTGAGCTGAACTAATGGAAAGAGGCTTTTAGTTTAACATATATTTCATGGTCTGGACCCAAATATGAAAATTCTAAATCAACTATTACTTTATTTTGGGTTAGTTCACAATTCTGGAGGTATTTGATTTGTGCCTCAGAATTTTTCAAGTTAAGGGATCTGTCAAAACGGAACCTGCTT
Source organism: Cicer cuneatum (assembly GCA_037974295.1). Lineage (NCBI taxonomy): Eukaryota > Viridiplantae > Streptophyta > Magnoliopsida > Fabales > Fabaceae > Cicer > Cicer cuneatum. The sequence continues at coordinate 46,531,525 of JBBPBO010000003.1, read as the reverse complement.
CTTAATCTTTATATTTCTATCTGATTATCTGTTGCGTTTGCCTTTAAAAGGGCTGTTTTTCTTGTGTTTTTGTGAAATTTTAGATACAAAGAGGAGGTAAAATAATAAGAAATATAATGAAATATGTTTGATACCGACTTGATATGAAAGAGTTAATTCTAATCCTTATTTATATAGATACATTGATTCAATTCAAAATAAATAGGAATTACAGAACAACTCATATTAAGAATAAGTAATATAAAATAAATCCTAAGAGATATCATAAGATAATTTAAGATTATAAACTTATTGTTGGAAATAACTTAAATACTCTAATACAATATATATTAAGATATTATAAAATATTTAATAGTATTCTAACACTCCCTATCAAGTTAAAGTTTACTGAGCCTTAAGCTTGTTACAAATAACACATCTTACCTTACAAGCTGGTTTCGTAATGATGAGTTAAAATTATTGTTGGAGTTGCAGGATTTTAGAGAAAAGGAGGAGAGAAAATAATAAGGGTTTGAATATTATTGATAATAGTTTAATGCTGACTTGATTACAAAAGACTCAATACTAATCTCTATTTATAGAGAAACGTAGACTCAACCCTAAATCAGGAACAAATCATAATTATAATGAGAGATATTCTAAGATATCTCTATGATTATAAATTGATCATAAAAAATAACTCAAGATACTCTAGTATAATATAAAAGATATTATAAGATATTTTCTAATATTCTAACACTCTCCCTCAAGCTAAAGCTTTTACAAGAAAATAATGTTTTGCTCCACAAAATAATAAAAAATGGATGGAAATGCAACTCAGGGATGCAAGCGAAGTCGAAGAGAATTGCTATGAGCCTATGAATATAGCCTAGCCAGATAGCTGGAATAATCATCAGCATGAGAGAAATTCATGGCAAGCAATTGAACAAAGTAAGGTCCATTCTTCTAAGAAACTGCATTTGGAAGCTCCAAACCAATAACATCGGAGACTCAAAATATTTAAACTTGAATCTGCTTCAAGGAGAGAGAGGCGTGCTTCAAGGTGAGAAAGACAAGACCAATGCATCTGGGACAAATTGCCAAGATAAAGTGAGTCATGAAAATAAAAGACACTGTCAGAATAACCATCAACAGAAGAAGTCATCACTGATATGATTCGTATGTGGGAAAAGGGACACCACCATAATGATCGTCGGTGGAAATATAAGCCACTATTATAATCTATCAGTGATATGATTCATATGTGGGAAAAGGGACACCACCAGAATGATCGTCGGTGGGAATATAAGCAACTATTATAATCTATTAGTAATAACTAAATTGCATGACAAACACAGAAAAAGAAGCAGTGCGACTCTAACGAAACGAATCCATGATCGATCAACGGAGTGACAAAATGTATGGTGACTTCCTGGATAAGGTCATTGTGCTTAAAAGAACTGCCAGATCCAACCGGAGAATTAGATAACGAGTTTGCCATTAGACTTCTTGGATAAGACAAACCAACGTCATACGTAGGATTTCCATAATAACCATGATGATTGGAACCGTCGGATTTACCACCCAGTGGAACATTGTATGGTGACTTATGAGGTGAAAGCAGAGATCCGATAAGCTTTCTGAAGTTCGAGTAAATTCATGTACGAGTTGCCCAAGTAATTCTTGTCTACGGATGAGTCGTTAAGAGCAACAATATGTGGATAAGTAGTGCTTCGTGACAGGGAAGAACCAAGTGCAACAGGATAAGAATATAAAGCATGGGGCCCAACATTTTGGGATGCAGGTAACCCCTGAACATTTGATCCAGATCTTAAAGCATCAGTGGCTGAGGAATCATGGGGCAAATGAACTAGCTCTGCTTCACCAAAAGATGTGATCTCAACATTTTCATCAAATGCATTACGACTGGCTGGACGAGAGGGAAAACCCGTGACAGATGTGGCATGTCCCAAGTCATCCTGGAAAATTTCTGCTTCTTTTGTATGGTCCCAAGACTAGGTCTTGGCAAACCAATGAGTCCATCACCACTCCACTCAGCAGAACTTCTAATTTTTTCATCAAGCACCACCTCACTCTCTCTTTTCCTCATGTTAAAACCAGGAGGTGTAACAAAGATTGATCTACCCCATTATCATCAACAACTCCATTCGCTTTCCTTCTATCACCAATTCCACCAATTATGGAAGCTCCACCTTTTAGTCTTTGTGTAAACCTCCAATCCTCCTTTGATAACAAAGGAGGTGGAAGTCTAGGATTCTAATTCACATTGCTGTAATAATATGAAAGATAAGTTGGATAAGACCTAAGCTCTTCCAAAAGCAAAACCATTATCCAAAAACTCCGAAACAACAACCGACGCCGTAGAACCGCCACCAAATAACCCACCAACTACACTCAGAGAACCCTTGATAGTTGGAGGAGCTGAACCACTCCTATACAAATTAAGTTCAGGTTCATGATCATCAACTTCATGTCTTCTTTGATCACAAAGCAACATACCTATTTCCTTCTCAAATTCATCACCAAATGAACCCTCGTTACCACCAATCACTGACCTCCTACCCAATTCAGACAACATTATTTTTTTCTCTTTCAAAAACTCAAATCGATAATCGCAGTTTTTCACTAACTAAAACCTGATCACTACCCTTAACCAAAAATAAAATCCTAAACCGTTAAACAACTCATAAACGCAAAGTTTTACCATGGAAGTGGTTGTGTCGGAAAACTTGCTGTAAAACTTTTTCAATAGCGACGACAGGCAGCAACAGACAACGTATCTTGAAGGTAGCAGGTGTAACCGTAACCCAAAACTAGATACGAGGGCAGATTTCATAACTAGGAGGTAGAAGCGAGTTTAATGAAAGATGTCGTGTCTTAAACGGATGCTAGATATGCCGTCATGCACGGTGAAGAGCGGTGGCACATGGATCTTACGCGCGGTGGACGATGAGGCGCATCCGATGGCTTTCAGTGATGCGCTTTAAGGTGTGGGCCGGTCTGGAAAAGGCGAAGCTGATGGAGTGGTCTTTTGCCGGAAAAGTCACCGGAAACAGTGGCGGTGACGGCGTCAGTAGTAAACTGAACGGAAAACAAGTGAAACCGATGTCGGAATGTATCACGATAGTGATTTGGAAAAGGAATGACCACGTTGGAAAAGAGAAACTACGATTATATTCCCAAACTATTGGGAACTGGGCAACGGAATATAGGTGAGATCGTTCAAGGAGGATCAAAATAGGCTCTAGATACCATGTTGGAGTTGTGGGATTTTAGAGAAAAGGAGGAGAGAAAATAATAAGGGTTCGAATATTATTGATAATAGTTTAATGCTGACTTGATTACAAAAGACTCAATACTAGTCTCTATTTATAGAGAAACATAGACTCAATCCTAAATCAGGAACAAATTATAATAATAATGAGAGATATTCTAAGATATGTCTATGATTATAAATTGATCCTAGAAAATAACTCAAGATACTCTAGTATAATATAAAAGATATTATAAGATATTTTCTAATATTATAACAATTATAAACTAATTCTTGGAAATAACTTAAGATACTCTAATACAATATATATTAAGATATTAAATAATATTATAACACTCCCCCTCAAGATAAAGTTTACTGAGCTTTAAGCTTGTTACAAATAACACATCTCACCTTACAAGCTGATTTTGTAAGGATGAGTTAAGTCCAATATAAAAACCTAATATTCCATTAGCTGCTTCCACAGAAAGAGCTTTTGCTTTTCATCAGCAGCTACAGAGGTGCAAACGTCACCCTGTTGATTTTAACAAGAGTCTGGAGTATTGGCAATAAGACAAGTGGAATGGTTGTCTTCCTCTGAAATGGCACATTGTTAAAGAAGTTCCCAACAATGTGTTGAGGCACATTACCTAGGATAATAACATGCACAAACCTGTCACAAATTGTAGTGATACACAGGAGGTAATGTTGTAGCCAGGATTGAAGTCGATCAAATTTTTTAAGGATACTCCAGCAAGACATGCATTCTGGATGATTTTGGGTTCTATGAGGCCTGTCAGAAGACTATTTTGGACAAGGAAAATATTGCTCGTTTTTTATACTACACTCAGCAACTTGGTTCCACCTAATTGGATCTGTCTTGCCTTCTCTTGCAGTCTAAAGATGTGGTGTCCAATCTTCTTGTGTGGTTGCTCTTAATTTAATAAAATGACCCCTTGGACTCCGTCATGACCCAACTGTAGTATTAGACTCACTTGTGTGGACTGCGTATTCTGTTGATGGTGCGTGCCAACGGTGGTGCAAAAGTGTATGTGTGTAAAAAGTTTATTCACACTTGATATACCAACAATCTTCCCCTCAAACATATGTTTTTTTTGTTATCCATATACATTTATGCTGCCACTGACACTCAACATCAATGAGATACGCCGCCTGACCACCATTGTCAGGAAGACTTTCAATACAAGGAGATAGTCAACTACCGGCTCTAATACCATTGCTGGGTCACAAGGGGGTCCGAGAGATCATCACATTTGGTTAAGAGCAACCACACAAGTGGATTTAATATCACATCTTTATCCAAAATCTTAAGGCATTAGATATATGTCTCCTCTCACGTATATAATGCTCAACGTGCACTTTTCAATCCAACATGAGACTCTTACTCACACTTGGTCCACCAACAATTGATACGAAAGACTCAAAACTGCCCCATTTATAGGAATACATAGACTCAATCCTAAATTAATAGGAAATCAAGAACAAATCATAATAAGAATAAATAATATAAAATATAACCCCAAGAGATACCGTAAGATTCTCTAAAATTATAAACTGATCCTAGGAAATAACTTAAGATGCTCCAATATAATATAAAATATTTTATAATATTCTAACATCTTGTATTTCATTTATTCTTGTTTTATGCCATGTTGCAGTAGGGTTACTTGACTTTAACTTGGATGCTCTTATTCTTTCCTGGTTTTCATTTTATATTCTTCTATGGCTTCTAAGTTGTGCTTTATCTCTCCTGTTTGGACACAGGGAAGTGGGTATAATTATTAAAAATGTGGATATTTTCTTTGGAGAAGTTACTGTGAATTTGAATGAGCGGTTGCTTGTGAAAAAAAAAAGGTCATCAGAATCTCCATCTGGCGCTGACAAAAGTATAGGGTCAAATGTTGATCCTATTAGCACAAAACAGTCTTCAACGAAGCAAGAAAAACTAGCAGGCTACAGTTCTTTGTTTCCAGAGAAGGTTTGGAATTTAAACATTATTAGCTTTTCTAACCATCATGTATACTTCCTGAGCCTTAGCACGATGGTAATGTTGTTGCCTTGTAAACGGGTGGTCATGTGCTCTAGTCATAGCCTTTACCCAACATTAAGCTTTTTGCATGGTATGTTGGCTTTTGGGTGCCTTTACCCAACATTAAGCTTTTTGCATGGTATATTGGCTTTTGGGTGCCTTGTGGATGGTTTTAGTTTTTCAAGGAGCTTTCCATTTTTCAGAACTCTAGCATTTGGCTTTGGGGATAGACATTTTTGTGATTCTTTCTGAATATCATGATTGTGTCTTGGTAATTTTGGTTTTATTTGGGTAATTTAATTTAGGAACCCAAGACTCTAATCAAGTGTTCGCCTTCTTTGTGGTTCTAAATTGGACAATCTGTTTGTGTTATATTTTCGTGAATATATTTGTTAGAATTAGTTGCATGTAAAATATGCTCATGTGTAGTTAGTTGCTAATGAGACCTGTATTTATTGTAAATACTTTATAAAACAGCCTTGTGTAGTCTGATCAGATACACATAAATTACATAAATGACATGGTATCATTAGTGGTTCATCCTAGGGCTGCTGTGCATTCTTCATGATTGTGTTCTCTTTTGTTGCGGTGTGTTTTCGGCACTTTGCCATAACCAGCTTGCCCTTTACCAGTGCGAACCACCACTGGCCACAACCACATATCGCTGCGGAATCATCCGGCGAGCACGGTGGTAACTTTCCCACCGCTACCCTCCACCACATGCGCCTTCAAGTGTCGCTCTTTCTCTGTGCATGGGATCCATGCGCCACCTCCAGAAACACACGCGGCACCACTCCAGCCACCAGCTTCTTGTGCTGACCACTGCAGAACCCTCTATGCCTCATTAGGAGGTGTTTTTGATCTTTGATGATTTTACGACAAAATTTCTTCTTCGCCTCACATAGAACATCATGTCTGACACCGGATTTGTTGCTGCCTCATCTTTCGCTTTCGCTTTCACTTTCTTTACTCTTTGATTCTTTTTGAAAAAATTTGTAGGTGCTGCAAATTATGAATCTTGGCTGCTGCCTTTGAGCTTTGGTTTCAAGTACAAGGATATCCCCACCAAAGATCAAGCCCATTGGAAATAGGTGATGCCTCCCTCTGCAGTGTTCTTTGGTTCTCAATCAATGCCAAACATCAATCTCAGTATTGCTCGTTTAAGACATGCTATGATGTTTGGGCTAAGGCAAAGAAGACATAGACCAACAACATCAGTCGTTTATACAAGAATGTCTCTAATCCTATCTTTGTAAAGAAACAAGACACAAACATGCAAAACAATCTGGGTAAGCTTGATAGTTTGATCCTGACTTTGATGCACTTATGCCTTTTGCTGACAATGCCCAACAACATGTTGAATAACATGGGATGTTCTTATCGTTATGGCACGTGCCTGTCTTATTCTGGCACTTGGCGGTCTTACAATGGACTTTGACTCATTTCGCAACCAACTTATGTCCAGTTCTATTGTTCCTCATATGACACTGTTGGTGAACAGGTGTTGCGTCTCTCTGTCGTCAATCCTTTACTCCATCCTCTGCTTCTCTCAATGTGTCAGTGAACTCTATTCACTCGTCTCTAACTCTTATTAGCATTGCGGAAGAGGAAGAGGAGGATGTGGAAATAATCGGACTCGACCTCATTGCAATTATTGCTATTGCTTTGGCCATGTTGAGGCCTAATGTCGAACCAAAACTAATCAACTGCAAGCCAAAGTCGTGAATGTTGCTCATATCGGGGCCTTGACTCAAGCACCTTTGATCAAATGTCTGGTAACGAATTGCTTTTATCCCATCTCACTTTTATGGACACACTCCCTAGTGTTCTGTTGGCTAATGTACCACAAACCAAATGTCAAGACATTAGCCAAACTAGTCCCCTACCCATACTTACTATGGACTATATGCTTGTTGTCTATTTAATTTAGTATCCATATGTAAACTCACTCATACCCTATTTTATTCTGTTACCTTTGCTAAAAAATTTGTTCTTGTGCAAGATCGAGGTACTGGGATGACGATTAGGGCAGGACATGAGTCTCAAGGCTTGTATTATCTCTCGACAGCTGGGCTACCTATTGCTTGTTCAGCCATTGAGTCTCCACATATTGTTATTCAACATTTAGGGCATCCTAGCCATCCAAAAATGTATCTTATGGTTCCGAGTCTCTCTAAAATGTCTACCAAAGAGTGTGAATCATGTCAGTTCAGGATTATGCCTACACCCTATTATATTTTTGTGGTTTCCTTGGATTATGTGTATATTCCCAAAACTATAGTGAATTTATGTCTGATCCTGGTTAGTGACAGAAAATGAAAGATGAGATGGATGTTTTTCACTCCAATGGTATATGGGATTTGGTACCCTTACTTGATGGCAAAACCACAATGGATTATCGGTGGGTTTGTATAGTTGAAGTTTGGTCTGATGGAAATATTGACCGCTTAAAAGCTCCCCCTGTGGCAAAAGGATACACACATATCTTTGGCCTCAATTATAAAGACACTTTCTCTCCAATTGCCAAGATTGTGCTTGTTCGCTTCTTTGTTGCCATAACTGCTATTCATCAATGATCTCTCCATCAATTTGACATAAGAAATGTCTTTCTACATAGCGAGTTACTAGGGAAGGTGTATATTGCACAACTACCAGGTTATACTGTTGGTGGTACCTCTCACCTTGTCTGGTGGCTACGTCGATCCCTTTATGGCTTGAAACAATATCCACGTGCTTGGTTTCAGAGGATTAACACTGTGCTTCAGAAGTCTGACATGACCAGATGTGAAGCTGATTACTTTGTATTTTTCTTCATTCTTCACCAACCACCTGCTTCTACAGGCTTGTCTATGTTTATGGCATTATCATCATAGGTAATGATCAGATTGGCATCCATAAACTCAAACAACATTCAACTCTACACTTTTAGATTAAAGATTTGGCGCCGCTAAAATACTTATTGAAGATTGAGGTTGCTCAGTCTAAGGCAAATGAAGCTATTAATCAGCAAAAGTATGCTTTTGAAATACTTGACGAAACCAACATGCTTGATTGCCAACCAAGTGATACTCCTATGTATCCCAACATCAAGCTACTATCAAGTCAGGGGAGCCATTTGCCTACCCTAGTCGATATCGACGTCTAGTTGGAAAATCAATTACCTTACAGTGACAAGGACTGACAGTACATTTGTTGTAAGCGTAGTCAATCAACTTCAGAATGCTCCATGTGACAATATCACTGGAATGATGTGATTCACATTCTTAGGTATATCAAGAGTGCCCCAGGTCAGTGATCACTTTATGAAGACAAGGGCAACACCAAAGTTGTTGGCTACTCTGATGCGAATTGGGAAGGTTCACCATCAAATAAAAGATCCAATTTTGGGTATTATGTTCTTGTTGGAGGTAATTTGATATCAACTTGTATTGTAAAAGTTGCAAGATTAAGTGAAGAAGCAGAGTATCGTGTTATGGCAACAACTTGTGAATTTACATGGCTGAGGCAGTTACTACAGCAACTCAAGTTTGGAGATCTGAAGGCTTGAAATTAATTTGTGATAACCAAGATGTGCTTCATATTTCGTCCAATCCAATCTTCCATGAGAGAATGAAACACAAAGATCAACTGCCATTTTATAAGAGACAAAGTTTCTTCAAGAGAAATCATAACTGAATTTATTGGTTCAACTGATCAACTTGCCGAAATATTTATTAAGTCTCTTAGAGGATCTCAAGTTGAATCTATTTGTATCAAGCTTAGTGCATATGACTTGAAGGGGGTGTTAGAATTAGTCACATGTAAAATTTGTTTGTTAAAAATAGTCACATGCAATATGCGCATGTGCAGTTCGTTGCTAATAGGATTGGAATTAGCTATCACATTAACTTGTATTTATTGTAAATACTTTATATACAACTTGTATAGTCTGATAAGATATACAAAAATTATTGTGTATTATGATTATCACATGTAAAATTTGTTTGTTAAAAATAGTCACATGAAATATGCGCATGTGCAGTTCGTTGCTAATAGGATTGGAATTAGCTATCACATTAACTTGTATTTATTGTAAATACTTTATATACAACTTGTATAGTCTGATAAGATATACAAAAATTATTGTGTATTATGATTAGACATACAAAAATTACATAAATTTCAATATTTAACCATAAAGTCGTTCAAAGTTTTTTCAATTAGTTTTAATTTCAGCTGTGGAATTATATTTGGCATTGATAGGTGGGCTTCAATCTATCAAAGCTGAATGTGAGTTTTGAGCATTGTGAATATGGACTTTTTGTTGAAAATAACATCACGGGCATCCAGTTTAATAGCATCAAATCCCGCTCCAATAAAGATATTGGGGAGAGTACACGCCTTCATTTTAAACTGGAGTTCAGTGAAATTCATGTATGCAGTGTGTTTGTTGATTTGTTGAAGCTCTTGTGGTATGATTTCCACTTTTTTCACTTTGCTTCTTGCTGACAAATTTTATTTTACACCATTGACATTATAGCTGCTTAGAGAAGCTGGCATTTCCATCCTAGAGATATCGAAGGGGAATTTGGTCTCCTTTGTGTATATCCCAGTGCAGGTAAGTTGTTTGAAATCCATATACGGTCCCTTCGAATCTATATAATTTGTATTTTTTAGTGTTTACCAGGAAAAAATTCATACAACTAGGAGCAATAAAAGGACACTTTTAAGGTCCGTTTGATTGATATGATAAGAACGGGATATGATATAGTTATCATATCCTATCTAACTTTACATCATATTTTGACTCTTTTCTATCATGCGTATCAAATAGGCTCTTATATTATTACAAATAACATAAATAACCCTTTTTACCCAAGAACTTTTAGTTTTTCCCTATGTAGGGATCTTCTGTTTTATTTCTCTTTGATGGAAATAGAACTATTTTAGTATACTCCCTCTGTTCTTTCTTGATTGTTGTTTTAAATACATACCAAAGAAATCATTAAATTTGGTTAACTTTAATTAAGTTATTTTTCTTTTCCTTATATTACTCTTAAATATTTATTACTAACATAAGTGACCCAGGCCAAACATGAGTTAATATTCACGTATAAAAATATACATTTTTTTGTACTATAATATGGAAGCGTGTGTGTGTGTATATATATATATATATATATACTCCCTCTCTAAATATAAGTAAATAAGTAGATGTATTTGGATGTAATGAATAAAATCATCTCTTACACATTACAAACTGAGTTTCAGTCCCCGACATAGTTATTTACATGTTTTAAAAGGGATTATGTAATATGGTTTATCCAAATTTATAATCGCACATCAAAATTCAGATGACATGCATCTTTGTGATACAACATAATTCAATTTTGTGATATTTCACATTCACATAAATGTACAAATGTCAATATGAATCAAAATCTAAATTTAAAATGAATATATTTCAATCAATTTTAAAAAAAATTTAGATAGTCGCATCAAAATTTTGAAGCAAGATTTTACATCATTATGAGTATAATATCAATATATATAGTGATTTGTTATATATATATTTGTAAAATAAGAATAAAATATCAAATTAAAAGTTTAATGGTTATGACTGACTGGTTTTACACTGTCACTCAATCATAAACCATTATCTTACCATGTAATCATATTTTGTAATTGTTTTTAAAAAATAACTACACATCCTTAATTCTTATTGGACGTCAGTGTAAAACTAGTTCATTTTTTCTCCTAAATCATTAAGAAAATAAATAAAAAATAAAATATGATCCTCATGTTGGGTGTTTAGAAAACGTATACCAATAACTTTTATATTGCATAAGTCAATTCCATAGGTATTCAAAGCAATAGTAAATATTTGACAGGATCGCTTGGGGGAGAAGCATGGATAAAGGAAATCCGATTCCTAAACCATTTATTTAGTTGAAATATTTTATAATATTGTCCATTTGATCCAGATTATTGGACTATCATTAATCTATTTTGTTTTGTGTGTGCAAACTTATTCTCTTTTTCTGGGTCCTTCCCTCCAGTCAATCTCGCTTGTTAGAGCTGAAACTGAAATCAAGCTTGGAGGTTTACAATGCAACATCATAATGAGCAGATTCAAGCCTTGGTTGATCCTCCACACCTCCAAAAAGAAAAAAGTGGTTCTTCGAGAGGAAGCTTCTGTTGTAAAACCAAAATCAAATGATACCAAGACCATCACGTGGATATGTAAATTTTCAACTCCTAAGATAACAATCATGCTTTACAATATGGCTGGTTCGGTGTATCATGTAAGTTTTTGTGTATATCTAATTTATCATTATTTTATGAACCAAAACTAGCATAACAGCCATGCTTTGCAAGTTGCAAAATAAATTTATTGTAGTTATACGTAATATTGTGCACGTTGTGATTGATATAAATTTAAAAGTTTAAGTGAAAATTAAACTTAAACAGTTTTGTCCTTATTTACTAGTTTACTAATATAATATTGTTTGAACTTGTTAGAAGATATGAAAAAGAATCTCATAATATCTGATACTATGTTAGCATACATTAAGTTGATACCATATCGGAGAAAAAAAGTCCCATATTGGCTAGAGACTTCGTCTACATAGAGACATATATTGGCTAGAGACTTGGTCTACATAGAGACATAATTTATAGTCATGGACAATACTCACATTACAAGTCAGTGTTATGGGTGAGAAGTTGCAGGTTAATAATTTCAAATAAATAATAATATTAGTGTCAAAATTTTATAATGAACATCTAAATATTATATAAATGAAAAATGAAATATAGAAGAGGCTGAGTGGCAATCAAAAAGATGTCACACAGTGGCCGCAAGTACTGTTAACTCAAGAATAAGAGGCGCTGAGTCAAAGAGGATTATAAAAAAACTAAACTACTGATACCATGTAAGAAGAATATATTTGAACATATGTCCGCACATAACTCTTATTTATAGTCACATATTAGGGTACATTAGGATCAATCATAAATACATAAGAATCAATCAAATCCCTAATTTCTAGTTGTTGAAATAATATTAGGATCTTTGTATTTAATGTATAGGAATATCATATCGAATCATATCATGTAAAAAAAAATAAAATCTCCTTCATTTATTTTGTATTTATTGCCTTGAACTAAGTAAAACTGACTCTGCTGCGTAGTTAAAACATTATAACTTTCCTCATCTAGTTCTCATGTCTTGTTCTCTCTTATTCAACACGAGTAATTGCTATATACATATTAAACATGTATACATGTGTTAAATATGCTATCCCAAACTTTCTAACAAGTGTTTTGTTTGGCAAGTTTGACTCTAAATTCTTTTTATGAAGTCATTATATTCTATCTGTAACATTTGACTCTTCTATTATTATTGTTTTGGATGAAATTATCCTTATTATGATTCTTTTTAATGTTAATTTAAATGACTTGAGTAAAGGCATTTACTGCAAAGCATCCATGTACTGCTTTCCAACTCTAGGGTTGCCTACAATCACCACATATATCTGCAAACAACATTTCAAATATGGGGACTTCAGTACACATTGAACTTGGCGAGTTCGATCTCCAGTTGGCTGATGAAAATCGAGAATGCTCAAAAGAATGCTTTTTTGATGTGGAATTAGATTCTTGCTCCATTATTCACATTACAAAGGTTAGTTTGGATTGGGGAAAAAGGGATATGAAATCCTCCGAAGAAGATGGTCCGAGGTGTATGCTAGGTTTATCAGTTGATGTTACTAACATGGGAGTTTATCTAACTATCAAGCGTTTAGAATCTTTCATATCAACAGCGATATCCTTTCAAGCTCTAATGAAAAGGTTGTCTTCAAAGAAAAAATCGACTCAAAGCCGAGGACGTTCATCAAAAACCTCGGGTAAGGGAACTCAAATGTTGAAATGCAATCTTGTACAGTGTTCAATATATGTATTGGGGGAGACTGGATTAGAAAATACAGTTGTTGCAGATCCAAAGCGAGTTAATTATGGTTCACAGGGTGGCAGAGTTATAATAGACGTGTCGGAAGATGGTACCCCACGAAATGCAAAGATAATGTCCACTGTTTCTGGTGACTGCAAAAAGCTAAAGTACTGCATCTCTCTTGAAATTTTTCAAATCAGGTTATGTATAAACAAGGTGAAACAATCCACACAGATAGAACTTGAAAGGGCCAGATCTATCTATCAGGAATATCTGGAAGAAAATAGGCCGGTAACAAAGGTGGCATTATTTGATATGCAAAATACTAAATTTGTAAAATGCTTAGGTGGCCTCAAAGAGAATGCAGCTTATTCTCTTTTCAGTGCTACGGACATTACAATGAGGTGGGAGCCTGACGTTCATCTATCACTAATTGAACTTGTTCTCCAGTTAAAACTACTTGTACACAATAAGAAGCTTGAGGAGTATGGTAATGAACACGTGGAAGGTTCATCTAATGTAAAAGATGCTAATTGTAAAACTGAAGCTACCATCGAATCAAAGAATCTTGAAAAGAAGAAAGATTCTATTTTTGCTGTTGATGTTGAAATGTTGAATATATCGGCTGAACTTGGAGATGGAGTTGATGCTATGGTTCAGGTGCAGTCAATTTTTTCTGAGAATGCTCGTATAGGAGTGCTCTTTGAAGGACTAATGATTAAGTTTAACGGGGCCAGAATCTTGAAGAGTAGTAGGATGCAAATTTCACGAATTCCTAGTATATCTGCTAGTGCATCTGATGCAAAGGAACCTGTAGCCACAACATGGGACTGGGTAATTCAGGGTCTTGATGTTAACATTTGTTTGCCATACAGGTTGGAATTGCGTGCTATTGATGATGCTCTTGAGGATATGTTGCGAGCTTTAAAGCTTATTGTGACAGCAAAGACTAATTTGATTTTTCCTGTGAAGAAAGAGAGTTCTAAAGTTAAAAAACCCAGTTCAACAAAATTTGGATGCATAAAGTTTTTCATACGCAAGTTAACTGCTGACATTGAAGAGGAACCGATCCAGGGATGGCTTGATGAACACTACCAGCTGTTGAAGAAGGAAGCTGGTGAATTAGTTGTCCGGTTAGACTTTCTAGATGAATTTATATCTAAGGCCAAGCAAGATCCAAAATCTTCTGATGATTTAAATAATTCTTCTCAAGAGGAAAAAATTTATTTTAATGATATGGAGATTGATGTAAATAATTCTTCAATTGTTGAATCCATGCGAGAAGAAATTTATAAACGATCTTTCCGATCATATTATGAGGCATGCCAGAAGTTAGTATTTTCTGAAGGCTCGGGTGCTTGTAGTGATGGGTTTCAAGCTGGTTTCAAACCTAGTGCTTCAAGGTCTTCGCTTTTTTCATTATCTGTATTAGACTTAGATGTAAGCTTGACAAAAATTGATGGTGGAGATGCTGGGATGATTGACTTTCTGAGGAAACTTGATCCTGTTTGTCTTGAATGTGATATACCATTTTCCCGAATGTATGGAACAAATATTCTCTTAAATACGAGTTCTCTTGCAGTTCATCTTCGAAATTACACATTTCCTCTTTTTTCTGGAAATTCCGGCAAATGTAAAGGTTGTCTTGTGTTGGCTCAACAGGTAATATTGAAAAATATAATTTCTTTCATTGTTCTATATGTACCTACTAGTTTATTTTGATTGCATATTGACACACACTAGTTCAGATATTAGAAGTAGAATATTAGAAAAGATATGATTTTAACATTCCTTATATGTTCTGCTTCTCTTTATGTTATGAAGGTCCTATTAGCACATAAACATGATCTTAAAGGGACCCAATAAACTATTAATTGTGTTGTAAATGTCCACTTGAATTTATATGTTCACTGTCACTTTCAATTAAGATAAATGAGCTGTGTGTAACTTAAACTTCATATTTGTTTGTTTTACATTATATAGGGGGATTAATTGCATCATTATCAACCTGATAATATTTCTTAATCATTATTCTTCTATTTATTTAAACTAGGCAACTAGCTTTCAACCTCAAATACTTCAAGATGTCTATGTTGGGCGATGGAGAAAGGTGTGCATGCTTCGATCAGCTAGTGGTACAACTCCACCCATGAAGACATACTCAGATTTGCCATTACATTTTCAGAAAGGTGAAGTGTCATTTGGGGTGGGTTATGAACCAGTTTTTGCTGATCTTAGCTATGCTTTTACCGTGGTGCTACGGAGGGCTAACCTAAGTGTTAGGAATCCTGGCCCACTTATTCTGCCACCAAAAAAGGAGAAGAGTTTGCCATGGTGGGATGACATGAGAAATTACATTCATGGAAGAATTTCCTTATTATTTTCTGAAACTAGATGGAATATTTTGGCTAGTTCAGATCCTTATGAAAAGCTTGATAAACTTCATATTGTGACTAGCTCTATGGAAATTCACCAGTCAGATGGTCGTATTCTTGTTTCTTCTGAAGATTTCAAGATTTTTTTGACTACTTTGGAAAGTATGGCAAACAAACGTGGTTCTAAAATTCCAGCTGGCGTCTCTGGCTC
This sequence comes from Cicer cuneatum, assembly GCA_037974295.1. Lineage (NCBI taxonomy): Eukaryota > Viridiplantae > Streptophyta > Magnoliopsida > Fabales > Fabaceae > Cicer > Cicer cuneatum. Next base: position 46,515,703 of record JBBPBO010000003.1, on the reverse strand, counting down.
ATTTTTGGAAGTCCCAGTATTTACGATTGAAGTTACAATGGACTGGGGTTGTGACTCTGGAAAACCCTTGAATCATTATTTATTTGCATTTCCAATTGAAGGGAAACCTCGTGAAAAAGTATTTGATCCTTTCAGATCCACTTCTCTTTCCCTTCGATGGAACCTATCTCTTGGATCTGTTCTTCCATTGTCAGAAAAAAAACATTCATCCTCTACAGCAAGAGATAGTATAGAAGGAGATGTTACTGTATCTCATCCTCCTAGCATTTGCCAAAATGTTTCACCTGCTTCCCCAACAATAAAACTCGGTGCTCATGATCTAGCATGGATTGTAAGATTCTCGACCTTGAACTACCTTCCTCCACATAAACTGCGCATGTTCTCGCGATGGCCTCGTTTTGGAGTTCCAAGAATAGTGAGATCAGGCAATCTTCCACTTGATAAAGTGATGACCGAATTTATGATTCGTATCGACTCCACACCAATCTGCATAAAGAACATGCCTTTACATGATGATGATCCTGCAAAAGGACTGACCTTCATGATGACAAAGTTGAAGCTTGAATTATGTTTTAGTAGGGGCAAGCAACATTTTACTTTTGAAAGCACACGTGAACTTCTTGATCTTGTTTACCAAGGTATTGACCTTCATATGCCCAAGGCTTTCCTAATTAAAGAAGAATCTGGAACTGTTGCTAAATCAGTTAGTGCGATACCAAAAAGCTCACAATCTGCATCCGAGGATAAAGCTCCATCTGAAAAGGGTTATTTGGCACAGAAAAATCACGATGATGGATTTCTGTTTTCTTGTGATTACTTTACCATACGGAAACAGTCTCCAAAGGCTGATCCTGCTTGTTTATTAGCCTGGCATGAAGCCGGAAGAAGAAACGTTGAGAAGACCTATGTACAGTCTAAGTGTGAAAAACAGAGCGAAACAGATGAGCATATCCGATCAGACCCAAGTGATGATGATGGGTACAATGTGGTGATAGAAGATGATGGGTTCAATGTGATAATAGCTGACAATTGTCAGCGTGTATTTGTCTATGGTCTAAAGCTTTTGTGGAATATTGAAAACAGAGATGCAGTTTGTTTCTGGGCTGGCAGTCTATCGAAAGCTGTTGAACCTGCCAAGCCTTCTCCTTCCCGGAAGTACGCACAGAGAAAACTAAATGAGAACAACAACGAGCAAGATGGAACTGAAACTTGTCAAGATGATGCATGTGAAACCCATCAAAATGATGAAACTGAAATGCATCGAGATGATGGAGCTGAAACCCATCAAGATGAAGTCAGTAAGTCCATTCCCTATAAAGATGAAGGAGTTGAAACCCATCAAGATGAAGGAGTTGAAACCCATCAAGATGAAGTCAGCAAGTCCCTTCCCACTGGTAACGTCTCCGATTCTCCTTCTTCTCTGGAGGCCAGGACTTCTGAATTCCCTTCATTCCCATCACACTCACTTAAGGTGGACAGCTTACCTTCTGGTATGTCATATGGTTCAAGATGTTTTGGAAACTGTTATCAATTTGGACTTTCAAATTAGACTAGAAACTAGTAATATACACAAAAATAATTAAATTGTAGGCAAAAATACACTTCTGTTAAGTTTAGTCCAACTCCCTGCTAAGTTTTTAAGTTTGTTTTCTCAGTTTGGTACTTTAAGTTACATTCTGTTTGCATCATTAGTCCTTTGTCTCATTTTCAACAACAATTTGTGCAATTGAAAGCATTTGATCGTTAGAAACTCTACCAAATGCTGCAACAATATGTTTCTCGTACTAATTCTTTATAAAAATCAAACCTTATTGTTGAAGTTATGGGATTTTAGAGAAAAGGAGGAGAGAAAATAATAAGGGTTTCAATATTATTGATAATAGCTTAGTGCTGAGTTGATTACAAAAGACTCAATACTAATCTCTATTTATAGAGAAACATAGAATCAATCGTAAATTAGGAACAAATCATAATAATAATGAGAGATATTATAAGATATCTCTATGATTATAAATTGATCCTAGAAAATAACTCAAGATACTTTAATATAATATAAAAGATATTATAAGATATTTTCTAATATTCTAACACTCCCCCTCAAGCTAAAGCTTACTAAGCTTTAGCTTGCTAGAAGAAAACAATATTTTTCTCCACAAATAAAAAGAGATGGAAAACCAACTCAGGGATGCATGTGAAGCCGGAGAGAATTGTTATAAATATAGCCTAGCCAGATAGCCTGATTGATCATCAGCCTGAGGGAAATTCATGGCAAGCAATTAAACAAAGCAAGCTCCGTTCTTCTAAAAAACTGCATTTGGAAGCTTCAAACCAATAATATCGGAGACTCAAAATATTTAAACTTCAATCTGCTTCAAGGAGAGAGAGGCGTGCTTCAAGGAGGGAGGCAATGCCAGTGCATCTGGGACAAATTGCCAAGATAAAGTGAGTCATGAAAATAAAAGACACCGTTAGAATAACCACCAACGGAAAAAGTCATCACTAATATGATTCATATGTGGAAAAAGGGACACCACCAGAATGATCGTCGGTTGGAATATACGCCACTATTATAATCTCTTAGTAATAACTAAATTGCATGACAAATACTAAAAAGAAGTAGCGCGACTCTAACGAAACGAAGCCATGATCGATCAACGGAATTAGAAAATGTGTCCAAAACAGGAGAGATATCGGTTGTTTGAACAATGACACATATTTTCGTTGATCAAAATTGGAGAGTAAGGGCAGATCTGGAACCGTTGAAGAGAGAATAATCGTGCACCAAGAAAGTAAAAAGAAAGAATCCTATCAATTGAATTGCAAATCTTCCAAACCTGTCAGCTAAGAGCCCACTCATAAAGGCTGCAACAGCTGCCATGAAAAAGGGTGGAGAGTTTCCTCCACCAAAAATCTGATCCACGGTCTACTTCCCAAGGACACCACAATCTGTGAGACCACTATTGCCAGAATCAGGACACCCATTAATAATAACCCTTGGCCAAGTCCCAATGCATGGAAATCAAGGCATATGGAATACTATAAGTGATTGCTGGTGGAAACCCAAGAATGGTAAAGATTTCTACCGCTGCGACCATAATTCCTGTTGGTGGTGGTAGACCTTTACCTACATAGCCAATGCTATTTGCCACATAGGTTAAGACTAACATTGCAAGTAAGCAAATAGTCATCAAGATATATGAGATAAGCAATGATGTTACTCTAAGAACAACTGAATTAAGCAACAAAGCAAGTCCTCCCATTCTAACTGCAGTATCATAAATAAGGCCTCCATTTGGATCACCATCATAACTTTCTCGACTTCCAATCAATATTCATAACTTTCTCCACTTCCAATCAATATCAAAGAGAATAAATGGGAACCACTCAATCCATGTGTATCAAAGAGAATAAATGGGAACCACTCAATCCATGTCAGAACAGTTACAGACAGTACAATCCATATAGAGAATGAAAAATATTTAAATGCCTCAAACAATTCCCACATGAAAGCTTCTTCTGCACTACTTGTCCCTTCTCCGGCATGCACTACCCCACTTGAACTTAGAGGCACTTCATGAGCAGACACAAGGCTGAGATACGCTGTGACCGCAATTAAAGCAAGGTCGAGAAAGAAAGCAGACTTGAGATTTGCACAACTAATAGAGCTTGCAGGGGTACGTGTGAAAGTAAAAATCTTGTACCAACCACTGTATGCCCCAGTTGCATAACCAAGAATGTTACCAATGGCCATAAATAGGGAGAAGTAAGCATTTGCAACACGTGTCCTCTGAGCATCATTGCAAGTGAGATCAGCGAGTAAAGCTCTACAAGGACCTTGAGTAACATTATTAGCAGCATCAAGAATCCAAAACCATATCACAAAAAAAATTATAGCAAAATTCTTGGCTAATGCGATGAACTTATCAAACTCCTCACCAGAGAATTTAGGGAAAACACTGACAATAACAACACTTTTTCACCAATAAAAGTACTAGCATCATCAGCAGATTTAATTTCTATTGATGCAGGACCGTTTGTTACTTAAAATATTCGACAATACCATCAGCTTCACGGGGACCTTTGTAATCTTGAGCGTCCTTTCCACCATTTCTCAAAATCTTAATTGTTGGGAATCCCTTAACTTCATACTCTGAAGCGAGTTCTTTGTTCTTCTCCTCATTGGCATCAACTTTAGCCAAAGGAATTGGAGGATTATGGCCGCTCAAGATAGAAGCAGCTTTTTCATACTCAGGTGCAAGGTTCTTACAGTGGCCACACCATGGTGCGTAAAACTCAACAATAATGAAATCGTGCTTGCTAACAGTGTCATGGAAGTTAGAGTTATCCAATGTAAGCACAAATTCCTTCGCCTCAGATTCCTCAGCGTAGATCTGAGAAGGAAGCAACACAAGGAGAGAGAGCGATAATTCAAAGAAGAACAAAATCAAAACGGTTTTAGCCATTGTAGAATGTTATGAAATTCTAGGGATTTCACACGTAGCAACAAAGATTTAAGAGGAAGAGGATGCAAAATCACAGCACCAACACTGTGATTCAAAGTGGGGGTGACGGCAGTAAATAGACTAAGGATAAACTCGCCGGTGATTGGAACGGATAAGGGATACGGCGGAGAAATTGAATTTTTTTTTTTTGAAAACTTGCGGTAAAACTTTTCCAGCAACGATGGCAGGCAGTAGCAAGAGCTCTTGGTTAGGGTTTGAATATGCTTTGTTAGGGTTCTGTAAAGCTTTCCACAACCCAATGGGGTTTGGAGCTCCAAAACTAAAAGGGTTGAACCTCCGACTCTGTGGTTAATAGCCACAACGCTCTAACCAACTGAGCGAGGGTGTAACCGTAGTCCGAAACTAGAATACGAGGGAAGATTCAAAACCAGGGTTTTAGAGAAAATGAGGAGAGAAAATAATAAGGGTTTCAATATTATTGATAATAGCTTAATGCTGAATTGATTACAAAAGAATCAATACTAATCTCTATTTATAGAGAAACATAGACTCAATCCTAAATTAGGAACAAATTATAATAATAATGAAAGATATTATAAGATATGTCTATGATTATAAATTGATCATAGAAAATAATTCAAGATACTCTAGTATAATATAAAAGATATTATAAAATATTTTCTAATATTCTAACATAAATGGTCTACATTTTTTTATTTTCTCTACAACCATTTACACACGTGTATAACTTTCAAAACTTTGTAATATATGTCTATCCACATAATTAATGTTATTAACTTCCTCCATTAGCAAAGTAACTTGGACAGTCAACTCACTGCGCGATTTTTTGATTATATCTTAACATTTTATGATTGTAATTTGAGAAAATTGTCAAAATGATTGCATGCGTAATTCAATATAACATAAAGGCTAATGGTGCAAACTGCATGTAACTTAAAAGACCAAATCAGAAGAAAAAATCCTTACAGGATCTAAGCGGGAACTGAGTTAAACTTAAAAACTAAAGGTGTATTTTTGCCAAAATGGTAAATATGCTTTCTGTCACAACAAATATTTTCATTGTTTGCCTTACTTTTAATGATAGGTTTGTTTAACCTTTTTTATTTATTTATGAAAAAATAGACGATTCAGAGGAGGGGACTCGACATTTCATGGTTAACGTTATCGAACCACAATTTAATCTCCACTCAGAGGGTGCAAATGTAAGCTTAATTTTTTTTGCCTTTTAGATAAAGCTTACAATACTACAGGAACATGTGCATTTTAATTATTGTGCTTGCCTATTAGGCAGAAACTTCAACCTAGACAATCAATTTTCTTTTCCATTGGATATTATTTTATTATGGCTGAAGTACCCCTTATATGACTTAGACAACACACATAATAGAAATGGAACTAATGATGGAAAGTGAGAGAAAACGATAGAAAGTTCTAAACAGAATTTTGTGTTGAATCTTGTAAAATGAATTCTTGGAGATCAATACAATCGGATCTGGTATTATTACCAGTCCTTGTCTATCTGCCTTCAAATCAGTAAGTGACATTGGCAAATTAGCATAGGTCCTAGCTCAGAGCTTGCAGTTACAATCAGGCCCGTAAATTTTCCATCAAGGGAGAATTTTGTGAATAAGGTGTGATCTGTTAATTAAATATGCAGCAGTTAGAATGACTTCACCCCGCAAATAATTTGGTACTTTACAATTATATGAGAAAAGTAAGGCTCTTGCCACCTCTGTAAGTGTTTGTTTTTCCTTTATGCAATCCTGTTTTGTTGAGGTGTATAAAGACAAATTTTCAAGACAATATTCACCAGACATTGTGTTAAAATATTCTTTGCCATTATCACTTCTAAAGTTGAATGTTTGTCTGAAATTGATTTTGCACCATTTTAAAAAAACCCCTTACAGCCTGACAAGCATCAGATTTCTCTTTAAACAAGTACCCTGATAGAAACCAGAATTGTATTGACTGAAATTGATGAGCTTTGAAGCTCTTACAATGGTGGAAATCTGAAAATGCAGAAAATGAATTAAACCAGAGCACAACTGCTCCTAATCCAGAGAAATATTCTCCTAACTGTTTTCTAACTATATTTCTGAATGATTTTATAACAGAAATATGCCGTAAAATAAGGGAGGTTACTAACTAACTTCTAATCCCTCCCTCTCTTCATCCTTCTAGAAATTGTAAGTGTGTGAGGTGTGTGACTTGGACCCAATGATTGGATCATCAAACCTACTGGACCTCAGTGTCCTATCATTACTTCCCCCTTCAGAGTAAGCCTTGTCCTCAAGGCTTGCTTACGGGCACTGATCGTCAACCATGCTCCTAGTTCCCAACTAATGATTTCCTTATTTCCTTCCCACTTGGTGATTTTCCTTGACCTTACCATGTCCATAGCAGCAATACTAAGTTCCCTCTCCTGTTCCCTTCCCTCGTCCTTAGGAATTTGACACTATAATTTCATGGTGTCCCCCTTCTAGTCAAAACAAATTGCCATTTCCTCCCAATCAAACATCACCTTACCAAGCTTGTGTAGCCAAGCCACTCCCAAAATCATATCAACATCTTCCAATTCCAATATGTAAGCCTCCACAGTAGTGTTAAACTTTCCTTGAATGTCAAACCTTCCAACACTTCTCTGCCGTAGTGACGCCGGTGCCGTTCCCAAATCTCACATCTATGGCCTTGATTCGTTCTATTAAAAGTTGCAGGAATACTGCCAATTGAGGGATCACAAAATTGTGACTAGCACCAGTGTCTACCATTATCATTATGGGTTCCCCCCTCTCCACTTCGCACAGCTTCAAAGAATGACACTAATGGTGTTCCCCTATCATCTTCCATCAACTCGATTGCTATCACTTTGCTGGCATCGTTGATCGTTTCATCGTACCAAGAATCACCAAACGAAGTTGCTTTCCAACACACTGATGAAGAGGGTGGAATCATTCCCCACATCGAAAACAGAGACCACGTGCCTTGCGATCCATCACTTCCGAGTAGGGAAGATGCTTCTTTCATCTATTCGCTGCCGTCGCTTCCTATCTTCAGCGAATTCGAATTAGGACTCAAAATTGTAGAACCCGTTTTGATTTGACCCGCTCCAGCATTCGACCTGTTTCCATTTTGATGTGGATCTGGGTTATAATTAGACCCAGAGTCACTTTTCTTATTGGGCCCAAAACCATAACCATTTGATCCAGTTCTGTTAGACCCACCCCTCTTCCAATTCTTTGAACCGTTTCTTCCTCCTCTGGCTGTAATCGACCCACGCAACTCGTCTTCAACATCACGAGCGAGCTTCATCGCATGTAGTCTAGTTTGAGGACTAAACCTCTTCACTCTCAATCGGAGCTCCGGCATGAGTCCTCCCAAAAAATACTCAGGGTACTGCTCCTCGAGTAACCTTTTCACTTACAAAGAAGTGTATTCAAATGCGGTGATGTACTCATCAACATCCCCCGTTTGCTGCAAATCCTTTAATTCTTCGAAGGGATGATCACTTTGCCTCCCACCAAGAAGGGGTTAACAACTCTATCAGAGCTTGCTTCAGTTTCTCCCATGTCAATTAATTCTCGGTTTCACGCAGCAAGTTGTTCCAGTGAACCGTTGCTCCTTCCATGCTAATCTTAGCCAAACGAACCTTCACCTCTTCTGTTGTCCCCTATACGTCGAAATACGTTTTTGTGCGTGAGATCCATCCAACCGGGTCGTCGTTGTCAAACAAAGGCAGCTCCACCTTCTTCACCGCCATTTTGTACTCTGTCACAGTTTCATTACTAGCAGATGAGCGTGGTATTTCCTCTAAAGGTTGATTCAACAATTTTGCAAACTCCGTCAAGATAGTTTGACGTAATTCCTTCAAAGTATGGCACACCGAATCTTCCATGGCTTCCATTCGTAACTCCAAAGCTTCGACTCTGTCAGACATTTTCGGTGGCATTCGATTTCGCCAGCTCCTCTTGATAATCCGGCAGGTTGGACCAATGATAGAAACCAGAATTGTATTGACTGATTGATGAGCTTTGAAGCTCTTCTAATGGTGGAAATCTGAAAATGCAGAAAAGGAATTAAACCAGAGTTCTAAGAACTCCTAAACCAAAGCACAACTGCTCCTAATCCAGAGAAATATTCTCCTAACTGTTTTCTAATTATATTTTTGAATGATTTTCTCACTACCCTTCCCTCTCTTTTATAACAGAAATATCCCGAAAAATAAGGGAGGTTACTAACTAACTTTTATTCCCTCCCTCTCTTCATCCTTCTAGAAATCGTAAGTGTGTAACTGTGTAACTTGGGCCCAATGATTGGATCATCGAGCCTATTGGACCTGTCCTATCATACACCTAACATAATCTCGTGTGGTCATCTATAAATATGATACACTATTTTCTATGAGAGAGCTAACTCGTCCAGTTAGAGCCCCTAACATCACTATGAATAGCAAAAAGCATATTTCTATGGCTTATAGAGTTGTATTGGAAAATGGGAACTGTTAGAATATTAGAAAAAATTTAAGCTATTATATCTCTATAAATAGAGATTAATATCAAGTCTTTTTTAATCAAGTCAGCATTAAGCTATTATCAATAATATTGAAACCCTTATTATTTTCTCTCCTCCTTTTCTCTAAAATCCCACAACTTCAACATGGTAACAGAGCCTCTTCGATCCTCCTTGAACGATCCCACCTCTATTCCGCTGCCGAGTTCCCAACAAGCTGGGAATATAATCATAGTTTCTCTTTTCCAACGTGATCATTTCTTTTTCAAACCACTATCGTGATCCATTCCGACACCAATTTCACTTGTTTTCCATTCATGTCGCTACTGCCACCATCACTGCCACTATTTCCGACGACTTTTTCGGAAAAAGACCACTCCATCAGCTTTGCCTCTTCTAGATCGGCTCACACCTCAAAGCACGTCGTCGAAAGCCACCACACGCACCTCACCGTCCACCGCATGTCAGATCCACATGCCGCCGCTCTTCACCACACGTCTGATAGCTGTTTAAGATGCGACCTCTTTCATTGAACTCGCCTCGGCTTCCTGGTTTTGAATCTTCTATCGTAGTCTAGTTTCGGGCTACGGTTACACCTGCTACTTCTAAGATCCGTCGTTTGCTGCTACTTGCCATCGCTGCTGGAAAAGTTTTCCAGCAAGGTTTCCGACACAACCACTTCCATTGTGTGCAGAATCTCCCAATCTACACAATCCAGATTTTTTTAGGCCAAAAGTTGCTCCATGCACAGTCATGTGCCTTCAAGATCCGCCACGTTCATCCTACGTGCCGCCACCAACAGCCTCGAGCTCAGGAACGTCTTTCCGCCTTTTGGCACAATGTTTCAATCATCTAGATTGAGTTTTCCCTCCTGGTTCCAGATCTGTTTTAAGTTTTTTTCTTTTGAGCCCAATGCATATAGCCTAACTTTTTACCTTCATTGAATTTTCTAGTAATCAAGGGATGAACCTTCAGGTTCAGAAACTCAAGATGACTTGCCCATCTTGTTTCCTTGTCACACCTCCTTTCTTCTTATTGCTAAAAAAGTTTCACGGATAGATGGTAGTGGTGATTTCTCCCAATAATTTGCCTCTCATGTCATCAAGCTCCTTAATTAGACCAACAAGAAACATGAAGACACGATCAATTTGTTGACTCATATTGAACAGAACACTATCTTCATCACACCTCCAACTGTCGTAATAGCATATATCCAATTCTTGCCAGTGTCATCATCTCTTTATAATAGATGGTCACATCCTTGTCACCTTGTTTGGCATGCCATGGCTTTGACTTTAACCCAAAGATCTAAGAGGAGTTTCGTATTTCAGAGTAGTGTCTCTAACAGCTTCCCAAACCTCCTTCACAGATGATAAGAACATGAAAGGTTTACCTATCGATTGTTCCGTAGAGCTTACTAACCAAGCAATAATTAGCGTGCTTTCTAACGTCCATTGTCTAAAATAAGGATCATCTATTGCTGATTTTGCCATGTTTCCTGTCAGATATCCAAACTTTCACTTGCCTTCCAAGATCAAACAAACGGTTTGAGCCCATTCGATATATTTTTTCCATTTAGACGTGGAACAATGGCCTTGAGAGAGTTTAAGGATCCCTCTTGGTCATTAAAAACGGTGATGAAGTTGCTGCCAGAACCACCATCGAAAATCTATTTGTGGCAACCTACAGCACCACCTCCGGTGATGCCATTACCTGCGCTGCCTCCGACTACGCCACCACTTGCATCGCAGCCTTCTGCAACACCTGGTCCAACGTCACTGCCTATACCGCCTCTAGTGCCGCCTTGTTTGCCGCTGCCTGCACCGCGCCCCACACCAGTATTGGCACCGCCTACACCGTCTCCAGTCATGGTGGAGTCATCACTGGTGATGTTAAGGGATGTGCCAGCGAGGGCTTGTTTCCAAGCATTTTGGCTTTTCAGGGAGGAAGGAAAACATAGAAAGAAAACCCTAGATCAGATTACCTAGAGCTTTTGATACGATGTAGAAAACAATAGAGAAAATAGTGTTATGTTTTGTTCATCAGTCAAGGACTATTTATATAGAGAGATTACAATCAATTCTCTTCCTTGAATCAAGGAGAGGTTTTAATTACATGATACCAAGGTAATCAAAACCAGATCGGACATTGGACTGGTGTAGGTAGAGGTTCAATGTTCAAAGGTCTGATCGGTCCAATCTATGTACCAAAAAATATATCGGTCCAATCCCTCGAATTGGCTCAACCGTCGGTTTTCAGTCCGGTTTTGATGCAGGGTGGTTTTCCTCCTCAAATGGACCGGACACAGGTCCTTTTTCCAGTTCAATCGGCTAAACCGGGCAGTCCAGTTTTCATTACCTTGCATGATGCTGTTACTGTGCAACTACCTTGTTATATTATTTCTAGCAACCCTGGTTATGGCATTTTTAAACATGGCGTACAACCACTTCCTTATGCATTTAGCAAGGTATTTGGTGGATTCTGTTGTTAGTTAGGCACTTAGGCTTACCTTCTTAATTTGGAAATTGAAAATTTTATTTCCTTTGCTTCAATCTATACTATATAAAGGGGTTGGTAACCCTTATAATTTTGATGACTTTATTTTTCTGTTTAATGTTTCTTCTTTCCTTGTTAAGAAGCATATCTTATGCTCCTCGTTTTTCTAACCTCTTTTTTTCTGTTAAGCCCCCCCCCCCCCCCCCCCCTCTCTTATATTGAAGTTTTGAAATATGGTTTTATAGGCACGCACATGCCTGAATTTGTATTACCTTAATATTCTGTAGTATTTTTCTTTTTTCAAAAGTCTCTTTCAAGACTATAGACTAGGTATGCTACTTTTTGCCCCTTCGATGCTTCATCATTAGAGCATGCTTCTGTCTAGTTGTACTGCACAACTCTGGCTTCTCTGTTTGGTTCGCTCTCTGCTTATTACTTTGTAATGGTTAGTTTACTGGGTAACAGCTTTGCTATAGACTCTACATTCTGTTAGTTAGGAGGTTCAATTTTCTTTTATTAAATAAGAATTGTAACTGATCTTGTGTTTCCTCTGCTATATATACTGATTCATATACAGATAACAGTATCAATCAACCATAACATTCACTTGAAAATATGTTTTAAAGTTCTTTCTCTTTCTGACATTTTCTATCACACATAATATTCACTATTGAACAATCTGATCAGATATGAAATTTTCAAAAGAATGTGTCAATTATGCATGTATACATTCATTTACAGGGTAGGCTTTTGCTTGCTGCTGTAAGTGGTCGTGTTTTAGCCCAGTCGTTTCATTCAGTTCTTCGTGTTGGCCATGACATGATTGAGCAAGCACGTGGTATAACAGATGAACATACTAAGGAATACCAGCCTGAAATTGCATGGAAAAGAACGGAGATGTCTGTTATGTTGGAGCATGTGCAGGCACATGTTGCTCCAACAGATGTTGATCTAGGGGCTGGGGTGCAGTGGCTACCAAAAATTATTAGAGGCTCTCCAAAAGTAATGCGTACAGGTGCTCTTCTTGAGAGAGTTTTTATGCCTTGTGACATGTACTTTCAGTACACGAGACACAAAGGTGGCACTCCAGAACTGAAGGTAAGTTCTTTTTTCCCAACAGTAGTAATAACCTAGTTTGTAATATTTACTCAGAAATCCAAAACTGCTTGTAATTTGAAGCCTTTTGTCTGAAGTAAAGTACTGAATATTATGTTTTTTTTGTGGATTCAGAAAGTTGAAAATTTGAAATTGTCTAAGCAATCTTAGGATTAGGAATAGCGATAGACAATATAGAAGACACTTCAATACAGGGAAAGTTACAAATAGGATGAGGATAAGAAGTAGATCGTTTACCTTTACGAAAAGCAATAAGTAAGTCAATGGAAGGATTAGGTGGGGCTGCAGTGGGAGAAAGGATGCAACACGAGCTAAATCATCGTAATCAGTAGGATCGGTCTCGGTAGCTTCAAGCGTCAGTGCTCATGAGTAATACCAAAACAAAGCAACTCATGGACACCCTGTGAATGTGGAGAACTGTGAGTAGAGAAAGTTGTTTCAAGTAGAAGAATAGGTAGTAGCTAAGAAGTAATAACATCTGTGAAAATATTGTGTTTCTTATTGATTTTGTACAAATACAAATGGTATAAATAGTCTAAGGAGTACAACTTAATGAGAAAGCTAATTAAATCCTAATTAACTCAATTAATTACAATAAAGAAAGATATTATAATGGTAAGAGAATATCTTTATGATTAAAAAACTGTACAGATGTCCCTTAATGGACAAAATTGTAACCAACACTCCCCCTCAAGTTGAATCATAGATATCAATCATGCCCAACTTGAATCTTAAGTTTTCATAGATGGCTCTAGGAAGTGCCTTGGTCAAGATATCAGCAATTTGGTGGCTTGAAGGTGTGTGCTGGAGAAAAATTAGCCCATTGTCAACTTTTTTCTTGATGAAGTGTCTATCAATTTCCACATGCTTTGTTCTGTCATGTTGCACATGATTTTTAGCAATGCTTATGGCAGCTTTGTTATCGCGCAACAGGCTTACTTCATGGTCAGTGTAAACATGTAGTTCTGCCAGCATCCTTTGCAGCCACATCCCCTCGCAAATCCCATGTGCCATGGACCTAAGTTCAGCTTCTGCACTACTTCTAGCAATCACAAATTGTTTCTTACTTCTCCATGTCACTAAGTTGCCCCATACAAAGGAGCAATACCCACTGGTTGATCTCCTATCAGTCACTGAGCTTGCCCAATCTGTATCAGTGAATATTTCTATTTTACTGCTTGTATCCTTCTTGAAATGCAGCCCCTTCCCTGGTGCCTTTTTTAGATATTGCAGGATGCAGTTAACTGATTTCATGTGAGCCTCCCTCAGGTCATTCATGTAGCAGCTAACCATGCTAACAGAAAAACCAATATCTGGTCGTGTGTGGGTTAGGTAGATAAGTTTCCCAACCAATTTTTGATACCTTTCTTTGTCAGTAGGTGGACTCTCCTTTTCCTCTCCAATTTTCACATTGGATACCATAGGTGTGTCTGTTGGCCTGCATCCTAACATCCCTGTTTCTTGAAGTAAGTCAAGTATATATTTCCTTTGAGATAAATAGATTCCATGTTTGGATCGTGCCACTTCCATTCCCAGAAAATACCTTAATCGACCAAGACCTTTGACTTCAAATTCCTTAGCTAGAATCATTTTCAGTCCTTCAATTCAGTATAATCATCACCTGTAATAATAATGTCATCCACATAGACAATAAGGGTGGTTACCTTGCCTTCCTTTGAATGCTTTAAGAACATTGTGTGGTCAGTTTGACATTGGGAGAAGCCATGTATCCTAACTACTCGTGTGAGCCTATCAAACCAAGCCCGAGGGGATTGCTTGAGTCTGTATAGTGATCTTTTGAGTTTACATACCTTGCCTGAATTTTCTGATGTCTCAAGTCCAGGTGGTATTCTCATGTAGACATCTTCTTCAAGTTCACCATTTAGGAAAGCATTTTTTATATCTAACTGGTGAAGTGACCAATCCAAATTTACTGCCAGAGAAAGAAGTAGACGAACTGAATTCAACTTTGCTACAGGTGCAAAGGTTTCTTCATAATCCACCCCATAGGATTGGGTGAATCCTTTTGCCACCAGCCAAGCTTTGTACATGTTTACACTCCCATCTGCATTGTATTTTACCGAGAATATCCATTTGCATCTAACTGTCTTCTTCCCCTCTGGTAGGTAGGAGAGCTGCCATGTGTCATTCTTTTCAAGTGCCTTAATTTCTTCCATTACAGCAGTCTTCCATTCTGGAACTAGGACAGCTTCATGAAAGTTTTGAGGAATTTCGATGCTGTCCATAGAGCTGATGAAGTTTCTGTACCCCTGCGATAATTTTTCACTAGAAACATGGTTTGCAATTGGGTGTTTGGTACAAGACCTTACTCCCTTTCTCATAGCAATAGGTAAGTCTAAGTCTTGGTCATTAGTGACATTATCAGATAAATTAGAGGAAGAGTTAATGCTACCTTTTTGGGTAGAGTCTTGGTTCTGCTTTGGAAGAGTACATGCTTCTACTTCCTCAAAGGTTTGCTGCTTGTTCTTCTTCCTTATGTATACTTGTTGTTCTTTTCCTCCATTTGGTTTTCCTTTTGGACCAATTGTTGATGCTCCATTTGTTGGCTTGGTAACCTCAAGAGTGGTTGTTTGCTGGTCCAGTTTAGGTTCAACAATTATTGGGATAGATTCTGTGTTTTTAGTGATTTGGACAGATTCAAGTATGGCTGGGAAAGATACTAAGTAGAGTAGTATTTGGAAAATTACCTCTCTGAGCTATAGAGCAAGAAGGAGTTTGAGACTCAAGAAGTTTGTACAATTGATCTAATTGTTCCTTGCTGAAAGGAGATGGGCTTGAAGGAGACTGTTTCTCTTGATCAGAGGTACCAGCTTGGAGGGCATGACCTTCATTTCCTCCTTTTTTCTTCCAACATAGAGGTTTTCAATGGAGCTTCCAACATGTATCACGTGTGTGCCATGAATGTTTGCAATGTTCGCACCATGGTTTCTTGCCATCTATCTTCCCGTCTTCATTCTTAGTGACTAGGGCAGAGTTTTCAACCTCAACAACAGAAGGTGACTTACTCATCATAACACCTTGTCTCGCCTCTTCTCTTCTAACTTCTAAGAACGCTTCTCGAAATGATGGCAATGGAATCTTTCCCAATATTCTGCCTCGGACTTCATCAAGCCGCTTATTAAGCCCAACCAAGAACATGAATACTCGGTCGTTCTCCTGTCTCTTAAGAAACAAAACATTGTCCTCACAACACTTCCAATGATCATCATAGCAGAGATCCAATTCTTGCCATAATGTCATCAACTCATTATAATAGGTCGTCACATCTCTATCTCCTTGTTTGGCATGCCACAATCGTGATTTGAGATCGAAAATTTGAGAAGAATTTTGAATATTAGAATATGTTTCTTTGACAGCCTCCCAAACTTCCTTTGCAGTAGGCAAAAACATAAAAGGTTTTCTAATCGTTGATTCTATATTACTAAGCAGCCAAGCAATAATAACAGAGTTCTCAGATTTCCAAAACCTGTAATTAGGATCAGTTGTGGCATCTATTTGCATTTCTTCTGTGAGGAAACCATATTTTCCCTTACCATTTAGGATCAATTTTGCGGTTTGGGACCATTCGACATAATTTTTTCCGTTAAGTTTTTGGATTTCAACCTTGAGGGCATTAGAAGTTCCCTCATGGCTAAAAAAATTGGAAAAACCATTGTTAGATAAACCATTCCAACTGCCACTGCCGCCTGGGCCGCCGCCAGTGCCTAATCCAGTGTTGTCACCTGGGCCGCTGCCACTGCCTAAACCAGTGTTGTTGGCTACTTCTAATTTTTTAGTGCCTAAACTAGTGTTGTTAGCTACTTCTGATTTTTCACCCAAACCATAGTCGCCGCCGCTACCCATAAGGGCTGCCTTCCATGAGGTATTGTGTGCCATAGCTCAATTGGTTAATACGAACCAAACCCCACTGGGTTATGGAAAGCTTTACAGAACCCTAACCAATAGCTCTTGATACCATGAAGAAAGTAAAAGGCAAAATACTTTCATATTTTATTATTATAGCCCTAAGCTGTTTATATGGAAAATAAAATTACAATAGTAATACTGAGTAATAATGACATAATCATAAAATAAAAATAAATAGAATAATATAAAATAAAAGAGAATTAAATCTGATTTTCCTTGATTCTTCAACAAGAGGCATCAAATAATCCTTAGCGATCCATCAATAAAATGATGCAGGTGCATCTTGAGAAGTCATCAACGATCAATGAAAGAGACATAGTACTTGTATCCTAAAGTAGAAGATGTGAATCAGGACTCGATCACACTACTAGGTAAAGATACTCGAACATGTCTGCCAAGTTGACAGGACTTAAAGTCAGGGGCTTTAAATGTGAAAGATGAGAATCCAACACCTTTAACTTATCCATACTTGGATAACCAAGATGATTATGAATGCATTCCGAAGATGATGAAACACTGGCATATAGTGGATGGATGTTGAAGGTAATAGAGACCTCGTGATTCAAATTGTTTTTCCTATACTCCAGTCCTGTATAACGAGTCAAAAGTAAATGTTATGGAACAATTGAGAGAGCAAATAAGTTGACTACTGATTATCAAATTAAAGTGGAAACTACTACAATTCCAGCTTATGTAATTCAGCTAACACAGGTCATCTACAAGATGATCATCAATATCCAGATATGCGTATTGTTGGTTCTTGGAGTGATGCGGCCTTAGAGGAAATCAAGATTCATAACCATCAAATCTCTTCAAATTTGGAAGTCACCTCAAAAATATTGACATATCTAAATGTTATTGTTGTCGACGATAATTTACATTCCAAGATTGCTCATGACTTGGAGATATTGCGGAATTTTTTTAAAAATGGAGATGGTAGTGAAATACATTGTAGAGATGAAGAGAAAGCAGCAGATATTAGTTTGCAGAATCAATGAAAGGCCTTTTACAGAGGTGGTCTCTAAGGCAAGGAAAAAAAAATATGCAGAAGAATTTGAGATAGTGATGGAAGCGGTGAAGTTTGACCAATACCAATAGCATGTGACTTGTGGTAAGGTGTTTTTAGTGATGACAAATGATAGATGAGAGATGAATTACCTGCTATCAAATCAATTGCACAAAAATCTGAAAACCGAGATCCCGATGAATGAAATAGGAAAATAATAGAATTACCAAAATAAGCCAAAGTGGCTGATGGAGGATTCTATAGGACAGTCAATAATTAACCATGAAAGTGTAAAAGCCAAAATAGAGTGGCAGCACAGTGTAATGCCAAAGGCAAGAAAGCAGCCACGCGAAAACCAAAACAGGGCAGTGGAAATTCAAGTGCCAAAAAGGGCTTTAGCCGGAAGAGAAGTCGTTGGTGAACATAACAGAAGAAACAGAGTTGTAAACTACTTACTACCAAGGTGGTGTGTAGCTCTCACGCACAGGAGGGCAGCTACCACAGCAGTGTTTGGGCTAAAGTTGGTGGGCCTGTTTCTGTCGGAGGTTCTGGTGATGGATCCAGCATCGGAAGGCAGCGACTCCAGTGGATTAGTGCACAGAGTGGCTGGAACCTTAACAAAAGTCGAGCAAAGAAAAGGAGCAACGAACCGAAGAGCACTATTACCAACTTAAATAATTTAGTATGAATGACTTGCTTTTCACAATAAGGCTGTAAAAATTTATTTGTGTTGAAGTTATGGGATTTTAGATAAAAGGAGGAGAGAAAATAACAAGGGTTTGAATATTATTGATAATAGCTTTATGCTAATTTTATTACAAAAGACTCAATACTAATCTCTATTTGTAGAGAAACATAGACTTAATCCTAAATCAGAAAGAAATCATAATAATAATGAGAGATATTCTCATATATCTTTATGATTATAAATTGATCTTAGGAAATAACTCAAGATACTCTAATATAATATAAAAGATATTATAAGATATTTTCTAATATTGTAACAATTTGCAAAAGAGAATTTCTCAAGCACAAAAAAATAGGAAACTAAGAAAACTATATCCTTTTTGTGGCATGAAAGGTTTGTGTTGAGTGAGAAGATGAAGGAAAATGTAAAGAGAGAAACAAAATTTGTGATATGCGAAATCCAATTTCTGATAAATGAACTCTAGGGATAGAGTTCTCTTATTATATTGTCATTTGAGAAATTGAATCCTTGGGTAGTTGTGTTGTAACGGATACTGATAACAGAATTTCTTGTCTGATACACGTGTTTCTAGATATGCATATCTTTAAAAGAGTATGTTTATCTGGTATATGTCTATTTTCATGACCATGGTAGTCAATAGTCTGGTTCAAATCCATACGTCACATCTGCAGGTGAAGCCCTTGAAGGAGCTCAAGTTCAATTCTCATAATATTACTGCAGCAATGACATCTCGCCAGTTTCAGGTCATGTTGGATGTGTTGAACAATCTTCTATTTGCACGACTTCCAAAGTATGGATGAACGCTCTTGCTTTGTTCACATTATAAATCTATTATTATCTGTTTTCCTTCCGCAAACAGTCATGTATGTTTACACCATTTATTACTCTATCAAATTTAACAAGACCATGTAAGTTTGGTCATTCTTTTGTAAAGTATTGCAGGTAAGATCACATTTATTCTCAAGAGTTAACGTGTCCGCTTTATTAGTTGCTATATTTTGTGGAAGAAGCTGTTTTTTTTAGTTATTTGGCATAATTAAATCATGTAGTCAGCATTAACCATTTATATATTATTATTGGAATGTGGGTTGAGCCTAACTCAACCCCACAAAACCGTATTGTAAGGTGAATAATGTCCACTACTTAAAAACATTTTTTTGAGTGACACCTAAGATTGGACATCCAGAGTTTGACCTAGGTGGCGGCCCAATAGGTCTTTGATATGCTCCGATTCTATTTTAGAATTTGAGTTGAGTCTAACTCAACTCCACAAAACCCACTTGTAAAGTGAAGAATGTCCACCACTTAAAAGCACTTTTTTAGGTTATCAAAGAAAGTCAAAGACAAAATATTTTCATATCTTATTACTACATCCCTAAGCTCTTTATATAGGAAAAGTTACAATAGTAATAATGACAGAATCATAAAATAAAAGTAAACCGAATAATATAAAATAAAAGAGAATCAAATCTGATTTTCCGTGATTCTTCAACAGTTATATTACACCGAATGTGGAACTCTCAACAATTATAAACATCTAAACTGATGCATTGTTAGATTTTGTTGACACTGCAACAGATTGCTATTTAAATTTACTGTTCAAATTGTGAAATTATTACTCGGTGAGATATATTTCTTTACATGACTTTGGTATTAATTTAGATAATCCAGGTAGTTAAATTGTATGAATATTACCTGGTTCAGTCACCTTTTTCCGCCTCAAGAAACTTAAATCCGAGATGTTCTGTTCTTTATGAAGAGTCCTTCAAATTAACTAAAGATATCATAAACAACTTAGGCCTAAAAAAAGTAGCCTGGAACTTGCTGTTGAAGACGATGAAAATGTCGAAGAGGAAGCCGATGAGGTGGTTCCTGATGGCGTTGAAGAGGTGGAACTTGCAAAAATCAACCTCGAAAAGAAAGAGAGGGAGGAAAAGTTGCTTCTTGATGATATAAAAAGGTTGTCTTTTAGGTGTGACCCGTCCAAAGATGTACAACCAGAAAAGGAACCAGAATTGTGGATGATAGATGGTGGAATAGCCATGCTGGTAAGTAATGAATCTTGTTAACCATCCTTTAAATGCTGGAATTGGATGGTTTAAATTCAATTATAGATGCTTGTTCTTTGAACTTCGGTGATGCTATCTGCCAAAAACTAATCAGGCTAGTACTTTACATAGTGATAATCACAAGGTTGTGGTTCTTAAAGTTTTTTGTATCCAATGCTAATTAAAGATAAAAGTTTTCTTAAGAAGGAAAGTAGTATGCAGCGGTGTAAAATATACTGTGAAATATTATTGAATTTTGGGGTTAGAGTACAAGCACTAAAAGGAGTGTGATTGAGTTAGTTAAGCTTACTCAGTTTTCTATATAATTCAATATACAAAGTAACATATTCATCATCTGATAGGATTTTGTAGCATTAGGAACCATAGGGTTTCAAAAGGTTTTGCTTCAAGTGGACTTGTTTCTTTGAGAAAATAGTTGAATGTGATTATTTGAATTGCTTGAGAGAAATTACTCTTAGCTTTGTTATTTACAACTAATTATTGAGGATTATAACTAAATCCTGTGATTATAGGAGAAAAGAACTAACAAACCTAAAAGATAGAGTCACATAACAGAAAATAATATAAATCTTTGTTGGTTCTGTGCTCTTTTTTCTATAATTATTGTGAACGAACTTGTTTTGAGATGTGTACACTACTTTTATAGGTATATGATAAGTTTAATATGAAAAAATTTACCTTTTATAATCAAAGTAGTCCAACACTGGCAGGTCCAAGGACTGAAGAGAGAACTTGTAAGTGCACAAAAATCCAGGAAGGAAGCATATGTATCATTAAGAATGGCTATGCAAAAAGCTGCACAGCAGCGGCTAATGGAGAAGGAGAAGAACAAAAGTCCTTCCCATGCTATGCGCATATTTTTACAAATTAACAAAGTTGTTTGGAGCATGCTTCTTGATGGTAAATCCTTTGCTGAAGCCGAAATCAATGACATGGTAAGAATTAATTTAGCAAGCCTAAATCCTTCTACCCTTTCTCCAGTTTTCCTTCCAAAACTCATTTAGTCCACTAAAAAATATGCTTCTCACCAAGTATGAACTGCTATCTCAACATCAAATATTCTCAATTCTGAGCCAGGCTTCATATTTATTAGACAGATTATAGAAGTTTCTTACTTTAAAACAAATTTTCTCCATGGATGTTATACAAAAGCATTTGCAACACCTCAAATAGAATTTTTCTACTGCTTCCAAATTATTGAATCTGGAAATTTCTTATCCCTAAGATAGTGTTCTTTTCTGGTTTAGTTGTTCTTTCTTCTCCTTTCTGTGCCTAGGCATATGGTGGTTCCTTTATAATCATAATTTCCTAACTTTCTTAATTCATTTGAATTTTGTTTCAAATTTAAATACTATACTAATTCAGTTTCGTTGCTGAACACTTAGATCTATGACTTTGACCGTGATTATAAGGATGTTGGTGTTTCTCTGTTTACAACAAAGTATTTGGTTTTCAAAAACGGTCTTCCCAATGCCAAATCTGATACGATTTTGTCAGCGTGGAATCCTCCAGCTGAATGGGGAAAGTATGTAATTTTTCCTGACCCTTTTCTTAAACTTACTGGTCCTTCCAGCCTGAATTATTGGTATTTATTGCTTTTTTATTCCAGAAGAATTCTTAATTTCTGCAGATAGTTTACATCTGATTAGGTTTTCTGTTCAAGTTCAACTTTATTGTTCTCCCCTTAGGCTTCTATCTA
Source organism: Cicer cuneatum (assembly GCA_037974295.1). Classification (NCBI taxonomy): domain Eukaryota; kingdom Viridiplantae; phylum Streptophyta; class Magnoliopsida; order Fabales; family Fabaceae; genus Cicer; species Cicer cuneatum. Next base: position 46,493,691 of record JBBPBO010000003.1, on the reverse strand, counting down.
CTATCTAAAATGGAAAAGTAAACACATACTGGAAGCACAAAACAGATGCACATTAGATATAGAAAAGTATATCTAAAACTACAACATTCACCTACACCATTGAAATTATAGGTGTCGATGGAAAGGCAGGAAATGTGGAGTCTCTGAATAATTTATTTGATGATGCAAATTAATGTAAATAGAGCTATTATAAGATAAAATAACTGTATATTCCCTTTATTTATTAATCTTTTTAAGATAGGTTTAGCTTATATATTCCTTTGTTGGCATAATCCTTTCAAGTTGGTGCAAAACTGTCAACCTGGAAGACTTTGATCTTTTCATTTCTTGAATCAGAATGGTTACAATTCTGGATTTAAATACAGCATTCCCTAGTCTAATAAATAAATCATAATTAAATAGGAGGGATTTACCGTACAAGGTCCCTTGATATTCACTACAGTTTTCCTATATAATATAATAAATTAATTACAGAATAATTAGTCAATAAATGATTTATTCTCAGCCACAATTTGGAATCCAACACTCCCCCTCAAGCTAGGTAGTAGATGTCAATCATGCCTAGCTTGGACCTTAAGTTCTCAAAATTAGATTTGTGAAGGGCTTTGGTCAGTATGTCTGCAGTTTGGTTCTGCGAAGGGATGTATTCCAACTTGATAATTCCACCATCTATATTTTCTTTTATGAAATGTCTATCTATCTCCACATGTTTCATTCTGTCATGGTGGACTGGATTTTTTGCAATATTGATGGTTGCCTTGTTGTCGCACCAGGGGCTCATGGTGGAATCTGTTGGTACTCCTAATTCCTCAAGCATTCTATGCAACCAAATTTCCTCACAAATGCCATGAGCCATTGCTCTGAACTCAGCCTCCGCACTACTTCTTGCCACCACCAACTGTTTTTTACTTCTCGAAGTAGTCAAGTTTCCCCACACATATGTGCAATACCCACTTGTTGACTTGCGATCAGTCAATGAACCAGTCCAATCTGCATCTGTGAACACTCACACTCCTAATTGGGTCCTTTTTGAAGTGAAGACCTCTCCCGGGTGTCTTTTTTAGGCACTGCAAAATTCGAGTCACAGCTTTCATGTGATCTTCAGTTGGCTTATTCATGAAACGACTTACCATACTCACTGAGTAACATATATCTAGTCATGTGTGAGTTAGGTAAATTAGATTTCCTACCAATCTTTGGTATCTCTCCTTATCAACTTGGGGACTGCCTTCTTGTTCTGCCAATTTAAGGTTAGGTTCCATCGGTGTATCTGCTGGCTTGCACCCTAACATTCCTGTTTCTTCCAACAGGTCTAGCACATATTTTCTTTGGGATACTTAGATTCCATGTTTAGAACGAGCAATTTCCATCCCAAGAAAATATTTTAGGTGTCCAAGGTCCTTGACCTCAATATCTTTAGCTAGAAATCTCTTGAGTTCTTCTATCTCTTTGTCATCATTGTCTGAGATTATGATGTCATCCACATAAACAATAAATATTGCCACATTTCCTTCACTGGAATGCTTGACATTGTATGGTCAGTTTGGCATTGAGTAAAGCCGTGACCCTTAACAACTCGGGTTAGTCTTTCCAACCATGCTTGTGGGGATTGCTTAAGACCATTAAGTGATTTCTAGAGCTTGCATACCTTGCCATTTGATTGGGGAGCTTCTAGGCCAGGTGGTATTTTCATGTATACCTCTTCTTCGAGTTCACCATTTAGAAAAGCATTCTTGATGTCTAGTTGGTGTAAGGGCCAATCTCAATTTACAGCTAAGGAGATAATGACACGAACAGAATTTAGTTTTGCCACTGGAGCAAATGTTTCTTCATAGTCCACCCCATATGATTGGGTGAACCCCTTTGCCCCCAAGCGGGCTTTGTACCTATTCACACTCCCATCAGCATTGTACTTTATTGAGAAGATCCATTTACACCCAACTGGTTTTTTTCCTTCGGGCAGCTCCACAAATTTCCATGTTCCATTCTAGTCCAGTGCTTTAATTTCATCTTCCACTGCAGTCTTCCATTCAACATGTTGGACAGCTTCTTGAACATTTTTTGGAAGTTTAATGTTATCTAATATGGTGATGAAGGCCCTGTATTCTTGTGACAGATTTCTATACATAATTGTCAATTGGATGTCGAGTGCATGATCTCACTGCTTTCCTCACAGTAATTGGTAAGTTAAGAATATTCTCATTTAGACCACAATTATCATTAGGCTCAAAAACAATATTACCTGGTAGAACTTCTAAATCTGTATTAGGTTCATAATTTTGGATCGGCCTTGGAGATGTGCAGATTTCTTCCTCCCTTTGAGTTTTCTTCTTCCTTATTTGGCTGGTATCCTAAGAATATGCATTTCAGGGATTTGGACTCTAATTTTCCTTTGTTAGGCTGGTTATCATGCACAAAGCAGTGCAGCCAAAGACTTTGGGAGGAATGGATGAAAGGATTTTAATGTGTGGGTAAATGGATAGAAGGGTTTGGCAAGGGGTTTTGAACTTGAGGGCTTTAGAAGGCATTCTGTTTATTAAATATGATGTTGAAAGGACAGCTTCACCCCAAAAATGATTTGGTACATTAGTTAATAACATAAGGGACCTAGTAACTTCCATGAGGTGCCTATTTTTCCTCTTGGCAATACCATTTTGTTGTGGTGTGTTCACACAGCTGGTTTGATGAATTATTCCATACTTGAGAAGGTGAGATTTAAGGGAATGGTGATAGTATTCATGGCCATTGTCAGTTCGTAGGACTTGGATTTTGGTTTGGAATTGGGTTTAGATCATATTGTTGAAGTTCTCAAAGATTTCTCCCACTTCAGATTTTTCTTTCATAAGGAACACCCAAGTAACTCGTGTATGATCATCTATAAAGGTCACCAACCATTTTGAACTACTTATGTTCTTAACACGGGAAGGTCTCCAAACATCACTACGGATTAATGACAAAGGTTGGGATGGTTTATAAGATTGAGGAGGATAATGGTTGCGTGAATGTTTGGATAATTGACAGATTTCACATTGAAACAAATTTGAATTTTTATTGAATAGAGAAGGAAACATTTTTTCAAGATACATAAAGTTTGGATGTCCTAAACGATAGTGCCATAACATGACAACTTCGTCTAGGTTTTCACCACTTGATGCAACAACATAGACTGAATTATTTCTTCTCTTCTTGAACTCACTAGCTTGAAGGAAGTAGAGACCTGCACATTCCTCAGCATTACCAATCTTCCTCCCCGAATCCAAATCCTGAAATTCACATAGGTGAGGCAAGAATTTAGCGAAACAATTTAGATCTTGAGTCAATTTACTTATGGACTAAAGGTTGCAATTCAACTTTGGAACATAAAGAACCGAGTTAAGAGTAATGTTCTTGGAGATGATTACTGAGCCTTTACCAATCACTTTTGTTTTTGTGCCATATGCTATTCGTACCATAGAATTGTCATTGCATGGAGAATATTCATCAAATAGAGTGATATCCCCAGTCATATGGTCTGAGGCTCCAGAGTCTACAATCCATGAGTTAGATATTCCCTTGTCAACAAAATAAACACATGAAGAATTACCTTTTTGGGCCAAGGCAGTAGTTGAGCGTGTGCTAGTATTTTGAAGGGATTGTTGTAGCAATTTTTGCAACATCTCCATTTGTTCCTTGCTGAATGGACTTGGTTCAGGTGCTGGGGCTGCCAACACTTTGCCTCCTTCTGATGTGACAGCATGGGCGCGAATGTCCCTGTTCCTAGATGGTTTCCAGTCTACTGATTTTCCATGAATGAATTATTCACATGGTTTTCCAGACCCATAGTGTGGAGAGTTATGTTAAGAGAAATAGAGAAGGACAAAATAGAAATATCTACGTGACTAAGAGTGAGAGGAGAGAAACACAAGAACTGTGTAATGAAAAATTAGTTATAAGGATGCTTAGTGGAGAGAGAAAGATATCAAGTAGAATCATACATTTTAATAGGGACAAAGAGCATTGGTTCTCGACAGTAGGATCTTCATTCTATTGTAGTTTACTTTGATTTTTAGAAATAATACACTATTTATTTCCCATTATTGGTCTGTTTTCTTCCATTTGCTGTTTGGGACTTAGACAACATAATCGATCAACTACATGCACCAGATATGTTGGATCCCTTTCAGAAGGTCAACATAAAGCTATTGAATATTTAAAGGATCAAGTTTGGTCATTTGAATAAGTAATAAATGAAATGTAGTTGTTCAGTAAAGCAAGAGGCTGAGTTTCAAACTATGGTACAAGGTGTTGGTGAGCTATTATGGATGAATATATTTTTGGATGACTCTATTATACAACCCCTTGACATCGACCATCACTTCATTGAGTAAAAGGTTGAATTTGGCTGAACAGTTTAATTTCCTTCCGTGAACCAGCCAGTTGATTTATTAACCAAGGGTTTGTCAACTAAGTGATTTCAGGAACATACTTGCATGCTATCCGTTCATCAACTTCAGAGGTTTTGTTGTAAAATAATGTAAATAACACTTTTAGGACATAATATTAGCTTTATATCATTTTCTTTCATCAGGGCATATTTAGCATTTATTTCCCCTTGTTGGCATAAGCTTATAAACTGTAAATCACCTATGTACATATTTTCTTAGTGAATAGTATAGAAAATTATTCCTTTCAAATTTTTTTTTAATTTTCATTATAAGATTGATATGTTAGTTTTTACATTTCCCTTTATCGTCTGAATATTTTGATATTGCATGTTTTCTTTTCTATTTTTTTTCTAGAAAAGTCATGCTTCAGGTTGATGCGAGACAGGGAGCTCCAAAGGATGGAAGTTCTCCCTTTGAACTTTTCCAAGTAAGCGTTCCTTGAGGCTATTTTTGTTCCTTCAAATCAGGATAGTTAAGTGCAGAGGAATAGAATCCATCTTGTATTTCTAATTTAGGCGTTTATTTTTATTTTTTTTTATACTTTTGCAACTTAAAATTGAGACCATATGTAGTTCTTTTAAGAGCTTTTTAAGTAGGCCTTGCCCAAGATACTAAATCTTATTTAGTATCAAAATTATTTTGCACTTTTGTTCTCTGATTTTGAGGAATTTTAGTTTAACAACTCAAACAAGCTTTGGCACTATGAGATAGAGATCTCTATTGTAATTTACTTGTGATAATATTAAGGAGCCGTGGTGGTGTTTAACTCATATTTCCAAAAAAATTGTCCAGGTTGTCAAGTTGCTTTAAATCAGAAACTAATTGTAGTTTATCAACAATAGGAACAACTTATTTCCAATGAGGGAGATAGTATTAATATATAAACTGCAATTGTTTGTATAAGGAAAAACCAAAGATTGAGCTCCCATGTAGGTATTCTTCTAGCTCAAGGCATTAGCCACTTACAGAAAAATAAACATGTCTCCTGTGAATATTTCTGTAACACCCCGAGTTTAAAACACAGCGCGAGTGTATTTTTTTTTTTTTTAAATAAATAATCAAAATGTTTTTCTCAATTTATTACTTCAAAAGAATTGAAATAAAATTTCTTTTAATTTATTTCATAAAATGGTACGTCGTAATTTAATCGATGAACGTAATTAATTAGTTTCATCATAAATATCACTAATTACTTATCTTTGGAAATTAATAAATAACATTAATACATTTCAAAAGATCAGTGTCATATCATCCCAAAAGAAAGTATTAGAGTGCGGAATAGTTTAGCGGAAAAGTAGTATAATAATTTCCAAAATAAAACAAATTACATTTTCCAGCTCAAAATCCTATACATCAAATCTAACCGATCATGCACTAAAGCTACAGTAGCACGGATTTCCTCCGCATCCCATACAAGTCTCATCCGACTCCGCCGCTCGCCTCGATATAACCTCCTTCTCATCATACAGAGAGGGATCGATCTCCTCCGAAGTCAGATCGATGCACAATCTGGGTCGCTTCGGCGGTGCCAGAATCTCATAACAATCATCGGATATCCTAGATGGACCCGGAATATCAGCTGCTACTAGCGTCGGCCCTTTGTTCTTTTCTTCCGCCACGGAATCACGTACAGCCCCTCTAGTCTCTGGGTTAGGAGTCACCACTCCTACGGTGGCCTCCGTCTCAACCCTCCAGCGGGCTCCTCTGCATCATCAAAAATTTCGTGCGCCTCCAATACCAAACGGGAAGGCACAGGAAAGTCAATCCTCGCATAGGAGTGCTCCACATAGTGCACCACTCCGTCAGTCCTACAGGTCCTCTTCAATCTCCCCGTGTACGTGGCCCTGTTTGAGATGGGGTCGTATACCTAAGCAGTAGGCACAGCACGATAAACACAAAACTGTATTCGAATACAGACCCCTTGTATTCGAATACAGAAACTGAAAACTGCAATTTCAACACTTTGTATTCGAATACAACATACCTGTAGTCGAATACAGAAGACAGAACATGTGTAAATTCAACATTTCCCCAACATCATTTAAGGTTTTCAAGAACTTCATCATCTCTTTTTCAAAACTATTTCAAAAACTCCATTTTAAATCATTTCAAACCTTTCCAATGTTTTCCAACCCTTTAAAGTTCCCATGGCAGTGTTTAAAACTTGATTTTCTGAAAAACACGAATCTGTATTCGAATACAGCTTCCTTGTATTTGAATACAGAAACTAAAGCTTGAGTTTCTGGAAAAACCCGAATCTGTATTCGAATACAGAAGCAAAAATTGTGAAAGTTAGCATCCTGTATTCGAATACGAGGCTGTCGTAGTCGAATACAGATGCTAAGTCAGAAGCAAAAATCTTTCCTCTGTATTCGAATACAGAGGTTCGTATTCAAATACAAGTTCAAAAACTTGGGTAAAACAGAAGCTTGGCAGGCTGTATTCGAATACACTCATGTTGTATTCGAATACACTTTCGAGTTCAGTGAAAATTTTCCTTAGACTTCAACACATTTTCAAACTTTTCTCTTTGAAAAACCAACAACCCCAAAACAGTTTTACCACTCTTTTGCAAACCACAAAACTCAGACATTTTTCATCAATATAGATTTTCCAGAAGCACTTTAATCATTTTAAATCCTTCTCTTTTGAAAACATCAGCAACACCAGATTTTCATCAATAGGACAGAAACATAATCACCAACACCAAAAGCAACATCACAGTTTTGCTTAAATCCCCCAAATAGAATATCAAATTCAAAACAGGACATGCATTTCCAAACGTTTACATTTTGAGCATTCTCAAAACAACATGCAGAGTATTTCCAGCATTCTTACATAACCAATCACAACACAACATGCAAAGTATTTTCAGCTTTCTCACACCATCAGAGCAACAATACATTCAGTCAAACAGCAAGCATCACATACACCAAAACACCAATAGAGTGCATTTTCGCATTTTATAACAACCAGCACAACAGTTTTATAAATATGCGTTTTGATCATCTTCAAAACAGCATGTAAGACATTTTTCAACTTTCCCACATAAACAAAACAGCATTGAGATAACCACCAAAAACAGCACTTCACAGATTTTTTTTAAAACCTCAACAAGATGCATTTTTTCATCTTTCAAAATGTCATGCAAAACAGTTTCGTTTTTCAAAACAGAAACTCAAATATTATCACACCTCAAACATACATTTACAGTCATAAAATGCAACTAGAAAGTGGAAGGTGCCCTTACCTTTGTTGCGTTTCTACTACTGCTCACGTTTCTGTTTACGTTCCTGTTTACGCGTCAAAATCGGCGAAACTCCCGCTTGCGTTTGCTGCTACAAAAATGGGTTCTCTAGCTCCGGAATGATGAGGAGAACAACTTTTGTACTGCAAGTTTTCTGGTTTGGTGCTTGGATTTCCAATTAATGTCACTTTTGAGGAACTCCCTCTTTTTATTTTTTATTTTTTTGAATCGTGAACAAGATTCAGAATGGGACGGGAAGGGAGAAGGTGGGTACTATGGAGGAGGAATGGTGTTCTGATTTTGCCCTTCCCTCTCACTCATATTTATAGGCTTGTGTGGGTGCCACCTCACCCAACACTTGTTTGATCCTTAGCACTTAACCAGTCTCGTCGCAATTAGCCGATAATCCCTTAATTAACTGTCCGTTAATTTAATTACTCGTAATTAAATTAATTTATTTTTCATCTAATAATCTTAATTCATCTTACAAAATAAATATTTATATATATATATATATTCACTCAAAACATACATATATTAAATATTTTACAAATATCCTCAAAATACACTTAATATTAATTCCATAATTAAATTTTAAATTTAAGGGTCTTACAATTTCCCCCTGCTATTTACCATAATCACACTGATCAAATTCTTGATCTCAATAATAATGAAGGACCACCTGAAATGCCACAACATAATGACTCAGATAAAGAGACACAAAGCAGGTTTACTACCATTGACCCTACTTAGAAGGGAAATGTCTTTGAAAGAAGAAACCATAAACAGATAAATGAAGGACCCATTCTCCGACCCTTCCAAGATTCCGAACCAATAGATAATCCAACACATCATCTTGATACAGGTAAGTCTTCTTCTGTTCTTAAGAGTCATGTCGAGTATCCTGATATAGACCTTCCTATTGCAATTAGAAAACCTATTATATCATGCACTAAATATCTTTTGTCTAATTATGTGTCATACTCAAAATTGTCTTCTTCATTTGCTGCATTTACCTCTAAGTTGTCTGCTGTAGAAATTCCAAAAAATATACATGAGGCTCTAAAAATTCCAAATTGGAAGGAAGCTGTTCTTGAGGAGATGAGAGCTCTTGAGAAGAATCAAACTTGGAGAGTCATGACATTACCTACAGGAAAGAATACTGTTGGCTGTAAATGGGTATTTACTGTGAAATATAATTCTGATAACACAGTTGAAAGATACAAGGCACGCTTGGTTGCTAAAGGGTTTACTCAGACATATGGCATTGATTACTTAGAGACTTTTGCTCCTGTTGCCAAGTTAAACACTATTAGAGTTCTCTTGTCCTTGGCGGTGAATTTAGATTGGTCTCTTAACCAACTTGATATAAAAAATGCTTTCCTGAATGGTGATTTGGAAGAGGAAGTATACATGGATAGTCCACCTGGCTTTGAAGATAAGTTTGGTTCAAATGTATGCAAACTATAAAAAGCCCTTTATGGTCTCAAGCAATCTCCAAGAGCTTGGTTTGAGAAATTCACTCGTTCTGTCAAAAAGCAAGGATATATGCAGGGACAATCAGACCATACGTTGTTCGTGAAGTTCTCTAATGTTGGTAAAATTGCAATTTTAATTGTATATGTAGATGATATTATTCTCACAGGAGATGACATTGTTGAGATGGAAAGATTGAAGAAAAACTTGACAAAAGAATTTGAGATCAAAGATTTAGGCGTGCTCAAATATTTTCTTGGTATGGAAGTTGCTCGCTCAAAGAAGGGAATTGTTGTTTCTCAAAGGAAATACATCCTAGATCTCTTGGAAGAAATTGGGATGAGTGGATGTAGACCAACAGATACTCCTATGGAATTAAATATTAAACTTTGGGAGAAAGACAGTGTTCCTGTTGAGATTGGAAGGTACCAGAGATTGGTTGGCAAACTTATTTATCTAGCCCACACTAGACCTGACATCGCTTTCTATGTGAGTGTTGTAAGCCAATTCATGCATTCTCCTTATGAAGAACACTTGGAGGCAGTTTATCGAATCTTAAGGTACTTGAAATCCAATTATGGAAAGGGTTTGTACTTCAAGAAAACTAATGACAGAGAAGTCTCTATATTTACAGATGCTGATTGGGCAGGATCAGTTACTGATAGAAAATCTACTACTGGATATTGTGCCTATGTTTGGAGAAATTTAGTCACTTGGAGAAGTAAGAAACAAGGGGTTGTTGCTCGAAGCAGTGCAGAAGCTGAATTTAGAGCAATGGCTCAAGGAATTTGTGAACTTTTGTGGATTCATAAACTCTTGGATGAACTGAAAATGACAGTTGACTTACCCTTAAAATTGTTCTGTGATAGCAAAGCAGCAATAAGTATAGCTCACAACCCCGTACAACATGATAGAACCAAACACATTGAGATTGACCGCCATTTCATAAAAGAAAAAATTGATGCCGGAATTATATGTCTGCCATTTGTGACTTCCAATCAGCAAACCGCTGATATCTTGACAAAAGGTTTGGCAAGACCCAATTTTGAGCGACTTATAGCCAAGTTGGGCATGACAGATATCTATGCACCAACTTGAGAGGGGGTGTTGAAGAATTAAGGAAAATCAGATTTGATTTCCTTTTATTTTATATTATTCTATTTATTTTTATTTTATGATTATGTCATTATTACTCAGTATTACTATTGTAATTTTATTTTCTATATAAACAGCTTAGGGCTGTAGTAATAAAACATGAAAGTATTTTGCCTTTTACTTTCTTCAGTATCACCTACATACGCCTGTAGATAAACTTCATAAGATATTAACTGAGAAAAGGCTATAAACTGAATAACAGACTAACTAAACATCCTGTGCAGTTGTTAATAGCTCTACTACTAATATCTAAAGAAAGTACTAATATTAAATATTGCATTTGTAATCTGATGAGTAGAAATGGAGTTCACTATAAAATGACACCTATTAGATGTTTGCATGGAATATTTCCTGACATGAACTTATTTTCATTATAGGTAGAGATATATCCACTTAAGATCCATTTAACAGAGACAATGTACAGAATGATGTGGGGATATTTCTTCCCAGAGGAACAACGAGATTCACAACGCCGGCAGGTAGGTTTAAAATTTCAAATCTCTCATTAACTTGTGTCCACAACCAAGGCTAAACTTCACAGATTTATTATGTTAAAGTGATGGTTGTTTATGCAGGAAGTTTGGAAGGTCTCAACCACAGCTGGTGCAAGGCGTGTAAAGAAAGGTCCACCAGCCCATGAAGCTTCTGCTTCAAGCAATCACCCAGCAAAAGAGCCTGAGGCCTCATCCAAATCTGCCATCTCTGCAATGTTATTTCCTGCAACCAATCAACCTCCTGTCCAAGTTGGTTCTGTCCAGGTGATTACTTAATGAATTGTGTGATACATGATTATTTTTTTTTATAAACATGCTATAAGCGTGAAGTCTTTTTTTTATTAGTGGTTCTCCCTTCCTAATTACGTTTTTCCATCCGCAAGGCTCGAACCCAAGAACTTGCCTAAGACAACACAATGTGGTGTACATGATTCTAAAATAATGATATTAAGATAAATGTCAGCAACAAACTTATTGACACTCCTCTTTCAATACATTTGATCGGTGAAATCTTGAGTTGGCCACATTGTGAGGAACTGAGTCCAAGTTATTTAGGAAGGACGGTATAATATTTCATCCAAAGTATCAAATTGTGTGTTGCTAGCTTTCCTTTTTAAAAAATACCTCGTAATTTCCCTAGAGAGTCTTCGGCGATTTCTTAGGATTGCTTTTCGTATTACCTTATATTTTATGATTTGTTTCGTTATTGAAGTTAAATTTTAGAACCTCGTATGGGGTATTAGTATTTCTATTTTGCAACCCATCCTTCAAATCAATATCGATATAATTTAATTATTCGGAATCTCTTTCCTTTCCTTTTTCCTTACCTGACCTCCCTTTAGTTTCAACATTCTAATATTAATAATATCAAAGAAGGCCAATGCCAAACTTTGTTATAGATTCTTTCCTCTCTGTTTTCCTTCTTATCTGAGTTCATAATAGAATAATATGCAAAATAGATTTTCCGTAAGAAGTTTGACAACATGCATGCAGGCATCCAAAGCACAAAATGTCAAAGTAGTTCCTGGTAATAGTTCAACCCCCGAGTTGAGAAGGACATCTTCTTCTGATAGGACTTGGGAAGAGACTGTGGCAGAATCTGTAGCTGATGAACTCGTCGTACAAAGCTTTTCTTCCAACAAAAATGGTCCATTTGGCTCTACTGAGAAACTAGATGAAGCATCTAAGAGTAAATTAAAAGATCCAAAAGGTGTAAAAGCTGGTCAATCATCTCTTGAAGAAAAGAAATCTAGGCCACCAAAGATAATGGAATTTCACAACATCAAAATTAGTCAGGTTGTTAGTAGTTTTGTACCGTTTGATGAAGTTGTCACCTGTTAGCTATTGGTAGTTTGAAGTCATGTCAATTTCAGGTAACTCGTGTATTCTTTCTTGCAGGTGGAATTGTGTGTTACGTATGAAGGGTCAAGGTTTGTTGTAAACGATATGAAATTATTAATGGATCAATTTCAACGAGTCGAGTTTACCGGGAGTTGGAGAAGACTCTTCTCACGAGTTAAGAAGCACATCATTTGGGGAGTCCTAAAGTCTGTGACTGGCATGCAGGTGATAAGTAGCTTTAACTCTCCTTTTCTTTTTTAACTTTATTGTTAGTGAGAATAATTGTATACTCCTGATATTTTCTATTGTAGACATACGCTACTCATACCTGCCACTGAAAATTTACGAAGAATTTATATAACAAACTCGAGTGAACTTTTTTTGCAATTCCTTTTGAAATGCCCTTTGCCAATCCAGAAAAGCATACTATGCTAATTACCAGGACCTATGTGGTGACAACATTTAACAGTTTATAATGAATTCATTTAAATGTCTTATTTTCATGGATTGTGTAGGGGAAGAAATTTAAAGACAAAGGTCAGAATCAGCCAAGTGGAGCTAGTGTTCCGGAAATTGACCTTCATTTAAGTGACAATGAAGGCCATGCAGGAAAACCTGATAAGTACCCACCAACTTGGCCTAAGCGTCCTACTGATGGAGCAGGCGATGGATTTGTAACATCTGTTAAAGGAATATTTAACACTCAACGACGCAAGGCAAAGAAATTTGTGCTCAAGACAATGAAAGGCGATGGAGAAAATGAAACTCAAGGAGATTGGAGTGAAAATGATGTAGAGACCTCTCCTTTTGCTAGGCAGCTCACAATAATAAAAGCTAAAAAGCTTATTAAGCGGCACACTCAGAAGTTCCACTCTAAAGGACAAAAAGGTTTGTCTTCTTCCACTCCATGTTATTGCTTTTTTCCTGCTTAACATGTTAGCATACTCCAAGTCATTGCTTTTTTACTACGTAACATTCATTACACAAATTGTGGACAACTTTTGTAATTTGGAGATAATGCCCTTCTAGTTCAAAAGGTTATTATTAGGATGAAATAAATTTCCTTTAAGAAAAACAACATCAGAAAAGCAAACCTTGTGAACTTAACAAAATGTCAAATCTCATATATATATATATATGTGGATTGTTAACTTACACACATCTGAAATATAGGTATATGTTAGCAGCATGCTTCTTTTCTAAATTCTTGGTAGGTGTAAATTATGCCACTAACGTACACCTTGTATATATATAATATTATAAAAATTGTGTCCAAATCAAATGACGAAATATTTTGATGTTTTGCTTTCTAATCTTGTTGGTATCCTCATCCATTCCTTGCTTGTTGACTTCATGGGTTGAGGACTAATAGTCAATTTTTATAGGTCCGTCCTTAGTACAAAAAGAAGAACTATCATCATCTCCACAAGAGATAACTACACTACCATCATCTCCACAAGAGATAACTACATATGACAGTGATTCGTCAAGTGGATCCTCATCCTATGAAGCTTTTCTTGAATAGAAATGTCTATTTCAAGGAATTCTCACTTTTCAGCTGAGCATGAAGCATGTTTCATCTGGTTCTTAAATGACTAAAAGGAGACATATGATGAACACTTACAGAAGACAATTGGAGAGGAAGAACACTAAATGGAAGGAAAAATTATGACTCAAAATTAGACAGTGCATGATTGATGCGGATTTCTATTCAGATAATAATCATGGCTATCTCAGTCATTGTAGATAATTGCATTCATCTCTTGTCTTAAATTTTCTATTCCTTGTCATCCACATTTGCCAATCTAACATGCTGTATTTCTTGTCAATCTGTTAGACCTTTTATTAGTATTGTTATTATATTATTATTATTACTATAATATTAGGTAGCAGTAATGTTTATAGGTAGTTATTATATTATTATTATTATATTAGGTAGCAGTTATGTGTATAGGCATTATTGCATAAATTGTATAAATAGAAAAACTGGTGGAAATGTCAGTGGGCAATTATTTAGGAATTGGATATTGGTTGGGAGAGACCAAGCTCTCGAACTCTTGGAAGGGAGAGATCCAAGACTCTCGAATTTCTTGGGAACCCATCGAGTAATTCTATTGTATCATCAATAAAGGTTGTTTATTTCCTTTAAATCTCTATGTTTAGTACCGGTTTCTATCAATTGGTATCAGAGCACTAAACAGAAACTCACAAATCTGTGTGAATCCCAATACAAGAAGCAAATTTGGCCATGATATAGATCAAAAGTTGCGCTGAAGAGGAGACAAATGGCAGAAACCGAAAATTCCTCTGTTTTCCAGTGAAAATGCATTTGGATGGGTAAACAAAATCGAATGCTATTTTAATTTGAAAAGTGTCACAGATGCAGAAACATTACAGGCAGCCGGGGTGACAATGGAGGACAAGGCTCTAAATTGGTATCAATAGTGGGTATTTTCTGCACAATTCCACATGGAATGACTTTCGATCTATTGTCTTCTCAAATGCACGGAACCAACATACTTGAAGGGAAGTTATTTTTTTTAATGGACTCAAGGAAGTAATCTAGGCATAATTTTTCTTATTTCTTCACCTTGAGGACAAGGTGATTCTTTAAGGGGGAGTAGTGTTACACCTTTTATTAGTATTGTTATTATATTATTATTATTATTATTATTATTATTATTATTATTATTATAATATTAGGTAGCAGTTATGTTTATAGGTAGTTATTATATTATTATTATTATTATTATTATTATTATATTAGGTAGCAGTTATGTTTATAGGTATTATTGCATAAATTGTATAAATAGGAAAACTGATGGAAATGTCAGTGGGCAATTATTTAAGAATTGGATATTGGTTGGGAGAGACCAAGCTCTCGAACTCTTGGAAGGGAGAGATCCAAGACTCTCGAATTTCTTGGGAACCCATCGAGTAATTCTATTGTATCATCAATAAAGGTTGTTTATTTCACTTAAATCTCTATGTTTGGTACCAGTTTCTATCGCAATCTCACTCATTAATGTCTAGCCTTACAATCTTCTATGTGTCAAACATTTTCTGGTTGATTACATTTTCAAAATTAGAATAACGGCATTGTTCCTTTTCTCTATATAATAGTGATACTTCAATATTTTATCTGGAGTATGAAATAGAAAAGTAGTAGAATAAATAATAAGCCATGGAGTATGTACACTCCAAAATTAAAATTGTATTTGTGTCAGTGCCCATTAGGTTTTTCGAATTTAAATATATTAAAAGAACATTGAAAGAAAATTGTTCTTTATTATCATATGATTTAAAGTGAAGGGTACAGCCTTTAATATAGTAGCAGAAATAAATCTTAGTATCTACTCAAATATAATAATGATAATTGGAGCAGATTTAATACAATACTCCCTCCGTTGTTATATATAAGATAATTTTTGGTGAATTTTTTGGTTTTATATATAAAAAAAATTTACGATTTTGGAAGTGTATTTAATGTTTAAATTCTTTTTATACTCTTATTTAATGTTTGTCTTTTTAATATTATTAGTGGATATTTAATATCTCAGCTTTTAAAAAGGGTGTATATATAAAAATAATTAAAAAGTTAAAACAATTAATGATTATATTAGTTTTAATGTTTTGTTATTTTTTTCTTATAAATGGAAATTAATTTTATGACAAATTCTCCTTAAAAGTTTTAAAGTTGCTACATCCCCAAGTTTGAGTTCGAACTCCAAACTTTGTCTAAGCCATTAAGTGATTTGTGTCATCTCATCTGAGCACTCTAGGATAATACAATATTAATTTATACAAAGGAAACAAATAAGAAAACAAGTAAATAGAATAAAAAAGGAAAGCAAATAAAATATTATGGCCATATCGCACATCCTCTTTAACTTTGGTGTATAGATATCTATTATGTCTAATTTGCTCACAAGAAATTCAAAGTTGTTTTCGAAATAGTCCTTTAGTGAGAATATACAAATTGATTCCACATTTTTAGTTCTATCATGTTACATTGGATTTTAGGCAATACTAATTGATGTCTTGTTGTTACAATACTGTCACTAAGGAATTCTATAATTATGGGATTTCTGCATAGTGTTGGGATTATGTCACTAATGTATCCATTATTGTATATAAATTATAAGAATTAGTTAGAAATTGAAAATAAAGTATTTCGTTTCTAGTTTGGTAGATTCAAATCCTTCTTCGCTGCTCTTAGTCGTTTGTGTTCTCATTCATATTTTCTTCTCGCTTCACCAGCAAAAACTACTTTCAGTTTTAAATGTGTGAAAGGGAAAGGATTGTCCAGTTGTCTCAATAGGACTTATGCTCCAACATACAAGGTTGTGCGGCTTATATGGGAAACCAATGATGAACAAATCATTTCATGGATCCTTGGCTATATGTAGAGCCTCAAAATATAATGAGTTAGAGTTTTCTACTTGTAGTCTCCTAGTTTTATCTGTCACCCCTAATATATATGAAAAGACAATTTTACTCTTTTAATTAAATTAATTCAAATTTTTGAAACGTAATTTTTAAAAAATTTAAAATTTTTCAAAACTTTTGAAAGAGCAGAAACTTCCGAAATGAAAAATTTTCAGGATTTTCAAATCTTTTGAATAATTTGACATTTTCAAAATAGGATAAATTCAGGAATTTCGAAACTTTTGAACAATCTGAAATGTTCGAAGTAGGATAAATTCAGTAACTTCGAAAATTCGAACAATATAAAATTTTCGAAATATGAAAAACTTTCAAACATTTCAAATATTTAAAACTTTCGAAATTCTGATTTTTTTTACCATTCGAAAGTTTTAAAAATTGAAACTTTCAAAACTTAAAATTTTAAAACATTCCAAGATTTTGAAATTTTCGAAATTTTTCAAATTTTCAAAATATATCCTTATTTCAAAAATTTACTTATTTCAAAACTTTAAAACTTTCAAAAATTTAAGTTTCGAAAATTTGAAATTTCTGATACTATCAATTTCAAAACTCTAATAACTTATACTCTTTCCCCACTACTACCTTCATGTCTTTTTATAAGCACTAATTGTTTTTTTTACGTAAATTAATAAAAGTAGATAATAAATTTAATGTATTCATTTTTATAATTGTATATTTAGATAGTTGCACACATTGTGGCATAAGCTCTAAATAGAACCAAAAAATTCTTAACGGAGGGAGTATTGTATTAAATATGCTCCAATTATCATTATTATATTTGAGTAGATACTAAGATTTATTTCTGCTACTATATTAAAGGTTGTACCCTTCAATATGTGCTTTTAAATCATCTGATAATAAAGAACAATTTTCTTTCAATGTTCTTTTAATATATTTAAATTCGAAAACCTAACGATTTGGAGTGCACATACTCCATGGCTATGTATAGGAAAAAGGTGTTCAGATTTGAAAATGCATGGTTGATTGAACCAGAGCTCGATCAGGTGGTGCGGATACTCCATGGCTACTTTACAGGATACTCTCTGAGACACTTTGATTGTTCTTATCACAAAATGTGATATTCCTTCATGAATTGTTGTGTACAAAATCCTACCCGAAGATTTGGCAAACAGGTTACAACACTTCCTTCCTAAATGCATTTATGTGGAGCAACCTGGTTTGATTGTAGGTAGAGCAATTATAGACAATGTCCTAGTTGCCTCGGAGGTGAAGCGGCCTTAAAAGTTTATATTAGCAAGGCATATCATCGTGTGGATTGGAAGTATCTCTTTGTTGTTATGGAAAGGCTGGATTTTAACCCAATATGGTTGGATAAGAATGTGTGTCACCTCATAATACTCTAAACAGGTCAACCATGATGTGGTGGGGCCTATCACGCTTGGAAGAGGTCTTATGAAACAAATTATTTCACATTCACTATAATTCTATTTACCTTTTCTTTTTCTCTTTTTCGGATACGCACTTCCCCTCCTCCGCCCCATTTTGATTTTTTTTTTCTTTCTTCTTTTCCTCTTTTTCTTCTTATTACTTAAAAGTCACAAGCTAGTCTTCTTAAATCATAAATTCATAAAAAGGGTATACATTTCTTAAGCAAGTCTTTTCATATTTTCACAAGTTCTTTGGGTAGAATTTTTGGGTTAGGGTTTGTGCTCTAAGAAAGGAGAAAGGTATTCATTCTTTGAAAGTTGTTTATTGAGACTCTTTGAGGTAAATACACAACTCCAATGTTAAGAATGAATCTCTCAAAAAATGTAGTTTTGTTTAAAAATCTTATTTCGATGCTTAGAGTAGATTTTAAGGATTTTTATGGTTTTCGATAGTTAGCTAAACTTTAGAATAATTTTTCTAAAATCTTGAGAATATTTTTTATACTTAGATTTGTTAATTGAAGTCATGTCTGCTACTCTAGGAGTTGTTGGAGAACAAGCTTAGTCAACTTTGCATAGTTGTGAGTAGACGACGATCATTGTCGCATATTTTTATTATGCTATAATTATTATTTTACTCGTTTTCTACGTTAAAGTATTTATTTTTAAAAATTGAGAAACACAATCTTAGAATTTTTCTCGGTTTCATCCTTTATTTATTTTCATGGACTTTTTATATAATATGTTTCTAGTTTGATTTATTTATGAGTTATAAAGTATATAAATGAGTGTTACATGCTAGATAGAGTCATCCCTATGAGAGATGTCATCCTTAAGAGGAGAGGATTATCAACGAAATGTAAGCTCTCTAATTGATGTGTTATGATGTGATGTGAGATTGAGAGGAGAGGGCTATTTATTAGATGGAGTCACCCCTAAGGAAAATGTCACCCTTAAGAGGAGAGGGCTACCAATGAGATGAAGCCGCCTCTTAGTTCTCAAAAAAATTATTTTTTTTACTTATTAGATTTTCTGTAACCCTTTTTTAAGGTTGTTCGTTTTGATTTCACTTTTTTATGAATTAGATTTTAAATATTTTTAGTTGAATGGCTAAATTATAAGTTTAATGATTTTATCATGTGTATACCTTATTTAAGAATTACCTATATTTCAGGTAGTATTGTTTAACATAATTGTCACAAGATTGTAAAATAATTATTTATGTCTTTTTGTGTTTCCTTTCTTGTTGGTGGTGATTGTTGTCTCTTCACTAAATATTTGTGACTTATCCTTTCATGTTGTTCATTTTTTTCAAATTCACAAGCAGTTGAGTAGAAAGCTGTTAGTAGATTCAAGTCTCAATCACATTTTTTTTGGTAGACCTCTTTGATCGATGACCCTTTTGTTAAGTATATATTGAGTCGTAATGTATTTTGCAGCTATTTTGAGTCTAGAAATTCATTTGAAAATGTATTAAATATTTAGATTCGCTCTTTTGAAATATGGATTGGGTTAAAAGTTTGAAATATGATTTTTAAATTTGGAAATGTTGAAATTACAAAGGATACTCTAACGAAATCTCGAGAAATAGTATATATTTTTTTTGAAATGGTTATTTAGAACTATTTAATTACTTAATTGTTAAGTTAGTTGATAGGCTTTCCAGGCTACAAAATATTCTAAAACAAACTAGGAAAACAATAAAATAGATAATGAATTAGGTAAACCACAATTTTCGTCTCTGAAGTGTAGGACATTGTGTTAAGACAAACTCTCATTTTAAAGTTTTGATGAAAATAAACAAAGGTTAATTAAGAACGTTCATTATGATTCTAAAATGTTATGTTAATTTAACTTGTGCTTTTGAGTGTATTAATTCAAAGATATGATTCAAGCAAAGCCAAGAAATCAACGTAATAAAGCCAAAATCTGAACAGACAAGAACAGATAACATTCTTGACAAAATCTGGAAAACGGATAATGTTTTCCAAGATCAAATATGGTCAAGTTAGCTTCAAGATCAATCAATCTCCATAACTTAAATGAAGATATTACCTCTAGAATTCACATCAGAATTATAAGTACTTGACAAGGAACAGATAGGATCCATTACAATCAAAAAGATCATTCGAATCACAAAGGAAAAAGGTAATGAATCAAGCTGTCTAAGCAAGACTGAACAGTCTCTAGTTTGACTGTCAAAGACTGATAAACGATCTTGACAATATGTAAGGCATAGAGACAGTTTCCAGTATGTTCAGAAAATCATCCAGATTGATTGTCAATCTCCAGGAAACTCTAAAGCTAAAAGTCCAGATTGATTATCAATCTCCAGCAGCTTCAGAACAGCTTTCTGCAACAGCTCTTCATGATCTTTTCAAATCTATTTTTAAAGGATCAATACTTCAGTTCAAGCTAAAGGCATCATCACATATCTAAAGTATTAGATGATCATTAAGCTCAAAAGAATCTGATAAAAAACAAAGGATTTCAGTCCAGTCAAAACAGAACTTAAAATTAGTCAAAAGCTGGAACATTTTTAATCAGAAATATTGACTCTGGTCAAGCTTGACAAGAGCACTTCCAACGGCTCTCTTGACCTCCATTTACTGCTCTCAAGCTTATAAAAGGAAGGCCAATGCTCAAGGAAAATGCAAAAGTTCAAGTGCTAACAAGTCTCATAAAATCATTCACATTCACATACTTGAAACTCTCTCATCACTCAAGAAGGTTCTTGTTTCAAACACTTAGTGGAAAATCTCACAATTGTGAGGACTGGACATAGTCCGAGTTGGGTGAACCAGGATATATCCTTGTGTGGTATCTCTTATCATTTATCTCTTTATTAAGTCTGATTGATTTTCAAGTTAAAAATAAAAATTGTTTTTCTGATTTTTAACAAACCAAGAATGTTCTCCGTTTTTCTAACAAAAACCAATAACGTTCTTCGTTTTCTGTTTTCTTAACCAAGATCATTCTTGAGTTAAAATCTTAATTTTTTTTAAGAATTTTTAAAAAGGAAGATTTACAATTCAAACCCACTTCCTTGTAAATCAATTTTGCTACTTCACGTTGTCATTTTGGTTTTTGACTCAACTATAACTTCAAATTAGTTCTTGAATAATTAAAATAGTCCTTGAAATATACAATTTACTACCATAAAAATTCCCAAGAAATACAGTTTACTTTCAAAATAATATGTAACCATTATGATATCAGAGACTAAATTGACTGATATTTTAATAATTCAAGAATTAATTTGAATTTTTGATTGAGTCGAGGACTAAAGTAACAACAACATACACTTTAAGAAATTAAAATGATGTTTTACACTTAATGAATTTGAGATGAAAACACATCATAGCAAGTGAAATTATTTTCAAGAAAATTTGTAGAGAGAGTATTAAGAAACATTTTCAAAATTTTTGTTGAAAATTTTATATAATACTCTGAAAGAATTAACTTTTGACATTTCAAAGGTGTTACTTACATATATTTCTGAAAACATGGTTTTGACAAACCAAATTAAGTTATGAAACTAGTTTGATACGTGATGCAAAAACCAAAGCAATGCATAGAATTGCAAAGGCATATGGATACGATTGATACTCGAGGCCATTTTACTTTGGAAAGGTCATCAACTTACAATGGACTACTCACTAGTCTTATTTATAATTAAAATATCAATAAAGTAACGTAGTTCAAATTTTATTTGAGAGAATTATGAAATGATCATTAGTCTCATCATGATTAATAAAAAATTCACTTTACAAATTTATTTCTTTATTAAAAAAATATGATAAAATAATGAGGATAGAAATAAACAATATATTAAAAATAAATATAATTCATTTTAAGAAAATAACACAATTAAAACAAATCAAATTAATAAAATAATCTCTAGTATAAAAGTCATAAAAAAATTTAGTATAGAAACCGATTGAACTTATTCATTTCATATTTATAACATTAAATTAAATTAATAAAATAATTCTTAAAATCTTTGAACTTTAACAAATTTTATATATTAAGTTTTTTTTTTAGTACACTATGTTGGTGAAATTTAATAAAGTAACTTCACTATAATAAAATTATTAATTATTTTATGTATTAGTTTATATTAAATAAAATAATTTCTTTATTAATTTTAAATTTATTTCAGATAAAATTTTTAATAAAACAGTAAGATCAAGATTTCACTAAATTTGTATTGAAATCTAAAAAGAAAAAATCGAAAAAAGTCAGACCACACAAAAATTTATAATACCCATTTTAGGGATGATTCTCATGTCACTCTTTAATGGAGCTTTTTTTATTTGGGTTTGGTAAATGTCCCTCAAATTTTTGTTGTTTTTCTTTATTTTAATATATTTTTATGTTAAAAATCAAAATTAGTTACTAATGTTAAAAAAAAAATTATCAAAGAGTCAAATAAATTACATTTAATAACTATATTAAATATAGCTATCCTTTATCTATTATATATATAAATTAAAATTTACATCTTGGCATCACAAGGTATATCCAAATTCCCTTCAATATCAAGTGTTTGATTTTTAATTCAAAGACATCATAATTATCATAATATTGTTAATAATATTTCAATCATTCATTATTTACATGTTTCCCGTGCAGCATTTTTAATTTAAGGACATCATAATTATTATAAAATTAGAAATATATTTTAACAAATTTTTATATGCCTTTAAAAAAAAGGAGAAACAGCATCACAACTGGGTCTGCACCGTGGCAGGGTACTATTCTACCACTAGACCACTGGTGCCGTTGATAAGATATTCAAACGATAATAATATAATATTAAATGAAGCATTTCAAAATTCATACTACAAAAATGTGCTATTTCACAAGACAAATTATTTTTTGGTCATTTATTTCACTCAAATTTATATAAAGCACGTCATTATTCCAATCATAGTTGATAGAGTACTTGATATCTAGTTTTTTGGTGAACCCGTCATTGATATTTATACATCAAATTTAAAATATTAGACAATTTAATATCATTTAGTATGTGCATATCAAATCAAAAACTAACCCAAATTATACCCTTTACTTAAATAATAAAAAAATAATGATAGGCTAAAGCTTAAACTTATAATTTAATTTAGACATTAAAGAACACGCATTGTTAGTTTATAGTTATTTATTTTAGATTTTTAACACATTAAATAATTATATAACTTCATTTTTTTCCATTGTTTTATTTGACGTGTTGGCAAATTATAATTGATAGTAAGAATAAAATGACTTTATATTTATAGTATGTAGTCCTTAATATCTTTAATTTATACATCCAGCAGATTTTTTTGACAAAACACCTAGTGCATACTTTCAATGGCTTCATATATATATATATATAAAAATAAAATAAAAACTCACATTTTTAAGAAAAGTATTTTGGTTCGTTTAATTTTCTCAATGAAAAAACTAATTGTTTTCTAAATTGTCTTTCATTGAAACTTATTCCATGAAAATAAAATAAATTATTAAAAAAATAAAATCTACATTAGTTAAATGGTATTTTATGAGTTATAACATTAAATATAGTAGGATTAGTCACATTTTATTTATATCTAAACAAATATGACTTTTTTTGTTATTTATATTTGAGAGGGAGTATGTAATTGTTGAAATACATTTAAGGCTTATTAAAAAAATCATACATTATATGGTCTAAGGATTGGTTAGATAATCATTTTGTGCCTGAATGTAAAAAGCATTTTCATTTTCTTTTTGAACTGATTAATTTCTATTGATGAAATTTGAAAGGAAAAAATAAATGGATCAGGTCGGCACCAAATTTCTAATTAAGTAAGAAGTATCTAGTTTAGCTCAATACACTAACACAGTTCTAGTTTAATTGCTTTCCTTTCCTATATTAGAAAAAGAATATGGCTAGGAGTGTGAAAAAAAATAGTTATGCTCTAAACTACAGCTAGAAATTAAACTAGGGCATAACTATTTTTTTTCACTTGCAAACCTAGTTTCAATTGTGTTGCTAAATGTCCCAAACTGTGGCTATTCCACT
Organism: Cicer cuneatum; assembly: GCA_037974295.1. Lineage (NCBI taxonomy): Eukaryota > Viridiplantae > Streptophyta > Magnoliopsida > Fabales > Fabaceae > Cicer > Cicer cuneatum. Next base: position 46,469,668 of record JBBPBO010000003.1, on the reverse strand, counting down.
GGCACATGTGGAGAAAAATTAAATATAGGCAAAATTATTAGGTCAGAATAAAGTTCCTGAAAGGGAACACCAAGTTATAATTCAAATTCCAGGTAATACATAGAAATCAGCAGTTAAAGCCACTGATCCAAGCATGTATAAAAAGACCTCTTTAATTAATGAGAGCATTGCTATAACTGTACATTCTATTGGTCAATCTGAATGAATTACTATAAATCTAATTATGCAAGACTCAACAACTCTTGCAATTTCTGTGACTGCAAAATTCAACGATCAGCTACCACAGCTTGGTTATCATTCTCAGAGAAAGCAGCAAGGTTGTTGTGTGCAGGGATAATTGCTGTCCCACAATCTGAGCCATTACCTTGATCAACCTGGTCATCGGAAGCGGAAAAAAAATAGTGTAAACAGATGCACATATTAGTATTATACTGATTAATAGATTATGAATGAAATAAATACCTGCTCAGCTGGTACAATAGATAGTTCCTGATGTCTCTTAGAAAGGTCTCTCAAAGCACCCTGCAGAATATACCATTGTCAAAAGGGGAACTGTTGACAATCTAAAAGAAATTGCAATTTCACAGTTGAGCAAATTTGGCCTAATGCAACAATGAAAATACTTGTGTTTCCCTCAGACAAACAATAATTCGCATTTTCAGGCAGGATGAGAGTGGAAGAAAAATAAATTACACTCTGACAGCTTTTAGAAGAAAATAGTTTCATAAGTACAAAACAATAAGATCAACCCAAGATTTTTATAGATTCACAACAGTGCAAAAATAGACCGGACATTATACACCAATAGATTCTCTCACTTGGTTGTGAAATTCCTGATATTATTTCTCCCGAGATTCAACTCAACAATGCAGCTGGAAGTGGAAATAGAACCAAGAACGAAAAGGCACAACTTCATGGTCATATGACTCATATTATACGCATTGCATTTTTATGCATGTTCAATATTGTTATGGTCTCATGCAGTCACAGGACATTTCAAAACATCTATAATAGCCAAATATATGAAGCTCTTAAATATTTTCAAACAAGAAAAAACCTAAAAAAACTTAACAAAATAGACACTGTTATGAAAAATCAAGCTGAGGTAAAAAAAACAATTTTCACTGTACTACTACTGATTGATAAACCCCCATCCAAAAATTCAAATAAGTAATATAACAGTGTCAGTATGTATTTGCAAATTACAATGTAATGAATGAACAGGGAAGAGCATGCATGTTACTAGTCATGAAATTGGAAGTACACATTAAAGAGGAAAAAACACACATTTTTCCGAAAAGAAAAGCATTCCGAGAAAACACTTACCCTATTTGCCCAGAAAAGCCCACAAGCATTGCAAAGTGACCTTGGACCAGATGGCCCTCGCCGCATCATTGGGGTCGATTTAGAGCTTATGCCACAATGTGTGCAACTATTTAAACATGCAATGATAATAATGATGGTTAAAGTCTTGTTAGAAACCTCCCTATGAAGAGGAAAGTGGATACATAGTTATTTTATATTCCATTTTTCTGGGAAAATAAATGGCTACAAGTCTCTAAATGAAAAATATCTTTTGACTATAAGAACGGTAAAACAAAACTCACGAGGTATCTGATTGACTGTCGTCCTGTCCAGAATCCTGGTCAGTACCACAACTATTGGCTCCATCCTGTTTCTTAGATGAAGTAAATTGACCCTTGTTTCGGTGCATCCTACAATTAAAACATAAAAAAATTGAAATTGGCAACAACAAATAGAATTTAAGAGCCCCAATAAGAGAAACTGCATAGAGTGGAACAAAGATAACATGGAATAGTTAGTGAGATGACAAAACGTCAGTTTTTTAGTTCATAAAAAATACAATATGAAGTCCTAAAAAACATTATTGACGAGAAACATAACTAATATCTGTTGACTTCAAGTCATTTATCAATACAATACATACAACTATACATACTGATTACCTATAGTATATGCCAAGCATGTCATAAGGCATTATCATTCCACCTTTCACTCTATCAAAATATAAATTATTGGTGTATCATGCATCCAACGTACTGATGTGGGATACTGTTACAGTACGCCTTATATTCAGGTCCTTCGTAAATTAAACTTGCGTGACAAGGAGAGGAAGGAAAAAGATAAAAGCAGTACTGTTACTCTGTTAGTTTATTGTTAACTATGGCCAGGGGTCTAGGAGCATAGAAAGCAAGTTATTTGTCAGACAGATTTGAGATCTTTGTATCGATTACAAAATTCTAGAGTTTACTTCGTTAGTATCTTTCACACTTCCATTTTCATAAAGCAGAAAACATGTTTGGAACATGTTTAGTTGTCTTTCATGAAAATGAAAATGCTTATGAAAAATTTCTTAAAAAAGGGACCAAATCAGACAGCACAAAGTGGTTTCCATCATTTTTGGAAACCAAAAGTTAAGAACAGTGGCAACTTTGTAATTGTAATAAAAACTATCTTAACCAAGTGATTTGATACAGTATTAGTACCCATACCAAAAGTGATTTGTCAAACAGTTTTTGATGAGTGGTTTCACCATAGATGTTTCAAACGTCAGTAAGGAAAATAACAAGTGCCCTTAAAAGCATAGGTTACACGATCAAAATAGAAAGTTTTCATTGGAAAAGTGCAACTTTAAAAGTATTCATTATATGCAAAAACTAAGTTTAAATCTGAAAACAGTTGTACGTGAGAGGAAGCCTGAACTGAACCCAACACAGTTTTATGTAAACTGAAGGCATTGTTGTCAATTGCAGATAGCGGAAAATAGTCGTTCGTTAAAATTCCGCTACTATATCCGCTATTTGATAACACTTTGTACTAAATAGCATATTGCGAAGCAATAGTGATTTGATCAAATTGCTCTATGCTATAGCTGCTATTTAACAACATTGACTGAAGGTCAAAGCCAAAATAACTATACAGGCAAAACTAAGCCCAAAGCCCAGTCTGCTAACAGATCTAATGTCTAGATCATTGTTCAGTTATATTATTCTCTTGTTATATAACACCACTCAATTACATTATATCTACGACTTATCAACAAACTGGTTAATAGAAACAAAGTTGCAAACTCATTCCCAATCATCACTCACATGATGAATCTGACATATAAAGCAGCAAAAACTTTAAGCTTAGAATGCAAACAACTTCCATTTATACTCAAATTTCAAAGAAATCATTCTAATACTCGTAAGTTCATATTACAAACTCCAGAAGGTTAATTATCAGACCTGAGTGCAACTTCTTGACGTACACCATATCTAACTTTCTTTTCAAAGCATCTTTCTTTCCTCTTCTGCCGGAACCTAATTAATGAGGCTGCTCGTTGTGGTAGACTACATTTTGTAGGAAATTCCATTGAACCCTGCATCAAGGCCACATTAATTAGAAATTTCTGTCCAGTTAAGTGCACTAAACATTGATGAAGATATATTATGAATAAAGCCATTCAAACTGGGTACCACTCAGATTACACACATACACACCAATTTACCCATTCCTAGGTAGTCTATGATCATTATCAAGCATTTTCAATATATTTACTACCACACATTCACACACCTCCAAATTTTGTTGACCTAAGCAAGCAAGCTGTAGTTAAATAAGTTGGAAAAGTAGTCACTACCTTCTTCTACTCACTACTTAGCTTTAAAATTAACTATCATCCAATATCAAAGTATTTACTACCCAAATCTAACATATATACAAATTACACATTTTCACCATGTTCAAAGGCTGGTGGTAAGAAGTAAGAACACCTTGTATCAGTGACCCGTATCAAATGATGATTATCTAATCTAAGCTACCTAGTAATGGTTAAGCAATGTGAGTGCAAGTGTGTGTGAGTAGCATTATTCATCAACTATTAGAAAATATACCCTCTGACTTTGCTGAGGTACCGCATCCACACATGTCGTACCAGCTTGAGGTAATTCACATCCACCCAACAGTAACAACACCGATTGAACCTGTAACGTGAAACCAAAAGCAGAATTTCACTCTCAAATAATTTAAGAAAATCAGAAACTGTTTTGTATTTGTCCACTGTAATGAAAATTATTTCTTTTTTAAAAACAAAAGTTATAAAAAATGATTTTTATGATAAGCTATTCAAAACAGCTTGTCATTTTAAGCAATTGTTTCGATTATTTTCCGATTCTAATTTTTCTCAAAAGCAATAACAAACATGAAAATTCTGAAAAGTGATTATTTTTAAGAAAATAAGTTATAATCCCTTTACAAACGGGATTTTAAATAAGAAAACCAAAATAATCAAATTTGGTCCATTTATGTGAATGAACAAAAACTTCTAAGTAACTACAATCAAACGTATTCGTTAACATTCTGCTTAGGTCAATTTCAGCTAAAAAATAATCACAGGATCATAAAAAATTCAATAATAAACAAAATAAAATCGATAATTAAAAATTAATCAACGATAGAGAGTCGTGCCTTATCAGGAGTAACAGAATCAAAGACATAAACTTGACCACGAAACGAAAGCGTAAGCTGATTAGAATCATCAAAGCTTTGAAGAGCTAAGTCAGAGTTTCCACCGCCGTGACCGTACACAGCGTCGGAGGTGCCATCATCAACAACGACAACACCGCCGCCGACGCCGCCGACGCCATCATCGAGACCGTGCGTTTCGTACTGAATGTGGTGGTGACCTTTGATGGCGTTGTCGGGACCGGAACCGTCGTCGCTTTCAGCGGTGATGTTCAAGGGGTGCGAGTGACCATAAATTGATGGGTCCATTGTAGAGTCAAGAGGCTCCGATGCATTACAGAGAAACCCTAATCCTATAAGAGGTTTTGAGTTTGATTGAATTTTGAGAGTTCCGTTGAGAGTGAGGGAAAAGAGTGTGGAAGGTGAAGGCAAATTCTGGAGAAAGACAACGAGGAAAGTGAATATTAAAAATGATTTAAATATATGATTTGTTTTGTTTTTTCACACTTTTTGCTACCTACACCCCCCAATATTACTGTCCACACCTACAAATTTTTTTTTAAAACCAAAATTTCAAATGTATCATTTTGTTTTTCCAAAACCTAATTCTCAAACTAATTCATCTCTATCATCTTCATTCATCTCTCCTTAATCTTAATTTTCAAACTCCATAATCTTCATCAAACACCTTCAAGAAAATCATCAATCTTCTTCAATCATCTTCATCTTCTTCAAACACCTTCAATCATCATCATCATCTTCAACATCTTCATCTTCAACAACATCTTCACTATCACATTTTCAACAAGTAAGTACGATGTTGTTGTTGTTTTTTGTGCATTGATATTGTTGTTGTTGGGTTATAAAAGTTGCAAATCCTTCACGTACGTTAACTCAGTTCACGTAAGGATCTAAGATTTTGAAAACCAGTTCACGTAAGGATCAGGGATTTTGAAAACCAGTTCACATACGCTTCTGGGTTTTTTACTTTGAGTTCACGTACGTGAACTAAATTCACGTAAGGTATGGCAAGTTCACGTACGTGAACTTAAATCACATAGGGCATGCTGGCTGAGTTCACGTAAGGAAAGGCAAGTTCACATATGTGATTTTAATTCACGTATGGTTCTGGAATTCTGGAATTGTTGTAAAATTGTGATTGTTTTGATTTTGATTTTGATTATGATTTGGTTTTGCATGAATGGTGCGCACTATATTTACCGACAAGGAGAGTCGTGTTGTACTGAATGAGGGTATTTCTAACAAGGAGGGTCATCGTGTTAAACCAACGGCTTTCGCACGGGCTCACCGTGCTAGATGAGAGCAAAGACGATTACAGTAGGAAGAGGCACAACGGGCACAACAGGAAGAGGCAGATGATGAAGAGGAAGAGGCACATGATGAACCTCCACAGGATGATGGATTTCTTGGTGGTCTGGTTGACATGTCCGTCCTTAGGACATTTGGCGATCATGTGGCGACTAAACTCTGGGATGGCGTGGTAATTTTCTCAATCAAATGAAATTTTTAATATCTGTTTTTTTTAATATGTTTTAACTTATATTTTGTTTGCTTAATTTATTTCAGGATTGCGACGAATTAAGGGTGTTTAGCAACGGTAAGAGAAGTTGTGATTGAAAACGAAGAGGTTTAGCAACTGGTTAAAAGCTCCAGATTATATTCGTTGTTAACATGCAGCTACATAATGATCAACAAAGGGATCATTTCATCCTTCGTAGAGAGGTGGCATCGTGACACCAATAGCTTCCATCTTCCAATTGGGGAGATGACGATTACTCTTGACAATGTCTCCTCTCATCTGCATATTCCCATCACCGGTGCATTCATCACTGTTAATATATTTGACAAGGATGATGGTGCAAATATATTGACTAAGCTTCTTAGAGTCAGTGAGGCTACTGCCTATGCTGAATTTAATGTCACGCGGACAGCCACTGTTCGATTTAGTTGGTTACTTGAAGTATACCAACAACGCTGTAGTGACCAGCATTGGCAGATGGCTGCGAGGGCATTTCTTTTATTTTTGGTCAATTGCACTCTTTTCAGCGACAAGAGTGCCTTCACAGTTAGTGTTGCCTATCTTGAATGCTTCCGAGACCTCAATGCATGTGGCGGATACGCATGGGGTGTTGCTGCTTTTGCTTACCTCTACGATAATCTTCGTGAAGTAAGCATGCATAAAACCAGAACAGTTTCTGGGTATCTGACACTCTTGCAGGTAATGGTTGTTTATTGTGTTAATAATTTCTATTATTAATTATAAACTAATGAAATGTTATTATATATGTGCAGGCGTGGGTCTATGAGCATTTCCCAACATTATGTGTAGATTGTTGTAGACTCTCTCCTAGCTATGTTGAAGACTACCCTAGAGCACTTAAATGGAAGCCAAAAAGGGATAAGGGTTTGGTTCTTCCATTTAGGAAAGCTCTTGACGAGATTGACGTTCATCAGATATGTTGGATGCCATATAAGCAACATCGACTGAAGCAACCGTTTGAACAGGTTTCTTTATTTAGAGGATGGATACGCTGGGGTCCGAAGATGTACGCTCATCTATCAGACAAGGTATTGCGTCAGTATGGTTATGTTCAAACCATTCCTGGCTCACTGTTAGATATAGTGGGTCAAACGACCACACCAGTTGAAATGGACATAATGTTTACGCAGTACCCTGTGCATATAGTGGATGCTGGTGCAGTTGTAGATGGACCTGCAGCTTGCTCAAACGATTACAGGAATTGGTTTCGCAGAATTTCTCATTCGTACATAATTCAAAGAGAACCAGTTCATGAAGATCCTCTGGTTGCAGAACCTGCTGCTGATGCTGATGATGAATCAGTTGCGATAACGGTATATTAATTCCAATTTATTACATAACAAAATTAATTATTCATCTAATATTTTAAATAAATTATTTAATGTTTTTTTTAATGCATTGTCGTGCAATAGAAATTGCAGAAGAGCTTCTCAGTCGACAACTAGTATTACTTGATGGCGTCGCACTGGTAAATGAATTAATTTTGATGCTGCGAAGAGAAAGGGGTGGTAGTAGAGATTGGTCTAACGTAGTACCATATCGCAGGAGAAATAGAGGAACTTAGGATTTATTTAGAGATTCGATATGTATTAATTTTCGAATATTTTTGTGATTTAATTTTCGAATATTTTTGTTATCAATATTAATTATGATACAATAATAAATATTACATTTGTAAATATCATACAATTTTAAATATTAAATTTGATACGTGATAAATATTAAATTTTATACGTGATATTAAATATTAAATTTCATACGTGTTAAATATTAAATTTCATACGTGATATTAAATATTAAATTTCATATGTGATCAATATTAAATTTCATACGTCATTAATATTAATTATTTAGTTTACAATAAAATCATTTATAGTTTCTGGAAATATCTGCAACCAATGTTGCATGCGATCTTTGTAAATAAAATTTCATTTTGTCGTGTTTCTTAAGTGCAATACTTTTTCTACAAATTACTTGTTGGTGGCATAAGAGAATCAGACTTCAAGCAAACCTGTTGCATTTAATAATTTATTAAACTATTAAAAAAAGTTGATAAAATGAAATTAAATATCACGGTTGATAAAATGAAATTAAATATCACAATTAATACCTGCACGAAATGACAGTTGTTAACAAATGCAATGACAAGTTGGTGGTGGACTTCTTAGAGGAAAAAATATTTGCGACTGGTTAAGTGATAATGTAACGAAAACCAAGTTAAATTTCGAAGCAATCACATAACCAATTTTTGGAAGTGTCATCCAATTTTCTGTAGTTGCAACTTGTTCAACATATACATTATCTATAAAGTTTTGAACAAAATTAACTCCACCATATATTGTACCGTAATGAGACATGAACTATTAAAGCTCTACTATACACTGTTGACGAATGAATGCCCAAGAGTTCTCACCCATTTCGAGTAAAGCTGCAACTACACGATATCCACAATTACCATATGAACCGACGTCAATAATGTCATCTATGAATTTATGAATTTCAACCGAAAACCATTCATTGAAGACAAGAACTCTTGGTTGTTGAACTTTAGAGAATGATGGTTGAGGTGTCAGCTTTTTGACTGATGAACGAGGTTGTTGCACTTTAATAGATGACACAGTGCTACATGCATTTGTGCCACTGCATCTAACACTTTCATCCACATACTCCCACCATGCAGGATCATGCTTGGTTGATTTTTCTCTTTTTGATACCTTACTTTTGCCTTTTTTTTGTGCACCCTTAGTTTTAACCTTGTTAACAGGTGAACACATCAACGCAGTGGATGGATACGCGATCTCTCATAATTTACCTTTAAGTGAAATTTTGCCAAGTACATCAAGTTCTTCAAACTTTTTCACTATCACGTCCATTTCATGTTTCACAAATAACTCTGAAGTTTTATTGGATCTATTATCATGAAAAGTTAATTTACTCCACCAAACATGAATAGCTTCTAATGGAATGGAACGTGGGACCATACTGTACCTGGCTATTTCACATGCACAAGGTAGACCATGTGTCGTCCTTATCGTGCAAATATATTCAGACTTATCAATACCCACATATTTCACTCGATCATACTCTGTGGCAATGTGATCAATTGCATTTTTAGACACACTACCACGCAAATATGTGTACAATCTGTTACTATGTCGGTGTACCTTTTGAATGATGCTCCTTTCAAAGGATGCTATTATCTCGTTGTGTTGTAATATAATTATGATATTGATGTTTTCTCAAACACTGCATATATCACCAACACTATCTTGTAATATCCATTTCAAACTCTAGTGCGCCGACTCAACCCTTTGTGTTGTAGTATTCCCAAAATGAATAACTCTATTTGTCCACGCCGCAACAAATCTTTCCTTGTGGGGATTTAACCATTGTTCATGTACATAATCAGAAAAAATAAAACAACTACTACAAATTCCTTCAAACATAGCCTATTTCGTGTAGTATTGAGACTCAACATGACTGTATACAAGACCTTCCCATGCCTCCATCACTTGCATCTGCTTCTTTTTTGGAAACACGGTCATCTTACATTTCGCTTTCACATTTTTGCATACATGAAACAAACATGATAAATTGACCACCTTTGGAAAAACATATTCAACTGCGTTCATCAAAGCAAGGTCTCTATCAGTTACGATGACTTCAACTTCTCCACTTGTAATATGTTCTTTCACCATTTTTAGTGCCCACACCAAATTATCAGCACGCTCAGACTGTAGGTATGCAAATCCCACGCAAAATGTCATTTCAATAGATGTAACACCAATAATATCAAATAATGACATTCGATACCTACATGTCTTATGTGTGCTATCAATAACCAATACTATGTGAAAATTATTCACAAGAGTGATAGTGTCTGGATGGGCCCAAAAAATGTCCCTCAACTCATCTGAACCATCTACCTTCCTATATCGATAGATGTATTTGTCGCGTTTCATCAATGTCAAAAGATGTTGTATTTCTGTTCTATTACCTCTAAGTGATGATCGATATGCTTGACGTGCATTGTAAACTTGTTTTATTGTCGTCAAACTTTCAACATTATGATCCTTTAGCTTCATTAGCATGTTTCTTGGTTTTACCATGTTCTTCGTCATATCACCAAGTAAAATTTTCTCTTCACGAGACAATCGGCCTAAGAAAGAATGACCAGTCAGTTTTTTGGTCAATTCGTGGTTATGGATACCACATATTACATGCAAATATCATCCCTCACCAACACTTGATGGTGTTCCTCTCAATCTAAACGGGCATTCACATTTTCTAGTACAAGTACTCCTCATCGGTTTAAGATTTTTCCAAGGTCTATATTTACCGTTTCTTTCACAACCAAGAATTAATTTTGTTTTTGTTCTTGGTCGTGCTGTCGCAGTTTCAGATCTAAAAATGATAACGACAACTCTATTTTCCCTTCCAACATTTCTAACCCATTTTAATAAATCATCTCTCGTGTCAAACATCATGTCAGTGGTAAACACATCAATCAAATCAATCATAATCGGTTCAACTCCTTCATTCATGGCGTCTTCAATTATGGGTTCCACACCATCTTGAATTTCCTCTAAATGTTCCAAACCCTCATACATTTCATCACTATGGTATCCCCCTTTGATCCATTTACCTGTATCCAAAAAATAACATATAAAAATTTCAGTAATATGTAGTAATTCTACTTGATTTGAGTTGAGGTAAAATTCCGTGAACTCAGTTCACGTATTTGTCACAAAAATGGCCTTTACGTAAACTCAGTTTACGTACGTTCATGTGAACTCAGTTCACGTACTCATTAAAATTGTAACTTAAATGTATTGTATGTGAACTCAGTTCACGTATGTTCACGTGAACTCAGTTCACGTATGTTCACGTGAACTCAGTTCACGTATGTTCACGTGAACTCAGTTCACGTATGTTCACGTGAACTCAGTTCACGTACTCGTTAAAATTGTAACTTAAATGTATTGTACGTGAACTCAGTTCACGTACGTCTACGTGAATTGAGTTCACATACCTTGACTTCAGATGAGTTCACGTAAACATACTTTGAATTTGTAAACTCCATTGTTTACGCAATCTCAGTTCACGTACGTTTACGTGAACTAAGTTCACTTACTTTCTTCAAATTCTTAATATTTTATACATACGTAAACTCAGTTCACGTACGATCACAACGTACGTGAACTGAGTTCACGTAAAATTTCCAGATTTCAAAAAAAATTTAACGCAAATACAGAACAACAATCTTACCTTCTTTTGACACTTTAACCACAATGAGAATATGAGATTAATGAGTTGTAAGTTATGAGTGAATGTTGTGAGTTTTGAATGATAATGAGTTATGGTGGGTGAGTTATGAATGATTTTTAGGTTATGTGAGTTTGGGTTTAAAATGGTGAAGAAGGGGAAGAAGATGTTTAAATTTTTTCTTAAAAACAGAAGGGTATATTTGGAATTTTGATTTAAAAAAAATTGGTGGGTGTGGGCAGCAATATGGGAGTGTAGGTAGCAAAAGTGGTTTTTTTTTTATCTTTGTTTTTATTTAATTATTGTAAAATTAATTTTTTTTGCAATCAAATATAATTTCTTATATTTAAGGATTAAAATAAATATATATATATATATATATTGTAAGGATTCAATTTAATTAAAATAATTTAACAATGATTAAAATAACGGGTATAAAAAATAAACAAATATATTTATAAAGATAAAAATAAATAAAAAATTATAAAAACTTTTAAGAAATATATAATTGTGTATATCAATCATATATTTAAGTCATAAAAATAAATTATTCTTTTTATCTAAAAAAAAATGACCCTAACGATGGTGATTTTTATTGGGCTTGTCCATTTAAAGTCCAATAGGCCAACATACACCATATGACTTGGAGAGTTTCATTTTCTCTAATTTTTTGATTTAGACGTGTATTTAAAAATATTGAGGGGGAAAAAATATAAGGTTTATATGAACATTTGCCTCCTTTAAGTTTTTTAATTGTGCAATTTTGGTGTCCTTGTTTTAAATTAGCAATCTTGTCTCTTCACATTACCCTTTTCTAATTTCGTAGTAACCTAGTCAATTTTTTATCAAAATTAGGTGATGTGGCAAATTAAATATATTTGTTTCTTTTCTATTGGCCAACATGGTATTTTAGAAATCTTTAAAAATAATGAATGAAAAAATACGTGAACAAAAAAGGTCAGCCTAGGATTTTTACTGTAAATCCTTTTTAGCCTTGGCCTGAGTTCTACCAAGAACAATAAAGTTATTCACCTCAAAATCAATAGCATCTAGTTCACCAACATTAATAACCTTATCTGAGAGAAAAAAGTATAACTAATCTAGGACAACCCTGAAGCTCAAACTCTTTATACTCTTCCACGTTTTCTTCTCTATTCAATTGCTTCTTTTGCATCTTATTCACCAAAAACCCTTTTGAGAGTGTTTGAATGGCTTCAGGACAAGACAAAATCTTGTCAAAGCTTAACTCATGAGATTTACATAACAACATACATGTTTCCAACGAAATTTTCTCTATTTTCTTCGTGCATTATTTTTTTGTAAAAAAATTTTAAATTGTCACATTGGTCAACAAAAATGAAACAAGTGTATTTAATTTTACACGCCACCTAATTTTGGTCAAAATTTGACTAAGGAACTACGAAATTAGAAAGGTGGTAAATATGAGGAGCTAAAATGACATTTGAAATTTTGGAATCAAAATCACACAATTGAAAAATTTAACGAGGCAAAAGTACATTTAAGCCTAAATATAAACAAGATATATAACATAAGGGTGGAAGATCATACTAAAAAGGTGTGTTAGGATAATGAAGCATATAAATAAGATAGATGCTCTATTGGAACCAATATGGTCTAAAAAGAGTGACTCATAATTAATTTTGATGATAACAAATGATAAGAGAATAATTTATCCTATGATGTTTAAGTGTACAAATGATATAAACACAAGTCTCTTAATTCATCATCTGATCAAATCGTTTGTTAGACATGGCTATAGCACAATGTGCCTGGTACTATACAAACACATTTTATGATTATGTGTGTATTGTATACATACATAATGGACATCATTTTGTTATGAAGTATTATAATTAATAGCGTATTTAATACACTAGAAAGACTAATGTTAGCATGTTAAATATTATTTTTAGTGTGTATTGTATACACTAGAAGGACTAATGTCAGCACATTAAATATTATTTTTAATGTACGATGTATATTTGAATGCCAATAGATTTATTTTGGATATGTAAATATCATCCTAGAAATATGTTTATATTGAAGCAAATAAAATTTCATGGAAACCAACCTACATGAACAACAAATTTATTTCTTTAAGGACTAAAACACTGAAGAAATTACCGTTGATTTAAAAAAAAAACTATTGAATACTGAAGCTAAAAATCAGAAAATATCAAATATACATTTCACAAGACTTTCATTCATTTCAAAATCTAAAAGTGTGAAATAAGAACTTGATAAAATTTGAGAGGCAGTAAGATGAACTGAAAAGCATAATTTTTACTATGAAAGTTTTTTATCACTTTATTTTGAGCTTATATCTTTGTATCCTCTACTTTGAGAGTTCTATTTGAAAGCATCCAAGGTTCATTGCTTATACACCACATAAGTGCTTTTGCACCTCCCCTTTTAAGGCCTCTTGGACACCATTTTGCTTTATGATCCAGCCCACTTTTATTAAAAAAAAAACACCAAAACAAGATATGGACAACACATGTCATGAGCAACCGAGTTTTCTACCGAGCACCCCACAGTTGTACCTGTCACAATCAAAGACATATGAAATGACAATTTTACTCTTTTAACTATTTATAATAAGTTTCAAAATTGATAGTTTCAGAAGCTTCAAATTTTTGAAATAAGGATTACATTTCAAAAATTTCAAAAATTTGGAAAGTTTCGAAAGTTTTCAAATCTATAAAGTTTTGAAAGTTTCTAAATCTGGAAAATTTCGAATTGTTTTGGAATTTTCTATTTTAGAAGTTTTGAATTGTTTGAAATTTCGAAAATTCTGGAAATTGTCATTTTGAAACTTTCAAATATTATGGAAATTTGCCATTTCGAAAACTCATGAAATTTTTTATTTCAAAAGTTTCAAATTGTTCGAAAGTTTTGAAATTCTTGAATTTTCCTATTTCGAATCGTTCAAATTAAAAGTTTCGAAATTTTAGAAATTTTCTATTTCGAAAATTTGAAATATTCGAATATCACTTACTTTTTTATTTCAAAGATTTCGAAAGATTCAAAAATTAATATAATTTCTCTAAACGTTTGTAAGAGGGGATGAAAAAATAAGAGGTAAATTTTTTTGAAATTTTTATAAATAACTAAAAGAACAAAATTATATTTTTCATAGATCACACTTAATTACAACACTCACAGAAATAAAATAAACTTAAGTCTTGAGCCTAATTAAAACAAGTTTTCACCCAAACTTTTTATTACAACTTTATCTTATAGAACTTCATGCGCAAAACTTAATAGAAACTCCATAATATTTTCAAAGCATACCCAATGAATGCATCTCCTAACAACTCCATATTCTTTATAATATACACACTCTTTATCTTTATAATATACAAAATGACAATTGTTTTTAAGCACATTTGTATAGGTGTCAATCACCCAACTCACGTTGGCCACATCTACCATAAAATAAAATTTTTTTCTACGTGATTCAACAAAATCAATCTACTTTCTCACCATCAAATATATATAAATATCCTCTTTCACTGAAAAAATTTCAAATCTCATTTTTCCCCTTTAGAAGACTTTTTATCTGTTATCCCATATTCCAACAAAATATCAACCACACATTTTATTTTCTTTCATTTTTTTATTTTCATTTCTCTCTTATCGATTAAAACACAAAGAAAGAAAAAATAAATCATCGAAAAATAAAAATCAAAGAGATTTTTAATTAACCATCGGTTTATAAAAAAAACTAGCACAATATTTTGCACTCTTCTTAACGAGATCTTTCTATTGGTCCAACTATTTTGTAAAAAGAGAAACTTCCTCTTTCGTCCTGTTCTCTCTTTTTCACAATAAAATCATTTTTCAACCATCATGGGTCATTTTTCTTCCCCCTCTTTTACTTTATTCTCCCATGTTTTGATTTCCTTCATTCTTTTTCGGTCCTCTTATCTTCAGACCTGTTTAAGGCAAAACCACCGCTCAAAGTCTTATTGCTTTCATTCGTGCTCTTATTTTCAAGGGTGATTCTTGTTCTGTATTAGTTGTTCAATTAATGCTTCAAAATTGAAAAGGCCCAACTTTTATTTGAAACTCTAACTTATTTTCTTTCTTAATATGGAAATATCCAGGTTAAATGAAAACCAGACTAGATTGGTTGGTTCAACCGGTTGGACCGAGAATGGACCTATGCTGGTCCAAATCAACCTCAACATCGGATAGCTGCAAAACTGAGGAGAAAACCGATAAACTAGATAAAAATCGAGAAAATTGGTTAAAACTAATGGTTGGGCCGATTTTCTTAGTCGGATTGATTTTCCTCAAAAAAAAAAATGTCAATTTGTATTTTAGGTGCAATGGGCTCTTAATAGCAGGCCTCACCTAACTCAAATTGGATTATCATTGAAGATTTCTACCGATCACCTTTTCAGTTCTATCTGACACCCCTTTAAAACACGTGAAAAGATAATTTTATCCTTTTAACTATTTATAATAAATTTCAAAATTGATAGTTTTGAAACTTTCAAATTTTCGAACTAAGGATTACATTTCAAAAATTTGGACAATTTCGAAAGTTTCCAAATATGAAAATTTTTGAAGTTTCCAAATTTAGAAATTTTCTAAATTTGGAAAGTTTCAAAATACAAAAATTCCATAGTTTCGAAACCTTCAATGAATTTTTTTTGAGCACCTTAATACATTTTTGTCCTTTTTAATATCTATAAAACTCTCAAAAAAATTTACCACTTGTTTTTTACCCCTCAATCGAAAGTTTACAGAATTCTGACTTACATTTGAAAGTATCCAAATCTTCTAAATTCAAAAGTACATACTATTCGAAGTTTTGAAATGAAAATTTTCCAATTTTCTAACCTTTCGAACATTTTGAAAGTTTCAAAATACAAATTTTTCAGATTTTCAAAAGTTTTAAACAATTTGAAACTTTCGAAATAGAAAAATTTCAGATTTTCGAATATTTTAAAATTTTTGAAATAAAAGTTTTCTGGATTTTCCAAACTTTCGAAAATTTCAAAATTTTCGAAATAGAAATTAAAAAAATTTGAAACTTTCGAAACTTTTGAAATTTATATAATTTTTCAGATTTATAAACTTTCCAAAATTCTTGAAATTTTCTATTTCTAAAGTTTCAAATTGTTTGAAAGTTTTGAAATTCTGAAATTTTTCTATTTCAAAACTTTCCAAATTTAGAAACTTTCCAAATTTTCGAAATGTAATCCTTATTTCGAAAATTTAAAACTTCCGAAAGTTTTGAAAATTTGAAATTTATAAATGCTTAAAAGGGTAATATTATCTTTTCATGTATTTTGAAGGAGTGACAGATACAACTGTAGGAGTGCTCGGTAGAAATTTCTTATCATTGTGTTTTTGAATAAAATGCAGACTTTAATTTATACTAATATGTCATGTACTCTTTACATAAACCTTCCAACGTGGAACTCATACGAGTGTATCAGAAAATGACAACTGTATTTGTTTAGTACGTCTCGTTGTAGTGAAAACAATTTTCTAACCAGTCCACAACATCATTTCAAGATATCATTATATCAAATACTTTTCTTGGCCTTCCACTAACATCAACAAAAGCTAAAAACTCAAAACAAATAATAATAATAATAATAATAATAATAATAATAATAATAATAATAATAATAGAAACAAGAATAGTCACTATTAAAAAATTATAAAAATTTAAATATGAACAAAATAATAATAGATCTTTTTTATTGCCTCACTTGTCTTTATCTTTTTAGTATTTTTAATGGCTTAATTAAATCACAATTTTCCCTTTTTCACTACCCAAATATTGAAAAGTTAATAAAATTAATTTTTAGTGGTATGAAATTATGAATATTAAGTTATTTTTTGTTTATGTTACTTCAAAAATCACTTTAAAAATTAAAATTAAAAGATTTAATTATCACTGATCTAATTCCGATCAAACCTTTAACCTAACATCCGATCCGGTTTTGATTACCTAGGGAATATCCATTATTGCCATAAATTGAGTTTTCTTGTGTTGATTAATTTCATTTTTGGTTATGTTTTCTTAATGTTTTGATATTGTTGTAGTGATATTTGGTTTATTTGTTGTAGTCATATTTAATTTTTTATTTTCATGTTGTTTTTTCCTATTGAAGTTGTTTAGATATTTCTTCACCATATAGAATGGTATTATTATTATTATGCTCACTTCCTTTGATCACTCCTTTTATTTTATTTCTTTTAATTTCTTGGCCTTGGGTTATATGAGTTTTTATTAGAGATTTCTTGCCCATGGTTTTCATGGGTTTCCCATCGATGATTAACAAAATGTGGGGTTGTTATTTTCTTTTGAATTGTAGGTTGTTGTTAGAGTTGAATTTCTTTGACATAACAAATATTTCATTTGAAAGTGATGTTTACGTTCAATCTGCATTATTATATGAACTAGATATGTTAGAAAGACATCACTTCATATTGATTGGACCAATTATGGAAGTTTTATTTAAACTGATTGTTTTTTTTTTGTTTGGTTGTGTGTTTTTCAAAGTCTCTAAATAAAAAAGTTTGTATTGTCTTCTTATTATATATTAAATTACTTAAGTTTTCAAGTCAATTTTCACTCCACAATGCATATTTGTAATTCTCTTAACATGTCTACCACACAAAATCAATGGCTTCTTCTCCTAATATAAAAGTCTATATTGTCATGTTGTTTTCTCATTACCTTTTTCATAGCACATAACATTCTTTTTTTTCTTTCAAAATCATCAACAGCAAAAAACAGTCTTTCTCCTAATGCAAAAAAGCTTATATTATCACTCCATTATCTAATTATTTTTTTCACGTTGAATCCTTCTCTTAAAACAAATGTTTATATGTCATATAATTTGTGATTACTTTTACACATCACATCATTTTAAACCACACAAATTGATAACTCATTCTTCCAATATAAAAAGCTATATTACAATTCTTCAATCAAATTTTCATCACAACCTATAAAATTTGGTTAATCAATAATTCATTCTCTCATTGTATTTTCATTTTACATCACATCTTATTCTTTACAATAATTAAAATCAATGATTCATTTTCTCAATACAAAAATTGTAATGTCATTTATTTCCATTTTTTTCACATTAAATTATTTAAGAGAGAAAAATGATGATGCACCGTTAGTATAAATTAATTTTACACTGACCGTGAATAAGAACCCTTGATTTTATCATCTCACTAGATAATTATAATTGTCATCAACTCAATCAACGATTAAGATTTGTTGTCAGTGTAAAATATTTTACACTGACAATGCATGGTCATTAAACCTTACTTAAAATCACACATGTTTGTATTGTCATGTAATTCTTTCATTATCTTTTTATATCACATCATTTAATATAAATTATCCAAATCTTTTTTCCATTTAATGTCCATCTATAACTCAAATCTTTTTTTCCATTTAATGTCCATCTATACAAAATTCTATATTGTCATGACATTTTCTCATTAGATTTTCACATTACATCATACATATATACTTTACACTTACTCAATCCTCTTTTGAAAGTAACTCATACTACATTATACAAATAGCCCCTCTCCCAGTGTCAGTGTGTGAAGAGGCAGAAAGAATACGTAGAAACTTCACATAGGACATCACTATTAAGCATAGAAAATGTCACTTAATTTATTGGGATATTATTTGTAAACCAAAAAGTGAAGGTGGATTGGGTTTTAGGTGTATGAAGATCTTGAGCGAAGCTTATATGTGTAAGTTAGCTTGGCAAATGGCAACCAATCATAAGAAATTGTAGGTTCAAGCAATGAAAACAAAGTATAAATGTGGTTGTAATAACATGTCTTCCATGATCTCCACTTCAACCTTTTCTCTTATATGGAAGGCGATTTAAAGGCTTGGTCGAAGGTTAGCTCGAATATCTTGGATAATTAAGGAAGGGAAAACCACCAAATTTTGGAAAGACACTTGGATCCCAGGGCATGATAATCTTGAAGTCCAAATTGGTCCGCTTGTCCCACTAAATGAATTGAACTACCATGTGTTGGAACCAAGTTGGTTCTAAGTACTTAGGATTTTGATGTTTACAAAAGCACTCCATGTAATCTTATTTTGTACTTAGAATTAATATATTAAATGCCACCAGAAGATGAAGTCACCAGAGGCAGAAGATGAAGTCACCAGAGGCAGAAGATGAGTTACCAGAGATTAAAATCAGACCAGATGATACACCTCTAGAAGATACCAGAGGATGCATACAGAAGGCACCAGAGGATACACCTCCAGAGGATATAAGAGGATGTCAAAACATCATCAGAGGATATCTTTCCTGGCCTAGATCAGAAGGAAGCAGAGTCCAAAAGGAGACCTGATCTAGACCAGAAGGAAGCATGCCAGAGGGAGACTTGGTCCAGACCAGAAGGAATCACAAGTTAAACTTGGTCCAAAATTTATTCTGGCCACAAAATAGCTTAGCAGTGATTATAAAATTCAGTCCAGACCAGAAGAAATGATTGTTCAGATTCAATCCAGACCAGAAGATAGCATGTCCAGATCAGAGGATAAGTGTCCAGATCAAAAGGTAAAATTCATGTCCAGATTAAATAATAAATTTCAGAGGATAAATGAAAAATGGTCCAGACTTAAGTATCATGGCCCATTGTTGGCCGAGATCAGAAGATCATAAAATAATCCAGATTAGTTCATATGATCCAGTGTTGGCCGAGATCAGAGGATCACAGAAGTGGTGCAGGTCAGATTACGCAAGTCCAGAGTTGGTCGAGATCAGAAGATCATACGGTCCAGATTTAATCATGATGATAATCAGTGGAGACTTCATTAAATTCGAATAAGACTTGATTAAATTTTAATAGAAATTTGATCAAAGTATTAAGAGGATTTGATACAAAAATAAATTGAAGTCTTGTGGGAATTCAGAAGCTATTGGCGGGAAGAAAGATTTGATCCAGAATTAATCAAGAACAGGATTGGCCAAAGTTATTTTTGAATGCATATCTGGAGCTAAAAAGATATGTTTTTTTATTTAAGTGAAACCCGATTGGCCAATTTATTTTTGCAAGAGAATCTAGACAAGATACAACACGAATTTAATCATGGAAGAGACCCTAATCTTCATCTATAAAAGGAGGCTCAAGGCAGAAGACTTTGTATCAAAAATCAGAAAAAGAGTCATAAACTTCCAGAAGCAAACACTCAAGTTTTCAGTGAGGTTAGTTGTTAGTATCAGTTTTCCAGAAGCAAGTTGTAAGACCCTTAAATTTAAGAATTAAATTATGGATTTAATATTAAGTGTATTTTGGGGATATTTGTAAAATATTTAATATATGTATGTTTTGTGTGAATATATATATATATATAAATATTTATTTTGGGAAGATGAATTAAAATTATTAGATGAAGGATAAATTAATTTAATTACGAGTAATTAAATTATTGGACAGTTAATTAAGACGTTATCTGCTAATTGCGACGAGACTGGTTAAGTGCTGAGGATCAGACAAGTGTCGGGTGAGGTGGCACCCACAAATGCCTATAAATAGGAATGAGGAGGCAGAGCAAAGGCAGAAAACCATACCTCATCCATACTGCATGTAACAGTACTCACCTTCCTCCTTCTCCCATTCTGATTTTTGTTTCACGATAAAAAAAAGGGAGTTCCTCAAAAGTGATATTAATTGGAAATCCAAGCACCAAATCAGAAAAACCCAGTACAAAAGTTGTTCCCCTCATCATTCCGGAGCTAGAGAACCCATTTTCGTAGCAGCGAACGCAAGCTGGAGTTTCGCCGACTTTTGTTGCGAAAACGTGAACGAAAACAGAAACGAAACAGAGGTAAGGGGCACCTTCCACTTTCTAGTTTGCATTAGAGCTGTAAATGCATACTGTCATGGCAATAATAATGTTTCATCATTGTTTGAAGAAAAACTATTTTGCATGATATTTTGAAAAAAATGGAAAAAGGGCATTCTGTTGATGTTTGATGATTCTGTGATGAGTGCTGCTTAGCTGAATACATTAACGTTGTTTTGTTTGTGTGGTAAAGCTGAAAAATGTCTTGCATGTTATTTTGAAGATGATCAAAATGCATATTTACAAAACTGTTGTGCTTGTTGTTATAAAATGCGAAAATGCATTCTGTTGGTGTTTTGCTGCTATGTGATGCTTGCTGTTTTGGCTGAATACGTCAGTCTTGTTCTGTTGTGTAAGAAAGTTGGAAACTGCTTTGCATGTTGTGATTGGTTGTGTAAGAATGCTGGAAATACCTTGCATGTTGTTTTGAGAAATGATCAACAATGTAAACGTTGAAAAATGTCTGTTCTGTTGTGGTTGACATTCTATTTTGGGTGGTTCTGGTGTTGCTGATGTTTTCAACAAAAAAAAAGGGATTTTAAATGATGAAAGTGTTTTTTTTTTTCTGGACAAGTTGTTATTGATGAAAAATGCCTGAGTTTTGTGGTTCAAAAGAATGGAGAAACTGTTTTGGGGTTGTGCTGGTTTTCAAAGGAAAAAGTTTGAAAATGTGTTGTAGTTTTAGGAAAATTTCACTGAATTCGAAGGTGTATTCGAATACAGTTTGTGTGTATTCGAATACAACCTGCCAAGCTTCTGTTTTACTCAATTTTTCGAACTTGTAATCGAATACGGGCCTCTGTATTCGAATACAAATGAAGGATTTTTGCTTCTGACTTAGTCTCTGTATTCGGCTACGACCCTGTTGTATTCGAATACAGGAGTACAATTTTTGCCACTATATTCTCATCTGTATTCGACTACGACAGCCTCATATTCGAATACAGAATGCTGATTTTCACTATTTTAGCTTATGTATTCGAATACAAGGGAACTGTATTCGAATATAGATTCGTGTTTTTCCAGAAATTCAAGTTTTAGCTTCTGTATTCGAATACAAGGGAGCTGTATTCGAATACAGATTCGTGTTTTCCAGAAAATCAAGTTTTAAACACTGTCATGGGAACTTTAAAGTGTTGGGGAACATTGAGAAGATTTGAAATGATTTAAAATGGAGTCTTTGAAATAGTTTTGAAGAGGAGATGATGATGTTCTGGAAACCTTTAATGATGTTGGAGAAAATGCTGAGTTTACACTATTTTTGTCTTTTGTATTCGAATACAGTTCGAATACAGAGTGTTGAATTTGCAGATTTAGCTTCTGTATTCGAATACAAGGGAGCTGTATTCGAATACAGATTCGTGTTTTTCAGAAAATCAAAGTTTTGAACATTGTTTTATAAACCCTAAGTGTTGGGGAATATTGGGAAGGTTTGTGATGAATTAAAATGGAATTTTTGTGATAGTTTGAAGTGGTGGTGATGAAGTTTTTGAATTTTACTGATGTAGTGAAAAATGCTGATTTGTGCACTGGGACTGCCTCTGTATTCGAATACCATGGAGCTGTATTCGAATACATAGTGTTAATTCTGCACTGTTTTGGCTTCTGTATTCGAATACAGAGAAGTTGTATTCGAATACAAATTCGTGTTTTCTAGAAATCTCAGTTTTAAACACTGTTTTATGAATTTTAAGAGTTGGGGAAAATAGAGGGAAGATTTTTGATGAATAAGAATGGAGTTTTAAGATGATGTGAAGTGGAAATGATGAGATGTTTGAATGTTTGATTTATGATGTGAAAGTGTGTTGAGATGTTTTGAGAAATGATGGAAAGGCATGAATTTTTCTGATGTTGCATACTGTTCTCAGTGAAAAGAAAACATTGCATGTTCATGCACTGCATAGTTAGGTGGTACCCGCGATGGGCCACAGAGTAATGCGTAAACGTGCTGATCTGTTGAGCGATTGCACGAGTGCTGGTCTGTTGAGCGACTACACTGGTACTGGTCTGTTGAGCGACTGTACCCTGAAATGCGCAAAAACGTGCTGATCTGTTGAGCGATTGCACGAGTGCTGGTCTGTGGAGCGACTGCACTGGTACTGGTTTGTTGAGCGACTGTACCTTGGTATATGTATAACGTGCTGGTCTGTTGAGCGACTGCACGAGTGCTGGTCTGTTGAGCGACTGCACTGGTGCTGATCTGTTGAGCGATTGCACCCTGGTCTTGAGGGACGTTAAAGTCAAACATATTTAAATTGTGCTGGTCTGTTGAGCGACTGCACCTTGGAAATTCCAAGAAGTTGAGTACATGAGCATATTTATAATGCATCGGGGTGGTTGACTGGTGGGTCACGATTTGATTATATGATGATTGGAAAGTGATGTGTGTAAGTACGTTATAAAATCTGAATTTCTGATGAATGTTTGTGATTGCTGTAGTGGTAGTTGTACTCACAATATGTTTTCCATATTAATTGGTTGCTGTTTGAAAAAGCATATATGTCATGAAATTTCAAATGAGTATCCTTAATTTTCATCATTGTTATATGATATGCCATGGGTGTATTTGTTTCTGTGATATAAATGTTGTGTGTTAATTGTTAATTTCGGTCGGTGACCCTTTACTATTATTGTGGAAATTGGGCTTTGCCCTCAGATGCCCCCCAAACCCACACCCCTGGTGGGTACCCAGACGACGGAAACGTCGCTAGATTTCCTTGATCGACATTCGCGTACTGCTTGGGTATATGACCCCCTCTCAAGCAGGGCGACTTACACGGGGAGGTTGGCAAGGACGTGCAGGACCAACGGAGTAGAGGATTACGTGGAACACACTTATACGAGTATTGATTTTCCCGTACCTTCCAAATTAGTATTGGAGGTGTATGGAATTTTTGATGATGCGGAGGAGCCAGCTGGAGGGGTTGAGACGGAGGCCACCATAGGAGTGGTGACTCCTAACCCGGTGATTGGAGGGGCTGTACGTGATTCCGAGGGGAAGAAAAGAACAAAGGGCCGACGCCAGTAGCAGCTGATATTCCGGGTCCATCTAGGTTATCCGATGATTGTTATGAGATCCAGGCACCGCCGAAGCGACCTAGATTGTGCATTGATCTGACTTCGGAGGAGACTGATCTCTCTCTGTATGATGAGGAGGAGGATGTTACATCGAAGATGATGAAGACATTGATGGAACATTTTGTAGATTCCAGACTCTGATATCTGGACTGAAGGTCTTGAAGAAAAGCTGTTGAAACCAAGTTGGTTCTAAGTACTTAGGATTTTGATGCTTACAAATGTACTCAATGTAAACTTATTTTGTACTTTGAATTATTAAGTTAAATGACACACAAACTGAAGGAAACAGAAGCAGAGATCAAAGGATTCTAGAAAAATGAATTCTGGATTGACTAGAAGATATCCAGGAATGTCAAAAATATCACCAGAAGATATCTTTGCTGGCCCAGATCAGAATGAAGAAAAATCAGAAGGAAACATGGATCATATCAATGGAAAGCCTGCCAGAAGGAGAGTTGTTCCAGACAAACAGGAATCAAATATCAATTTTATTCCAGAAGATATTCTGACCAGAAGATGGCCTGGCAGTGAAAAATTACACAATCCAGACTTGTTCCAGACTTGACCAGAAGGTATGTTTATGAGTCCAGAACAAAAGGATCAATCCAGATTTGGCCCAGACCATAAGATAACATGATTCAGGGCATGGAACTAAGTCCAGAACAAAAGAAATGAGTTCCAGAATCAATCCAGACCTGGTCCAAAATTAAAGTGATGGTCCAGATCAGAAAATCAGACCATGGCCCAGTGGTGGCCGAAATCAGAGGGACAGACTGTGCAGTCCAGCAAAGGCCGAATTAAGAGGATTTTAGCATATCAGGTGCGTGTCCAGGGAAGGCCGAAATAAGAAGATTAAAGGGTTAGGATGTGTGGTCCAGGAATGGCCGAAATCAGAGGATCACAACATATCAATTAGGTTGGTCCAGTTGTGGACTATCGCATGAAGATCCAATGGTGCAGATTTGATCATGGGGATTAAAGGTGAAGATCTTATGTTATTTTTATCAAAGTATTACAAAAGATTTGTTATAAAAATAAAGTGGAGTAGCATGGAAATCAGGAGCTGTGGCGGGAAGCAATGAAAGGATTTAATTGGCCGGTTATTTTGAAAGGAAATCTGAAGATATGTTTTTTATTTATATGAAGCCCAATTGGTCAAGTTATTTTTGGAAGAGAATCCAACAAGATTCAGCTCGAATTTGATCATGGAAGAAACCCTAATTTTCATCTATAAAAGGAGGCTCAAGGCAGAATGCTCAATATCGAAAATCACAAAAGAGTCATATACTTCCAAAGCAACCACTCTCAAATTTTCATATAAGTCAATTGTGAGTTTCAGCTTTCAAGAAGCAAGTACTCGGTTATTTTCTTTCCACTGTGGAAAATCTAAGTTGTTGAAGTAGAGTCTACAATCTGAGGGAGTCAATAGAGGTAGCAGGTTACTTGGCAATTAGATAAGGTTGTATCTAAGTTGTTGAAGTAGAGTCTACAAACTGAGGGATTCAGAAAGGGTAGCAAGGTACTTAGCAATTAGATTCATAGTGTTGTGAATTCTTCTACAATCTGGGGTGTCAGATTGGCTGAAGAACAGGAGTTGTTTTTCCTCAAAGAAGTCTAGGATTGTTAGACTATTTGAGAAGACTGACTTGGAGGGTCAGTAGCAAGGTTGTAATTCAAGGTTGAATTAGTGAAATCCTTCAAGGCGAAGGGACTGGACGTAGCCTCGTTAACGGTGAACCAGTATAAAATCTGTGAGTTTTTATTTTTATTTTTATCCGCTGCTAACTCTGTTTTAATTATACATCAAGTTTTGTTTTGAAAGTATTAAAACAGGAAAAGTATTCAAGTAAAGTCAAACACAATTCAACCCCCGCTTCTCGTGTTTTCACCTTCAATTGGCATCAGAGCTCGGTCTCAAGGCTGAGCACTTAACAGTGTTTGAGGAAAGGTCCAAGGTGTTCAATATGTCAGAAGAGTTGGGAGGCAACATCAACAGACCACCAATATTTGATGGAGAAAGGTTTGAGTATTGGAAGGACAGACTGAGAAGTTTTGTCATATCTCAAGATCCTGAAATATGGAAGATGATAGTAAGAGGATACACTGCACCTACTGATCCAGAAGATCCAACTAAGAAACTAGACTTGGATGATATGAAACCAGATCAGATCAGACTACACAAACTTCATCACAAGTCCAGAACCATCATGGTCAGTGCAATCACATTCAAGGAATTTGATAGATGCACAAATAAAGAGACAACAAAGAGTATATTCGATAGTCTGGTTCTGACCTATGAAGGAACCAAGCAGGTTCAACAAACAAAGGCTAACATATTGGTCAGAAAGTATGAGCTTTTCAAGATGGAAGAGGATGAAGACATTGACACAATGTTCTGTAGGTTCCAGACTTTGGTATCAGGACTGAAAGTATTAAACAAAAGCTATACCATTGAAGATCATGTCTGGAAAATTCTGAGAAGTCTTCCAAAAAGGTGGAGACCAAAGGTTACTGCAATTCAGGAAGCTAAGGATCTGAGTACCTTGAGGCTGGAAGATCTAATCAGCACACTTAGGTCTCATGAAATAGAATTGGAAGAAGATGAACCTAAGAAGAAGAAAAATCTGGCTCTGAAATTGAAACAGAAGAAAGCTGCAAAGGCAGAAACAGAATCAGAGGATAGTGATAGTGACTGTGATGATATGACATACTTAACCAAAAAGATGGTTAAGATCTGGGAAAACAGGAAGAAAAGAAACTTCAGAAAGAAACATAACAACAAGGATAAGGAAGAATCTGACAAAAAGAATATTGTTTGTTATGGATGCAATAAACCTGGACATATCAAGTCAGAATGTCCTAATCTGGAAAAAGGCAAACAACATAATAAAAGTTCCAGATACAGAAAGAAAGGTCTGATGGCTGCCTGGGATGTATTAGAATCAGAGGAAGAATCTTCTAATGAAGAAGAGGCAGAAACAGCAAAGATGGCTCACATCAGGTCTGCTTCAGGACTTCATAAAAGCATGAATTCCAGAGGGAAAACATGCAGAAGGAAGAGTGATAGAAGCAATCACTCAGGCAAGTCTGGAAGAACATCAGAGGAAACAATTCTGTCTTTGATGGCTCATACAAATTCAGGTTCTGAATACTGCTCTAAAGCAGAATCAGAAGATGAAGACAGTGAGGTATTTTCTGATCTTTCTAAACCTGAATTAATTGATACTTTAAAGGACTTGTTAAATGCAAATAATAAGATATCTTTAAAACTGAAAACTCTTAGGGAAGATAAGAAAAATCTAACCAAAGAAGTCCAAGTTTTAAAGAATCAAAATTCTGAGTATGCAACTGAAAACAAAGATTTTAAAACTGATGTTGCAAGACTCAAGTCTGAAAATCAAACTCTCAAAAGTAATATTAGTTCCACGTCTGAAACTGTTTGTGAATCTGAAATGCATGAGCAAGTTTTTCAGAACTTTATTTCCAATGGAATGGAAAGAAGTAAGTATGCATCTATGATTTATAGAAACAGTAACTCTGAAAGAGATCTTGGTTTGACAAAAACAATTACTGAACCTAAAACTGTTCATTCCGATGGTTTATGTGCTAAGAAATGTCACTCTGAACTATCTTGTCCAATGGTAAAATCTGAACAAGATCAGAGAGCTGTTAAGACTAACAAACCTGGACCCAATCAGTTTTGGGTACCAAAAGATCAAATTGTCTATGTTGCAGATGTTCTGAGTAACCAGAAGGAGACACCAACAATGGTGCCTGGATAATGGATGTTGGCAACGCACAAGCAGAAGAAGGTTTATGTTCCAACATCTACCAAACTGAAGGCAAGTGACTCTGGTAGAAGATGAACTGGTCAACACAATCAGAACCAGAATCATATGAGGAACAGGAAATATCATAGATATCACTCGAATCAGAACAAGAACTGGAACCAGAATCAGAACTGGAACCAGTATCAGAGGAACAGGAATTGGAACCAGAACTAGAACCAGTACCAGAAGCACAGAAACTGGAACCAGAACCAGAACTGGAACCAGTATCAGAGGTACAGGAACTGGAACCAGAACCAACACTGGAACCAGAACCAGAACTGGAGGCACATAAATTGGTACCAGTATTAACACTGGAACCAGAATTAGAATCAGAATCAGTACCAGAACCAGAATCAGAACAAGTATCATAGGTTCAGGTATGATCATCAGAATTACTCTAATTATCAGAATCAGAATAACTACAGGAATTATCAGAATCACCAGAACCATCAAGGTTATCAGAATCATCAGATTCACCAAAGTTACCAGAACCAAAACATGTTCCAGAATCACCAGAGGAACATGGTGTATCAGCCAAAGCAGAAATATCAGAATCAGGAGAGTTCTTCAAACACTCCAGTGAGATTCATCAAGAGTACAAACCTGGAAAGGAATTCAAATTCCCTCATCCAAACCATGTAATCTCAGAACATATAGATTAGGAATCTGAAAATCAGAAGCAAGAGGATTTTCAGAGTAAACCTGAGGCTACATCTTGCTGTAAATACTATTATTATTTAATATTTACTGTGATAACAAGAAGCTTGATCTTAACAAATCAAAGCTAGATAAGTATTCTGCAGGTTTTCAAAACATCAGAGGAACCAGGTGATTCACACGAATTTAACACTCAGATGAAACAACATTCCAGTGGTTTCAAAAATAAATAGAAACCACCAGAAGCAGGATTAATGGTTTGGCTGTACTAAGTTCATTTTTAAATTAATGGATTTATATTATGGTATATGACAAACTGCTTGACAAATCAAAGAAAGATAAAGATAGTACAGGTTCATCAGAACCAAAGGGAGCAGAAGCAGAAGCAGAACGAATGGTTTGGCTGTATTGAGTTAAATTTTAACTTATTTGATTTGCATTATGTAAAATGACAAACTGCTTGATCTTAACAAATCAAAGCAAGATAAAAATAGTGCAGGGAGCTGAAGCACAAGAAACAGAAGTACTTGGAAAGGTAAATGATACAAGCAAGTCAGCAACACATGACAAATCTTCAAAAGATAAATCTGATCAAGTCAGAAACAGCCAAGATAAGTCATAAGAGAAATCTGGATATTTACCAGAATCTAAAGCTGTTACAGATTCACCAGAACCAGAAGCTGATTCATCAGAATTAGAAGCTGTTACAGAACCAGAAGCTGATGCGAACCAAGCATTGTTGATGAAGTTTTGGCAGAGGAAGGTTGGATACTTGCAATGCAAGAAGAGCTGAATGAAATTCAAAGGAATGATGTTTGGGATCTGGTATCCAGACCAAACAGAAGCATTATTGGAACCAAGTAGGTATTCAGAAAAAAATTCAATGAAAAGGGTGAAGTTGTAGCTCAAGGATACAGTCAACAGAAAGGTATGGATTACACTAAGACTTTTGTTCCAGTGGCCAGGTTAGAAGCATTTAGAATTCTCTTATCATTTGCTGCTAATCATGATATAATGCTGTATCAAATGGATGTCAAAAGTGCATTCTTAAATGGCTACATAAGTGAAGAAGTCTATGTCAAACAGCCCCCTGGTTTTGAAAATTCTGATTTTCCAGACCATGTTTTCAAACTCAAAAAATCTTTATATGGTTTAAAACAAGCACCAAGGGCATGGTATGACAGACTTAGTAACTTTATGCTTAAGAATGAATTTAATAGAGGCCAGATTGATAATATACTATGATATTCTGATTATCCAAGTTTAGGTTGATGATATCATATTTGGATCCACTAATGGCACTTTGTGCAAAGAGTTTTCTGACCTAATGCAGAATGAGTTTCAAATGAGCATGATGGGAGAACTTAAGTTCTTCCTGGGAATTCAGATTCACCAAGGTAAATCAGGTATACTCATTCACCAATCAAAATATACTAAAGAACTTCTCAAAAAGTTCAAAATGAGTGACTGTAAGCCTATGGCCACCCCCATGCACCCAACCTGCTCACTTGAGAAAGATGAAACCAGCCAAAAGGTAGACCAGAAAACATACAGAGGTATAATTGGATCCCTTATCTATTTAACTGCTTCTAGACCTGACATTATGTTTAGTGTTTGTGTCTGTGCCCGATTTCAAGCTGACCCTAGGGAATCCCATTTAACTGGTGTCAAACGAATTCTAAGATACCTCAAAGGAACCACAAACCTTACCTTGTTATACAAGAAAACCCCCATCTACAAACTCAACGGTTTTGGTGATTCTGATTATGCTGGAGACAAGCTGGAAAGGAAAAGTACAAGTGGCAACTGCATTTTCTTAGGTGATAATCTGATCTCTTGGTCAAGCAAAAGAGAAAGCACCATTGCCATGTCAACAGCAGAAGCTGAATATATATCAGTAGCAGGATGCAGTTCACAGTTACTCTGGATGAAACACCAACTTGAAGATTACAACATCTTTGAAAACAATATCCCTTTGTTCTGTGATAACACTTCAGCCATAAATCTAACCAAGAACCCTATCTTACACTCTAGAGCCAAACACATTGAAATAAAACACCATTTCATTAGGGACCATGTTCAAAAAGGGACTTTGAGCATCCAATTTGTGGACACTGATCATCAATGAGCTGATATCTTCACCAAGGCATTACCAGAAGATATGTTCGAGTTCATTAAGAAGCATCTCAGCATGACCTCCATATCTGACTAGCTCAAGTAGTCATCTTAGGTGTTTTTAAAATTTCTTGCAATTTTATCTTATGTCTTTTAATTTCAGTTTTTACTTTCTGTAATTTGGACAGAGAAAAACAAAAAAAAAATACAAAAATAGCAGGACCACGTTTTGGCTGATGACAAAAAGGGGGAGAAAGAGCGAGAGAGAAAAAGAAGAAATAAGTAGAAAAGGAGAGACAAAAATAAGGGAGAGAGAAAAAGAAAGAGTGAATTCAGAAGGAGTGGAAAAGGAGAGGAATCAGGGAGAGAGAAAAAGAAAGAGTGAATTCAGAAGAAGTTGAAAAGGAGAAGAAGCATGAAGAGAAAAAAAGAAAGAGAGAATAAAGAAGGAGTTGAAAAGGAGAGGAGAAGAGAAGAAAAGAAAGAGTGAAAATAAGGAGTTGAAAAGGAGAGTATCAGACTTAGGGGGAGAGATTGGTCTGAGGGGGAGTAATTCAAAGTTTTCAAGTTATGAGTTAGCAAAATAGATTAAGGTTTTGTCATCATAAAAAAGGGGGAGATTGTTGGAACCAAGTTGGTTCTAAGTACTTAGGATTTTGATGCTTACAAATGTACTTAATGTAAACTTATTTTGTACTTTGAATTATTAAATTAAATGCTCCAGAAAGTGAAGGAAACAGAAGCAGAGATCAAAGGATTCCAGAAAAATGAATTATGGATTGACTAGAAGATATCCAGGAATGTAAAAAATATCACCAGAAGATATCTTTGCTGGCCCTGATCAGAATGAAGAAAAATCAGAAGGAAACATGGATCATATCAATGGAAAGCCTGCCAGAAGGAGAGTTATTCCAGACAAACAGGAATCAAATATCAATTTTATTCCAGAAGATATTCTGACCAAAAGATGGCCTGCCATTGAAAAATTACACAGTCCAGACTTGTTCCAGACTTGACCAGAAGGTATGTTTATGTGTCCAGAACAAGAGGATCAATCCAGATTTGGCCCAGACCATAAGATAGCATGATTCAGGGCATGGAACTAAGTCCAGAACAAAAGAAATGAGTTCCAGAATCAATCCAGACCTGGTCCAAAATTAAAGTGATGGTCCATAACAGAAAATCAGACCATGGCCCAGTGGTGGCCGAAATCAGAGGGACAGACTGTGCAGTCCATCAAAGGCCGAATTCAGAGGATTTTAGCATATCAGGTGCGTGTGCAGGGAAGGCTGAAATCAGAAGATCAGAGGGTTAGGATGTGTGGTCCAGGAATGGCCGAAATCAGAGGATCACAACATATGAATTAGGTTGGTCGAGTTGTGGACTATCGCATGAAGATCCAATGGTGCATATTTGATCATGGGGATTAAAGGTGAAGATCTTATGTTATTTTTATCAAAGTATTACAAAAGATTTGTTATAAAAATAAAGTGGAGTAGCATGGAAATCAGGAGCTGTGGTGGGAAGCAATGAAAGGATTTAATTGGCCAGTTATTTTGAAAGGAAATCTGAAGATATGTTTTTTATTTATATGAAGCCCAATTGGTCAAGTTATTTTTGAAAGAGAATCCAGCAAGATTCAGCTCGAATTTGATCATGGAAGAAACCCTAATTTTCATCTACAAAAGGAGGCTCAAGGCAGAATGCTCAATATCGAAAATAACAAAAAAGTCATACACTTCCAAAGCAACCACTCTCAAATTTTCATATAAGTCAATTGTGAGTTTCAGCTTTCAAGAAGCAAGTACTCAGTTATTTTCTTTCAACTGTGGCAAATCTAAGTTATTGAAGTAGAGTCTACAATATGAGGGAGTCAGTAGAGGTAGCAGGTTAGTTGGCAATTAGATAGGGTTGTATCTAAGTTGTTGAAGTAGAGTCTACAAACTGAGGGATTCAGAAAGGGTAGCAAGGTACTTAGCAATTAGATTCATAGTGTTGTGAATTCTTCTACAATCTGGGGTGTCAGATTGGCTGAAGAACAGGAGTTGTTTTTCCTCAAGAAGTCTAGGATTGTTAGACTATTTGAGAAGACTGACTTGGAGGTTCAGTAACAAGGTTGTAATTCAAGGTTGAATTAGTGAAATCCTTCAAGGCGAAGGGACTGGACGTAGCCTCGTTAATGGTGAACCAGTATAAAATCTGAGTTTTTATTTTTATCCGCTGCTAACTCTGTTTTAATTATACATCAAGTTTTGTTTTGAAAGTATTAAAACAGGAAAAGTATTCAAGTAAAGTCAAACACAATTCAACCCCCCTTCTCGTGTTTGCACCTTCAAAAGCTACACAACAGCAGATCATGTTTAGAAGATTCTAAGAAGCTTACCAACCAAATGGAGACCAATGGTTACTACAGTTCAGCAAGCTAGAGATCTGAATAACTTAAGACTTGAAGATCTGATCAGCTCACTCAAGTCTCATGAAATAGAACTTGAAGCAGATGAACCAAAGAAGAAGAAAAATCTGGCCCTGAAGTCAAAACAGAAGAAAGCTGCAAAGGCAGCACCAGAATCAGAGGATAGTGACAGTGACTGTGATGATATGGCTTACTTAACCAAACAGATGGTTAAGATCTGGGAAAACAGGAAGAGGAGAGGCTCCAAGAAAGGAAATGAAGAATCTGACAAGAAGAACATCATCTGTTATGGATGCAATGAACTTGGACATATCAAGTTAGAATATCCAAATCTGGAAAAAGGCAAACATCATAAGAAGAGTTCTAGATTCAAAAAGAAGGGTCTAATGGCAGCCTGGGATGCATCAGAGTCAGAAGAAGAATCGTTTGATGAAGAAGAGGCAGAAACAGCAATGATGGCACACATCAGGTCTGCCTTTGGACTTCATAAAGGCACAGTTTCAGGAAGGAAAGCAGGCAGAAGGAAGTATGATCAAAGCAGTCATTCAGGAAAGTCTGGAAGCACATCAGAGGAAGCAATTCTGGCTATGATGGCTCATACCAACTCAAGTTCTGGATACAGCTCAGGCTCTGGAACAGATTCAGAAGATGAAGACAATTGGGTATTTTCTGATCTCATTAAATCTGAATTAATTGATACTTTAAAAGATTTTTTAAATGCAAACAATAAGATGTCTTTTAAACTGAAAACTCTTAGGGAAGATAAGAAAAATCTGACCAAAGAAGTCCAAGTTTTAAAGAATCAAAATTCTGAGTATGCAACTGAAAACAAGGATTTTAAAACTGAAGTTGCAAGACTCAAATATGAAAACCAAACTCTCAAAAGTAATAGTTGTTCCACTTCCAAAATTGTTTGTGAATCTGATATGCATGAGCATTTTTTTCAAAACTTTATTTCTAATGGAATGGAAAGAAGTGAATATGCATCTATGATTTATGGAAATAGTAACATTGGAAAGAGAGGTCTTGGTTTTACAGAAACTATTGCTGAAACTAAAACTGTTCATTCTGATGGTTTATGCATTGTTTGTGCTAAGAAAGGTCACTCTGAATTATCTTGTCCAATGGTAAAATCTGAACAAGATGAAAGAGCTGTTAAAACTAACAAACCTGGACCCAATCAGTTATAGGTACCAAAAGATCAAATTGTCTATGTTACAGATATTCTGAGCAACCTGAAGGAGACACCAACAATGGTGCCTGGACAATGGATGTTGGCAATGCACAAGCAGAAGAAGGTTTATGTTCCTGCTACAACCAGACAGAGGCAATATGAGTTTGATGGAAGAAGGTCTGGTCAACTTAACTAGAACCAGAGTTAGAATCAGAACTGGAACCAGAATCAAAACTAGAACCAGAATCAGAACAAGAACTGGAACCAGTATCAGAGGTACAGGAACTAGAACCAGAACCAACACTGGAACTAGAATCAGAATCAGTACTGGAACTTGAACCAGAACCAGAACAGGTATCAGTATCAAAAGTTCAGGTATGATCATCAAAATTACTTCAATTATCAGAATCAGTATAACTACAAGAATTATTAGAATTATCAGATTCATCAGAATCATCCAAATCCCCAGAATTATCAGATTCATCCAACTCATCCAAATCACCAGAATCATCAAGGTTATCATAATCACCATATTCATCCAAGTTACCAGAACCAAAACATGTTCCAGAATCATCAGAAGAACATGATCTATCAACCATAGTAGAATCAAGGAAACTTCTCAAACAGGCCAAAAGCTGAACTGGCTCTGATGGCTCGAACTGAGTTTGAGTCTAACTCTGACTCTGATTCTAAAGCAAGGTCTGATCAGCAACATAAATCATGGTTCTTGGACAGTGGTTGCTCCAAACACATGACAAATCTATGTTTTTGGATCTGACCATGAAAAATGGAGGCAAAGTTTCCTTTGGAGGAAACCAAAAAGGTCATATTATTGGTACAGGAACAATTGGTAACAAATCTTCTTCCCTTTCTATTAAAAATGTTCTGTTAGTAAAAGGTCTGAAGCATAATCTTTTGAGCATAATTCAACTAAGTGATTGCAAATATGATGTCATCTTTAACCAGAAAACATGCAAAGCTATTAGTCAACTCGATAAATCTGTTCTGTTTACTGGCATTAGGAAAAATAATGTTTATAAGATTGATTTGTTTAGTCTTGCTAAGCAACATGTTAAATGCTTATTATTTGTAAGACAGCAGAATCTGATTTGGCACAAGAGGCTAGGGCATGCAAACCCTAGACTTATATCTGAGTTGAGCAAACTCCAGTTGGTAAAAGGGCTTCCCAAGGTAAGTTCCAAAACTGAGATTCTGTGTGAAGCATGTCAAAGAGGTAAATAAACTAAAAGCTCTTTTAAAACTAAAAATTGTGTTTCTACCTCTCAACCACTTGAACTGCTACACTTAGATCTATTTGGTCCTGTTCAAACAGCTTCACTCAGTTGTAAGAAATAGGGACTTGTGATTGTTGATGATTACTCAAGGTGGACTTGGGTAAAATTTTTAAAGAACAAAGATGAATCTCACAAAGTGTTTATATCTTTTTGTTAGCAAGTAATGAATGAACAGGGTGTCAAGATCATAACCATCAGAAGTGATCATGGAGGAGAATTTGAGAACAAATACTTTGAAGAATTCTGTGATGAGAATGGCATCTCTCACAACTTTTCATCCCCAGAACACCACAACAGAATGGAGTGGTGGAAAGAAAGAATAGATCACTACAGGAGATGGCCAGAACCATGCTGAATAGTATGAAGCTTGCCACCTACCTTTGGGCAGAAGCTGTCAACACAGCTTGCTACATTCAGAATAGAGTGTACATCAAGTCAATCTTAAATAAAACTCCATATAAACTGTGGAAAGGTAAGAAACCTAACATTTCCTATTTCAAGCAATTTGGCTGTACTTGTTTTATGTTGAACACTAAAGATAATCTAGCTAAGTTTGACTCTAGATCTCAAAAGTGTACCTTTATTGGTTACTCTAAGAGATCAAAAGCTTATAGAGTGTTTAACAAGGAAACTAACACTGTGGAAGAATCAATCCACATTAAGTTTGATGATAAACAACTTGACTCTGGAAATTGCAGGTGAACCAGAGGCACAGGAACTAGAAGTTGGACCAGCAGCAGAATCTGAGAAAGATAAAGATGAGAGCAAGGAAGAAGAACATGCTGACTCTGAAGATAAGTCAAAGGGAAAGAATGGATGGAAGTACAAGTCTTCACATCCAGAAACTCTCATTATTGGCAATGCAGCAGAACCATTGAAGACCAGATCATCAAGTAGAGAAACCAGTCTGTTTGGTTTACTCTCAACAATTGAACCAAGCAATGTTGATGAAGCTTTGGCAGAGGAAGGTTGGATACTTGCATAGCAAGAAGAGCTGAATGAATTTCAAAGGAATGATGTTTGGGATCTGGTATCCAGACCAAACAAAAACATAATTGGAACCAAGTGGGAGTTAAGGAATAAACTCAATGAAAAAAGTGAAGCGGTAAGGAACAAAGCTAGACTTGTAGCTCAAGGATACAGTCAACAGGAAGGTATTGGTTACACTGAGACTTTTGCTCCTGTGGTCAGGTTAGAAGCAATTAGAATTCTTTTATCATTTGCTGCTAATCATGATATAATTCTGTATCAAATGGATGTTAAAAGTGCATTCTTAAATGGCTATATAAGTGAGGAAGTCTATGTCAAACAGCCCCCTGGATTTGAAAATTCTGATTTTCCAAACCATGTTTTTAAACTTAAAAAATCCTTATATGGTTTAAAACAAGCACCAAGGGCATGGTATGACAGACTTAGTAAATTTCTGCTTAAGAATGAATTTGATAGAGGCCAGATTGATAATACTCTATTTAGGAAATCCATTAAAAATGATATTTTGATTATTCAAGTTTATGTTGATGATATCATCTTTGGATCCACTAATGGCACTTTGTGCAAGGAGTTTTCTGACCTAATGTAGAAAGAGTTCCAAATGAGCATGATGGGAGAACTTAAGTTTTTCCTAGGAATTCATATTCACCAAGGTAAATCAGGTATACTCATTCACCAATCTAAATGCACTAAAGAACTTCTCAAAATTTCAAGATGAGTGACTGTAAGCCTATGGCCACCCCCATGCACCCAACCTGCTCACTTGAGAAAGATGAAACCAGCCAAAAGGTAGACCAGAAAACATACAGAGGTATGATTGGATCCCTTCTTTACATAACTGCTTCTAGACCTGACATTTTGTTTAGTGTTTGTGTCTGTGCCCGTTTTCAAGCTGACCCTAGGGAATCCCATTTAACTGCTGTCAAAAGAATCTTGAGATACCTTAAAGGAACCACCAACCTTACCTTGTTATACAAGAAAACCCCCACATACAAACTAAGAAGTTTTTGTGATTCTGACTACGCTGGAGACACGTTGGAAAGGAAAAGTACAAGTGGCAACTGCACATTCTTTAGGTGATAATTTGATCTCTTGGTCAAGCAAAAGACAAAGCACCATTGTCATGTCAACAGCTGAAGCTGAGTATATATCATCAGCAGGATCCAACTCACAGTTAATTTGGATGAAACATCAACTTGAAGATTACAACATCTTTGAAACCAATATCCCTTTGTTCTGTGATAACACTTCAGTCATAAACCTAACCAAGAACCCTATCTTACACTCTAGAGCCAAACACATTGAAATAAAACACCATTTCATTAGGGACTGTGTTCAAAAAGGGACTTTAAGCATCAAGTTTGTGGACACTGATCATCAATTGGCTGATATCTTCACCAAAGCATTACCTGAAGATAGGTTCGAGTTCATCAAGAAGCATCTTTACATTATCTCCATATCTGACTAGCTCAAGTAGTCATCTTAGGAGTTTTTAATTTTCTTGTAATTTTAATTTATGTCTTTTATTTTCTTGTTTTTACTTTCTGTACTTTGTAAAGAGAAAAACAAAAATACAAAAATAGTAGGACTTCTTTTTGGTTGATGACAAAAAGGGGGAGAGAGAAAAAAGGAGAAATAAGTAGAAAATGAGAGATAAAATGAAAGGAGGAGTGAAAAAGAAAGAGATGAAAAAAGAAGGAGTTGAAAAGGAGAGGAAACAAGGAGAGAGAAAAATAAAGAGAGAAAAAGAAAGAGTGAAAAGAGAACGAGTTGAAAAGGAGAGGCAATGTGAAGAGAGAAAAGAAAGAGAGAATAAAGAAGGAGTTGAAAGGAGAGGAGAAGAGAAGAAAAGAAAAGAAAGAGTGATTTAAGAAGGAGTTGAAAAGGAGAAGAAAAAGTCATTATTAGACTTAGGGGGAGAGATTGGTCTGAGGGGGAGTATTTCAAGTACTTCAAATTTTTTCAAAGTCTTTTTAAATAAAGTTCTAAGCTAACAAAATAAGTTAAGGTTTTGTCATAATCAAAAAGGGGGATATTGTTGGAACCAAGTTGGTTCTAAGTACTTAGGATTTTGATGTTTACAAAAGCACTCCATGTAATCTTATTTTGTACTTAGAATTAATATATTAAATGCCACCAGAAGATGAAGTCACTAGAGGCAGAAGATGAGTTACCAGAGATTTAAATCAGACCAGAGGATACACCTCTAGAAGATACCAGAGGATAAGTGTCCAGATCAAAAGGTAAAATCCATGTCCAGATTAAATAATAAATTTCAGAGGATAAATGAAAAATGGTCTAGACTTAAGTATCATGGCCCAGTGTTGGCCGAGATCAGAAGATCATAAAATAGTCCAGATTAGTTCATATGATCCAGTGTTGGCCGAGATCAGAGGATCACAGAAGTGGCGCAGGTCAGATTACGCAAGTCTAGAGTTGGTCGAGATCAGAAGATCATACGTCCAGATTTAATCATGATGATAATCAGTGGTGACTTGATTAAATTCGAATAAGACTTGATTAAATTTTAATAGAAATTTGATCAAAGTATTAAGAGGATTTGATACAAAAATAAATTGAAGTCTTGTGGGAATTCAGAAGCTATTGGTGGGAAGAAAGATTTGATCCTGAATTAATCAAGAACAGGATTGGCCAAAGTTATTTTCGAATGCATATCTGGAGCTAAAAAGATATGTTTTTTATTTAAGTGAAACCCGATTGGCCAATTTATTTTTGCAAGAGAATCTAGACAAGATACAGCTTGAATTTAATCATGGAGGAGACCCTAATCTTCATCTATAAAAGGAGGCTCAAGGCAGAAGAATTTGTATCGAAAATTAGAAAAAGAGTCATAAACTTCCAGAAGCAAACACTCAAGTTTTCAGTGAGGTTAATTGTGAGTATCAGATTTCCAGAAGCAAGTACTCTTGTTTTTCGTTCCCTTGTGTCAGATCTATATTTTTGAAGTAGAGTCTATAATCTTAAGAGTCAGAAGAAGTAGCAGGTGACTTAGCAATTAGATTCAAGGTGTTGAAATCCTTTCTACAATCTGGGGTTGTCAGATTGGTAGGAGAAGACTTGACTTGTGAAGTCAAGGTGCTGTGTTCCTCAAAAGTCTAGGATTTTTAGACTATTTGGGAAGACTGACTTGGAGGGTCAGTAGTGTTGTTGTAATTCAAAGGTTTTGAATTAGTGGAAAAATCCTTCGAGGTGAAGGGACTGGATGTAGCCTAGTTAATGGTGAACCAGGATAAATCTTTGTGTTGATTATTTTACTTTATCCGCTGCTAACTCTGCTTGTTTATATATCACATTTTAAATAATCATCAAAAACAGAAAAAAAATTCAAGTAGTACAAACACAATTCAACCCCCCTTCTCGTGTTTGCACCTTCACCATGTAGCCTTATATGGCAATAATATGGGATGAAATTGAGAGAAAAGTTTGATATATGTATATGAAAGAGACCATAGAACTTGTTCAAGCTCCGTCTCCTGGTGTTTCTGATATACCCCATTAGAACCTAGCTTCCAATGTTCAATTCTCAATTAAAATTGCACATGAGATGTTGGGTACATGAAATCATATCGGGGACAATCAAGATCCACTCTTTGATAACATTTGGAAGTAGAAGAGGCCATCTAGAACCAAAGCCAATCTATGGAATATTGCTCATGGAAGACTTCTTACGAATAAATAAAGAGTCAAAAAATGCATGACTTTTGAGATTGATTTTGTAAGATATGTGGAATCAATAATCAATTTTGCATATTTCGAGAGATTGTGAAGACATTAAGGAGCTTTGGTCTAGTGTTATAAAACAAGAACGTTTGAGTAAGTTATTCAGTCTTGACCTTTTTGTTTGGTTTGAATGGAACTTGTGAGTAAGGATATTGGTGATCTACCTTGGGGTTGATCTATCTTCTTTTTTAGTCATGGTGTGATATCTTTAGAAATATAGGAACATGTTCATATTTTTCCATCGGTCTGATTTGCGTGAGAAGCTCAAGAACACAGTTAACAATCACGTTCACGATATTGTGGTTGAATTGCACCAGTCCAAGTAATCTAGAGGGATCAAGAAAGCACATCAAAAACATAATTGTACCTATCTCCCATGGACGCTTAAAACTCAATGTTGATGGTTCACATTTTATCCACAATTTGTAGTTCTGCTTGTGTGGGTTTATTTGTGATCAACATGGTAAATTTGAGTCTCCTTTTATGCGAAAGATTGCCTATTCTAATACTCTTGCAACAAAATTGTGAGCAATACTCTTCGGCCTCAAAGTTGTTCAATCTCAACACTTGCAACATGTGTTAATTGAATCTAATTCTAAAGTGGCAATGGACATGATCCATCGTGAACATACTAATATTTCTTATAAAAAATCTGCTCTTGTAGAAATCCTTTATATTCTCAAGGCTCCTAATAGAAACCTTGAAGTCCACCATATTGCCCACAATGCCATTAAATGTGCAGACTTCCTAGCTCATCGAGCTCACTCTACTTCTTGAATTTAATTGTGATTAATTTTTCCCCTTTATTAGACATTCTAATTTGTAATGATTGCCCTGAGGTAATTTTGATTAGTTTGGTTAGATAATGAAATTTCATTTTCATTGAAAAAATGACTCATTCTATCAAGACAAAAGTTTTTGCTACCAATTCTTTTTCCCATTAATTTTCCATCACATCCTTTAAATGACACAAATCAACGACTCTTTTTCTCAATACAAAAGTTTGAATTTTCCTTTTATTCTCCTTATTGTATTTTCACATCATGTAAC
Organism: Cicer cuneatum; assembly: GCA_037974295.1. Classification (NCBI taxonomy): domain Eukaryota; kingdom Viridiplantae; phylum Streptophyta; class Magnoliopsida; order Fabales; family Fabaceae; genus Cicer; species Cicer cuneatum. The sequence goes on along the minus strand of JBBPBO010000003.1, from coordinate 46,428,140 downwards.
AACATTTTATTCTCTCTATAAATGTGATCATATCAAATCACTTTCATTTCTTTTAATTATTACTTGTGTTTTTGTGTTAGTGTCGTGGCTGATTTCTCTATTGGTGTTTTATAGGATATACCTAGTCATGTTCATGTTTGTGTAAGGATCTCATAATTATAGTAGTAATTATATACACAATGTTCAATGTTTGCATAAAATTGGAGTAGACAATTGCTTTACCCCATTTTGGGAGTGGACATAGACTATGCCCTAGGATAAAACTTTACAGGCTAGAGCTCTCTATTTTCCTTCTTCATCTTGTTACTAAATACATGTAATATAATTAATGTTGAAGAAAAAACTTTTTTGATATATGTTTTAATGACAACAAACCTTATGAAATAAATGATTAAGTTTTATGAATGGTGGTCTACTAATGTTTTCACTTAAGTTTTGTTTAAGGATCATGAATGCATAAGTGAACAAGCAATAATCCATTCACTTCATCAAAATGCACAAGTATCCACTCAATAATGAAATAATCTCAAAAGGAATGTGTCATATATCAAATCATTCAATAGAATGATTATTACATCTTCAAGATAACATCTTCATGAAGAAAGATGATCAAATACATTCATACAACAAATCAATGATCAAACTATGCTATAAACCAGAAGCAAGATCATTAGAAAGAAGTAAAATTACAAAAACAGAACGAAGAATGTTCTTGACAGAAATATGGAAAACGGAGAATGTTCTCCAGGTTCAAATATGGCCATGATAGCATAAAGACCAATCAATCTCCATTACTTAATTGAAGTTATTGCCTCTGGAATTTACATCAGTATTGAGAGTACTTGACAAGGAACAGATGTGATCAATTACAATCAAAAGAAGTCATTCGAATCACAAAGAAAAAGGCCATGAATCAAGCTACCCAAGCAAGACTGAACAGTCTCTAGAATGATCAGATAGTCTCCCGAATGTCCAGAATGATTAGATCAGTCTCCAGAATGTTCAGAATGATCTGTTGTCCAAAATGATCTTCTAACAAGAATGATCATCAGTCGCCAGAAATGATCATCGATCTCTAGAATGATCTGCTGTCCAGAATGATCTTCTGTCTAGAATGATCATCAGTCTTCAGAATGATCAATCATTCTCCAACATGTTAACATCAATCTCCAGCATGTCAACATTAATCTCCAGCATGTTTAACATCATTCTCCAGTAGTGTGTCATCAGTCTCCAAATTGATAAACAATCTCCAACAGCAAACATCTTTCTCCAGCATGATTAACAACTATCTCCAAAATGATCAAACATCATCCTCCAATATGATAACATCAGTCTAGAATGATACAATCATTCTTCAGCATACTGAACATCATTATCCAGCCTTGTTATACATCCTTCTCCAGCATTGACTGCCAAGAACGTTGAACGATCTTGAAGTATATAAACATCGGAGGATATCATTAGAGGATGACATCACGAGAGGATACCTCAGAGGATATCAGAGGATACCAGAAGATATCACCAGAGGATACCTCAAGAGGATATCACCAGAGGATCCCTCTACAAAAATCAGAGTATAAAAGAAAAATACTGATCAAGAACAAAGGTTTCAGCCCAGTCCAAACAGAAATTAAAAATAATCAAAAGTTGGACTATTTTTAATCAGAAATATTGCCTCTGGTCAAGCCTGACAAGAGCACTACCAACAGCACTATTGACCTCCATTTACTGCTCTCAAGCCTATAAAAGGAAGGCCAAAGCTCAAGGAAAACGTATCAGATTCAAGAGCTTCAAGTACAAAGCAGTACATCACTTACATACATCTACATACTTGAAAGCTTCTCAATCACAAACAAAAGATTCAGGTCTGTTTTTCTTCTTCATATCAGAATCATTCTACTGAATTCTTTTGTCAAGAATCTAATCTCAAACACGAGTTGAGCATACTCAGATTCTGTCCAAAATCAAAGACATTCAAGTGCCAAGATATATCATCAATCACTCACATTCATACTTGAAATGTCTCACAAGAAATCAGTAACATTCATTCACGAATTCATTGTTATTAGCTTACTGAAATCTCTTGTAAAGAATCTAAACCTCAAACAAGAGTTGAGATTTAATCAGATTCTGTAAAAACACTTTACATCATTATTGTGTAAACTCAAGACTATAAGAGGTGTTTAGAGCTTGAGTAGTTTTTTTAGAAAATCCTTTTAAGGTTAAAAGGTGAAGTGTAAAATCCTATCAAGGTTGATAGGTGACCTGATTGAATTCCTTTCTGGGTGGAAATGATTGAAGTTTGTAACAGATCGAGGTTGATCTGAGCTAGGTGCTGTAAAACCAATAAGGTTCTTTGTTTTGAACACTTAGTGGAATATCTCACCGTTGTGAGGACTGGACGTAGCCCGGGTTGGTGAACCAGAATATATCTGTGTGTGATATCTCTTTCCTTATCTCTATTTACTTTCAGTCTTTTAATTATCAAGTTAAATAGATAAACTGAACTGTTGATTTTAACTAACCAAGAACGTTCTCTGTTTTCTGGTGAAAACCAAGAACGTTCTCCGTTTTCTATTTTCACAACCAAGATCAATCTTGAGTTATTTTCTTAAGTTTTTAACAGGAATTTCAAAAGGGAGAATTTACAATTCAAACCCTCATTTCTTGTAAATTGACATTGCTACTTCAATTAATATCTATATACACAATAATTTTTTGCTTTTTATAATATTTGATGATTTAACATGTGATTGGTTTCTACCATGCAGTTGGATCGTTGATAGGTATGAAATAGTATACTTTCCAACTGTTAAGATGAAGAAGAAGCTCTCAATTAGAGTTTAACCCATTAACATTTGATTGGATTAGATCATCAATAAATTGATAAATGTATTTTTTTATTTTAACCTAAAAGGGGTAATTATCAAGTAAACATAACAATAAGGTTAACTTTCCAGAAAATATTGTTGTGTACGATATATTGTGTTAGCTATTGTGTAACATCAATATGCAAAAGTTGACTTTAAGTCCACTTTCTATCTTTAAAAATTAATTGAAAGTGGAGATAATTGAAGCTAACTCTCAAATATTGTTTGATTCTATTGCAACTTTTGTAGTGGGTATGTTCTGCATGTTGGTTTTGTGGTAGTCTTGGCCTATATCATGACATAAGCTCGTGCTACACCACCTTATGTAGTTATTATCTCAATTAGTAACTTTTCTTATAAGCAAACTAGATAGAAAACACAATTAGTGCCATATGTATAGCACACAAGTAACATAAGATACATCAACCTAGAAAATTAATAGCACAAATCTCCAAACTAGAAAATGAATGAAACCCATAAATATAACATATTCAAAGAAAGGCCCGACCATGAAAACAAAATGAGTACAAAAAAGAAACACCCCTACCGCACCCCCTTCCCCAAATAAGGCCACATCACAAAGCAAGATTATGCAAATGATTACTGAGCCTCTTTTTCCACCTCGCATTTTTAAAAACCTACACATTTTCATAAGTATACTTTGGACATGTGTTTTTGTCTGAATACTTTCAAACGACATAAAGATCATGGCTTTTTTCCGAATATATATAATAGAGACCTGAGTAGAGGTCATTAGTAAAAAAGGGCATATTATGTAAAAAAAGTGTGGTAAGAATATAGAGTAAATAATGAGTGGGTTAAGATGCTTAGTTGGCAAGTTGTTATGCCTTATGAGCATAAATAGTAAGGTGGGTGAATTGTGGGAGGTTTTGAAAAATATTTTAAGTGAACCATTTATGGTTAGGGAGAGAGGTTTTCTCCCTCTCTGAGGAGCTTGGCTCTGGGGTAGATTGGGATCATTCTCCTTTTACAGCTTCTTCTCATTTTGTCAATTAAATATATTCTAATTTTCTATTGTTTGATCTTTTTTGTACTTAATTTTTGTCTCTAAAATCACGGGTTTCATCAATATACTTCCAAAGTGACTTTGGGGGTGGAAAAGTAAATACTCCAGTTGCACATCATTGTTTTCTAAGAGGAAATCAGACCCGATTAGCCTGTAGGTAGATATGTCCCTACCTGTATTTCTGAGTTTTGAATGAAAACTAACACTAGGCTCAATTCTGAATGTTCTAAGCACAATAACATATTGCAATGGTTTGACACATAATCATTATAATTTGATAGGAAATTCTACATATACTTAGTTATGCTTGAATGTTTATGTTATATCACCACTACATTATTATACGATTTTGGTAGTAGTTCCATGTGTTTAATACCTAAGTATCCTACATAAATTTGAGTAAGGGTTCATGAATTGAACAGTTCTATAATGTTGTAGTAGTTAACAAGACAAAACAAATACATGTTACCTATTCATCAACACAAAGTTTTCGGATGATCTATTCTTTTAACATTTTAAGTGGTCATATATTCCTAAAGGCCACGTTACAAACACCTTCAATTTTCTCTCTTCTTTACTTGACTATTAAATATATACCAAATATATTTTTTTTATAAAAGAAAAGGCTTCCATTCATAATATTATGCAAATAAAGCAAATCAATTATAATAAGATTTTCTCAAGTAGTTGCAGCCATTGACCAATAGTTGGATTCAAATTCAACCAACTAGAGTTATGATCTCTGAGCTATTAAATCCATCCAACAACCAACCTTTGGCTAACAAGCACGAGAAAAACTAATATTAATTTTAATAATATACACACAATGTTACAAAGTAGTTTATGCTTATGATCACTAATCATCAATATCACCAACCTCAAATCTATTATGTTTGTTCCTAAGCTCTTCATGGTGATCAAAATAAACATCAACTTGATTAAACAAAGATAGCAAATGCAGTAATTCATCAATTAAAAGTTTTGAAAGCCTTTTATCTTCAACACCTCCCTCTCTAAGAACTCAAATTATCTTTTCCTTAAAAGAATTACAAACATCATCTCTAGAAAATTCAAACAGCTCCAAAACTCCCCTCTTATTCTTAAATGTAGCACCAAACGTCTTATTCTTATTATTAAAACAAGTCCTAGTGAAAGCTCTCCACACACGAAGATCAACGGAGGGATCTTATCCTTAGGACGAATTATAACGAAAGAGGAATCAACTTTTGGTGACAGAAGAAAATCCCTTTTACTTACGTCCATAACAAACTCCACGTGAGCAAGAAGCTTAACGTTAATCTTAGAGTCACCAGGATTAGCCAGTAACCTTCTAGCGAACTCTTTTTGTAACAGGAGAATCGCGCTTCAAAACGATGTCATTCTATATACAAGTTTAATCACGAGTTGTGAAGATATTCTGTAAGGAATGTTGGCTAGAAGAGATCAAATGGTGGAAACTTTGTTCTCAATGCTTTGGTTATCACCTGCAAAACACAATAAAATGAGCAAATTGCTATATTGAGTCTCCAAATGCAAACTACTATATTAAGTCTCCAAATTGCAAGTGTGATGCAATTTTGGATTCCAAATTTACAAAATATCAAATTGTATCTTTAAATTTTCTAATGTCAATCAAAATGGTCGGTTAAGTAGCTCTACTAGAGGACTAGAGGTGTTGATGTATCACATTAAGTAATTTTTTCATGTTGATGTCATGTCACACAAAACACTAAATAAGATTTAGTTCTTAAAAACTTCAACTTTTATGTGTATTAGATTTTCGTCATGGAAACTTAAAAGCAATTAGGACCAATGAGAGTCATATACACATAAAAATATAAGTTTTTAACTATTATGAAACGTGAGTTTACGGTTCTGGTTGACGTGACATAACATGAACAAATCACGGATTCACTTAACGTGACACATCAAAATCTACTTGACATATGAAATATTTTTATTGATGTTAGACAATATGACATTAAATAATTTGATATTTCATAAAACTTGGAGGCACATACACTTACATTTTCATCAAAATAAAATAAAATCGGTGTCGTTTAATAAGTCACGTGACACTTGTCATTTGTCATTAATCGTTTTGTGTGTCTTTTGGATTAGGCATTTTATCAAACATGTAGAATACAATGCAATGAAATGAGTTATTTTATTTTTAGAGCAACTTCAACTGTTGCAAAATTTCTTTGTCCGCCAGCGTGGAGTTAACGGTTCCTTCACAAAGTAAAGGTACTTTGGCAATTTAATAACAATAAAGCTTATGACTGTTTCTTTTTTTGTTTTGTTTAGTTTTACCGTTAATCTATATTTCAAAGTCATTTTCTTATTAATTGTGAAAATTTATTTTTCTTACTCTTAATTTTTCTTTCACAATTTTTATCACACAATTTATTCTCTTTAAGCTTCAATTAACAATATTTTTTACTTATTATTTAAAAAAATTGTTTGTGTCAAATGGATTCAAACCAATATAATCTTCAACAATCTTGGTTGCATTTTATGCAAAATTATCAACATTATAATTCTCAAAATTCTCAATTACCATCACCACCAACCAATCACAATATGTTTTATAGACCTCAAATGAATACTCAAGGTCGAGAGTTTAGTTGTTATGAACCTGAAACAACGATTGGATCTATGTCAGAGTGTGAAGTTCCACAATTTTCTACTCAAGTTGGTCTTAAAAACATTATGCTCGAAGAGGGAGAAGGACATCATGGTCGAAAAAAATATCGAGAGCTATTCACAACGGATGAAAATATACTTCTTATTCAATCGTGGCTCAAAGTTTTAAAAGATTCAATTGTATGATTTAACCAAAAAGCCTATGGTTTTTGGTTAAAATATGCAAAAAATTATAATTAGTATTGTGGACAGTTGCGAGAGAAGATACCAAGTCAACTAAATTCTCAATGTGGCATCGAATAAATGTTTTTGTTCGAAATTTTGTTCGGTGTTACAAACAAGTTGTTAGTGGAAAGAAAAGTGGAAACTCAGAGAAAAACATTTAATCATGAGTAGGAGCAATAACTGAATGTTCTTCCAAAAGAACAAAGAATTCTTCCAGTGGGTTGTACTCATCATCTCCTAATATAGAGACAGCGACAAGTTATGAATTTGACTCAACATCACCAATGAAGCATCCAACGGGACAAAAGGAAGCAAAAAGAATGGACAAGGTAAAGGCGGTTGAAACATCTCTTATCAACAATATCGTACAAGATACAATGGATAAAAAAATAGTAGCCTTAGAAAAATTGGCACAACTAAAGGAGGACGAGATGGAATTCAAGATAATAGAGGTCATCATGGAAGATACATCCAGAATGAGTGAGAGTCAACTACAAGTTCATGAAATTTATTGTAATAAACTTAAAAAAAGTATGGATTTTAAAATTGGACATTATGTAAAATGACTATTAGTGTTACTTTAATTAATAATAATTTCCTCTTTCTCAAACTAATTGTTATTAAAACTAGTCGTTAGTCAAATTAGCGGTTATTCAAGCTAGGCGTTATTAAAACTAGTCGTTAATCGAACTAGTGTTATTCAAACTAGTCGTTAGTCATACTATCCGTTATTCAAACTAGCCTTTAGTCAAACTAATAGTTATTCATTTAACATTATATATATATTCTTATTCTTAAACAAAAATATAGCAATCTTCTCACACTCATATGTTTTTTATCAAGTTGTTCAGTCTCTTTCATCAATCATCTAATTAATCCAAACAATTTGGAAGAACTCCATAAATTCTTCTGAGAGTTGATATAAGATGAATTTATGGACAACACCAATGAGGAACTATTGATGTCAATGCTTGAGAGGCAACAACAATCCAACAGTTTTACTAGGCACAGAGTGATAGATCGAAATCGTAAAGAAGGGCATACTCGATTGTTCAATGACTACTTCTCTGAAAATCCAGTATACACAAGTGCTCAATTTCGACGACGGTTTCGAATGCATAGGCACGTGTTTCTTCGAGTTGTAACTACACATGGAAATCATGATGAGCATTTCCAAGTGAGGGTCAATGCAACTGGTAAAATGGGTTTTTTCGCCATTGCAGAAATGCACTGTTGCTATTTGTTAATTGACATATGGATCTCCCAGTGATAGTGCAGATGAATATATTTGAATTGGCGAAAACATTGCAATTGAGTGCTTAGAGATATTTGTGAGGGGCGTGAATTAGATGTTTGGAGCTGAATACTTGAGAAGACCCAATAACAATGATGTTCATTGCTTATTAAAAATGGGGGAGGCATGTGGCTTTCCAGGTATGTTAGGTTCTATTAATTGTAAGCATTGGGAATGGAAAAATTGGCTGATTGCTTGGAAAGGAAAATTTTGTCGAGGTGATCATGGTAAATCTATGATCATGCTTGAAGCAGTGTCATCACAAGACTTGTGAATTTCGTATGCTTTTTTTGGCATTGCAGGCTCAAACAATGACATTAATGTGTTAAACCAATCCAATGTGTTTAACGATGTTTTGGAATGACATGCTCCCAAAGTGCAATATACAATTTCTGTAACTTCATATAATATGGGGATACTATCTAGCAAATGACATCTTTACCGAGTGGGCTACATTTGTCAAGACAATCTTGAAGGTGCAAACACGAGAAGGGGGGGTTGAATTATATTTGACTAACTTGATTACTTTTTCTGTTTTTGCAGTTTTATAACAAAACCTGATGTATGAATAAAACAGAGTTAGCAGCGTATATAAAGTAAATATAAAACACAGAATTTTATATTGGTTCACCTTTAACTAGGCTACGTTCAGTCCCTTCACTTTGAAGGATTTCACTAATTCAAAAATCTTGAATTATAACAATACCACTGACCTTCCAAGCCAGTCTTCTCAAACAGTCTAACAATCCTAGACTTTTGAGGAAAAGAACCTTGAATCTAATTGCTAAGTAATCTGCTACTCCTTCTGACTCCTTCAGATTGTAGACTCTACTTCAACAACTTAGATCTAACACAAGGGAAAGAAAAACTTAGAGTACTTGCTTCTGGAAAGCGGATACTCACACTTGACCTCACTGAAAACTCAAGTATTTTGCTTTTTAGAAATGTATGACTCTCAAGTATGTATTTTCGATGCTGAGTCTTTTTCCTTGAGCCTCCTTTTATAGATGAAGAATTAGGGATTCTTCCATGCTTAAGTTCAAGCTGTATCTTGCCAGATACTCTTGCAAAAATATCTTGGCCAATCGGGTTTCACTTAAATAAAAAACATATCTTTTTAGCTCCAGATTTGCTTTCAAAAATAACTTTGGCCAATCTTGTTCTTAGTTAATTCTAGACCAAATCTTTTTTCCCGCCAATAGCTTCTGAATTCCCAAAAGACTTCAATTTATTTTTGTATCAAATCCTCTTAATACTTTGATCAAATTTAATCAAGTTTCCACTGATTATCATCATGATTAAATCTGGACCATTTGATCTTCTGCTCACGCGACACCTAGACCATATTGAAGGTGCAAACACGAGAAGGGGAGTTGAATTGTGTTTGACTAACTTGAATACTTTTTCTGTTTTTGCAGTTTTATAACAAAACCTGATGTATGAATCAAAAAGAGTTAGCAGCGGATATAAAGTAAAAATAAAAACACAGAATTTTATATTAGTTCACCGTTAATGAGGCTACGTTCAGTCCCTTCACTTTGAAGGATTTCACTAATTCAAAACCTTGAATTACAACAATACCACTGACCCTCCAAGTAGTCTTCTCAAACAGTCTAACAATCCTAGACTTTTGAGGAATACAACACCTTGACTTCTCAAGTCAAGTCTTCTCCTAGGAATCTGACAACCCCAGATTGTAGAAGGAATTACAACGCCTTGAATCTAATTGCTAAAGTAATCTGCTACCTCTTCTGACTCCCTCAGATTGTAGACTCTACTTCAACAACTTAGATCTAACACATGGGAAAGAAAAACACGAGTGCTTGCTTCTGGAAAGCTGAAACTCACAATTAACCTCACTGAAAACTCGAGTGTTTGCTTCTGGAAGTGTATGACTCTTTTAGGATTTTTCGATGTTGAGTCTTCAGTCTTGAGCCTCCTTTTATAGATGAAGATTAGGGTCTCTTCCAAGCTTAAATTTGAGTTGTATCTTGTTGGATTCTCTTGCAAAAATAACTTGGCCAATCGGGTTTCTCTTAAATAAAAAACATATCTTTTTAGCTCCAGATATGCATTCGAAAATAACTTTGGCCAATCCTGTTCTTAATTAATTCTGGATCAAATCTTTCTTCCCGCCAATAGCTTCTGAATTTCACAAGACTTCAATTTATTTTTGTATCAAATACTTTTAATACTTTGATCAAATTTAATCAATTCTCCACTGATTATCATCATGATAAAATCTGGACCGTTTGATCTTCTACTCTCGTCCACATCTGGACCATACAAACTGATCTGCTGTGATCCTTTGATCTCGTCCAACCCTGGACCACACTTTCTGATCTTCTGATCTCGATCACACTAGACTTACAATCTGATCTGCTATGATCCTCTGAACTCGGCAAACCTTGGACCACACGTTCTGATCTTCTGATCTCGGCCAATATTGGGCCATATGGTCTGATCTTCTGATCTCGGCCAACACTGGGCCATATGGTCTAATCTTCTGATCTCGACCAACACTGGGCCATATGGTCTAATCTTCTGATCTCGGCCAACACTGGGCCATATGGTCTGATCTTCTGATCTCGGCCAATACTGGTCCATGATGCTTAAATCTGGACCATTGATCTGAACATCTTCCCTCTGATCTGGACCAATTCTGGACTGGGTCTGGATTGAACTGAAATTAAGTCTGGAGAAAGGATATTTTAATCTGGACATTTACCTTCTGATCTGGATCAGTTCTGGATTAAATCTGGACATCATTTCTTCTGGTCAGGACTTAGTTTCATACTCTGAACCATGCTATCTTCTGGTATGGGCCAAATCTGGATTAAATCTCTTGTTCTTGACCAATTAATTTATGCTCTGATTAAGTCTGGATCAACTCTAGATTGATTATCATTTCACTGCCAAGCTATCTTTTGGTCAGAATAAATTCTGGACCAAGTCTGACTTTTGATTCCTTCTGGTCTGGAACAAGTCTCCCACTGACAGGATTCTTTCTGGTGTAGTCCAGGTCTCCTTCTGGACTCTGCTTCTTTCTGATCTGGGCTAGGAAAGATATCCTCTGGTGGTGTTTTGACATCCTGGTGTATCCTCTAGTGCCTTCAGGATGCATCCTCTGGTACCTTTTGGATGCATTATCTGGTGTCTTCTGAAGGTATATCCTCTGGTATGATTTTATCCTCTGGTAATTCATCTTCTGCCTCTGGAAACTTTATCTTCTGGTGGCATTTATTGTGATAATTCTAAGTACAAAATAAGATTACATGGAGTGCTTTTGTTAACATCAAAATCCTAAGTACTTAGAACCAACTTGGTTCCAACACATACAAACTGATCTGCTGTGATCCTCTGATCTCGGCCAACACTGGACCACACATTTTGATCTTCTAATTTTGGCCAATCACATGAACATGTAATCCGATCTGCTGTGATCATCTGATTTCGGCCAACACTGGACCACATGTTCTGATCTTCTGATCTCGGCTCTAATCTGGACCATTGATCTGAATATCTTCCCTCTAATCTGGGCCAATTCTAGACTAGGTCTGGAGTGAACTGAAATTAAATCTGGACTTATGATATTTTAGTCTAGACAATTACCTTCTGATATGGATCAGGTATGGATTAAATCTGGAGAATCATTTCTTCTGGTCTGGACTTAGTTTCATACTCTTAACCATGCTATCTTCTGGTTTGGGCCAAATCTGGATTAAATATCTTGTTCTGGACCAATTCTTTTATGCTCTGATTAAGTCTGGATCATGTATGGACTGATTATCATTTCCTGACCAGGCTATCTTATGGTCTGAATTAATTCTAGACCAAGTTTGACTTATGATTTTTTCTGGTCGGGAACAAGTCTCCTTCTGGCAGGCTTCCTTCTGGTCTAGTCCAGGTCTCGTTCTGGACTCTGCTTCCTTTTGATTTGGGCCAGGAAAGATATCCTCTGATGGTGTTTTGACATCCTAGTGTATCCTCTGGTGCCTTCAGGATGCATCCTCTAGTACCTTCTGGATGCATTATCTGGTATCTTCTGAAGGTGTATCCTCTGGTCTGATTTTATCCTCTGGTAATTCATCTTCTGTCTCTAGTGACTTCATGTTCTGCCTCTGGTAACTTCATCTTCTGGTGGCATTTAATATAATAATTCTAAGTACAAAATAAGATTTCATGGAGTGCTTTTGTAAACATCAAAATCTTAAGTACTTAGAACCAACTTGGTTCCAACAAATCCCAATGCCACAAGGAGATAAGAGAAAACTATTTTCCCAAAAACAAGAATGAACTAGAAAGGATGTGGAGTGAGCATCTGGAGTGCTCCAATCTAGATTTGCAATTATACGTGGTCCAATGCGTGCTTGGCACATGGAAACCCTCAACATACAATATATGCATGTATCATATTGCATAACATGATCGTTGAAGATGAACGACACACATATGGTGGTGATTTTGATTACTTTTATGATAACATGGATCCAATAATGTCTCAACATCTGAAACACGTAATAGTCATCATCCTAATTTTGTAACAAGATTACAAAGGAGAGCAAATATCCGTGAAAAACGAGATCATCAACAACTTCAAGCAGATTTAGTAGAGCATGTTTGGGAGCGCTTTGAACACGAGAATAACAAAATTTAAATTTATTATTTACTTTTATCATTTTTAATTATTTATGTCATACATATAACATTTAATTTTTATTATTGTTATAAAAATTTAAGTTCAACTTTTTTAATTTAAATTAAATTAATGTATAATTATATTAATTAAAATATTTAAATAATATTTTAAGTTGTATTAAAATTTAATGTAAATAAAATATTAATATATGAATTAAAGTTGTGAAACTCAAGATGATTCTTAAAAGTTAAACCATTGAAGTAAAGAATGAGTGAGATGCTTTAGGATAATGTAACAAAGTAGACTCCACTTAAAAAATTTAAGTTGAGTTCACCCTTAGAGGTGCTCTTAGTTTGTTGTGGATGCCGCACTTTAGTGTGTGATTCTACATAAATGGAACCATGTGGTGGTCGATTTCAACGGCAATAACTTCGTGAAAAGCTTCTAGAAGTTTGAGGGTGAGGTTTTCGGTATCGGGTCTGATCTCGAGGACAATATGTTGTCTTCCATGTCTTCATGAAGTCGACGCAGTGATTGTAAACTCCTGAGGAATGTGTAATTTGTTGTATTAGGTTTGTAACTAATAACAAATTTGAATTTGTATGCATGCAAAAAATACTTTCATAAGATGTTTGACTTTCCATTTTATTGCACGAGGTTGGAGAATTTGTTTGAAGGTCCTAAAATATAATTCTTCAAAATTAACTATCACATAAGCAAATTAAGAAGGAAATTTTAATAGGTGAAATAATAAAAAATTGTAAAGTACAATTGATTTAACACAAATCTTGTACTTCGAAGAATTCAAATGGATAGTAAATGATGCTTAGTACGGTGAAAGACAACACAAAAAGAAAATTAAATAGTTTATTTTTATTTGAATTAATAATTTAATTAATCGAGGACTGAAATGTATAATATTGTTACAATGTTTAGTGGAGAGAGCGACATGCAAGATTTCATTTTTTGACACAGTGGCATATTGGAATTTGCTTAGAAGGATATGTAAATATATAGATTATAGATATGGATTAAATATATTTTCAGTTTATACAAAATTTGAATTTTTTTTTTTAAATTTTTAATTAAAAAGGTAAAATATATTTTGGCGGTCTTTTATGTTTTACAAAAATTATTTTTTTGTTATTTTAAGTTTTTTTTATATTTAAATCATTTTTAAATCATAAAAGGTGGACACCAATACCTTTTTGATACTTTTCATTATAAAAATACATATACGGCAGTTTTGACGTGACAAAATTAAATAATATTTTAATGAAAACAATATTTTTAAATTAAATGTTTATTTATTAAAAAAGTATTCTTGAATAACTCTAATGTATTCATTTTTTTCTCTTCATCATCTTTAACATCGTCTTCCAATACCTATTCATAAATTCAGAAATTTCAACAACAACTCAGAACAAAATTTAAAAGTTCAAACCCCACCAAACCAAAAAATTCAAACCTTACAAAAACCTAAAAATTAAGAAACAAAACTCATAAAATTCAAACTTAAATTAAAATTAATATTAAAAGTTAATAAAAAACATTAAGGGAACATGAAATTGAAACTCAAACCCATAGAAATTTCAATTTTTGGGTTTATGATGAAGTTATTGAAGATGATGATGAAGGAAAAAATATGAATATTATAGTTATTCGAGAACATATTTTTAATAAAAAAATTTAATTTAAAAATATTTGTTTTCAATAAAATGTTGGAAAATATCTAATATAAATATGTGCAGAATATTTCTCCTCATATGTGCATATAGATAACCAAATTGAAAATACAATTTCACATAGCAATAATAATTGACAGAAAATTGAATATACAAACATTATAACTTGGAAATCTTCCCTCAAAATGAGAGAATAAAAACCACGAGATCCGATCCAATAAAACCTTTCACTAATTAAAGAATATGGGTACATCAAAGTCTTCCTACTAACACTTGGGAATAACAATCAACATAATATCAATCACCAAAAAGTGAAAACCAAACAAATAACAAAAACCTTCCTAAATGGGTATTCTAAACTATCTTTCAGAGAAGATAAAACTACTATCAATGTATATTAAACGAACAAACTTAATGTTAGAAATAACATACTGAAATTGTATGTTAAATGGTGAAAGCTTGCTACACACCCATTACCACATAACCATATTTTTCCTTCTCCTTTCGTGGAGCCGCAACTCTATTCTCATGACCTTTCTTTTCTTTCCCTTGTGTAGCAATGTAACGGCTACAATGGCCTTTCTTTTTCCCAATAGTGCTAAAGCACTAACTAAGGATTTTGAATCCCATTTACATCATCATGGGCCAAGCCCAACAAACACACACACACATATTGGTTCTATCATTTTTTTCTTTTTTATTTAATATTAATACTACTAATAATAAAACTATTAGTAAAATTGGTGGCTCCCCTTCAATCCTCAAGTGGGAAAGTACTATTCAACCATGTTCGCCTTCTTTCTACAACATATCATCTTTGACATATACAAATTTTTTGTCATCGTATCTGAACCATTCTCATCGCTATGGATATTCTTAATCAAAAATAAATTCATCTCCAGCACATCTCATATCCAATGATACCGCACCTCAATATGTTTTGACTTTGCATGAAAAATTGGATTCTTGCTGAGATGAATCACACTCTAACTATCGTAGAATAACATAAATTTGTCTTGCTTGAGGCCTAACTCATGTATGAACTTCTTCATCCAAAAAAGTTCTTTGGAAGCTTCATTTACTGCAATATGTTTAGCCTCAATTGCCAAGACACAGCTTTCCTGCCAAAGTCATCATATAACCAAAAGTAGATTTTCTAGAAGAATTTTGTTTTCACATCAAGTTTTTCAATCTCTAGGTTCAAACTAGCTGTTAACCCAAGCACAACTCATATTGAGGACATCTTCACCACAAGTGATAAAGTTTCTTCAAAGTAAATACCTTTTCTCTGATTAAAACCTTTCACACCCAATCTTCCTTTGTATCTTGGTTGAGAACTATTCTCTTATGCTTTTATCTTGTATACACATTTGTTCTTGAGTGTTTTTCTGTCATTAGACAACTTTACCTCAAATGTGTGATTGTCATACAAGGAATTCATCTCTTTTTGCATGGCATTTAACCATTTTTCCTCATCAACATTTGCAATGGCCTCTTAGTAGTACTCCGACTCTCCACTATCAATGATCATCACATATTTGTGCTGAGGATATCTCTGAGAAGGTTGATATTCTCTAATAGACCTTCTGAACTCAAGCTCAATCGGTGACTCGCGTGGAACTTGCTCATTATGGTGAGGTACATGATCATTGGTTACATACTCATCATCTATTTGTATATCTCCCTCATCAACAAAAGTTTCACAAGGGAGCTTAAGAGCAACATCAATGTAGCTTCTGAAATTTGATTTATGTTTCTCAACTTTAACAAAGTCTTCAATTTTCTGGTCTTCAAGAAGTATCACATCTCGGCTTCTAACAATTTTCTTGTCAACCGAATCCCTACAATATATAACCAAATTATTCATCGCCATAACTGACGAACACATTGTTTGTATTTATTATCAAGGTTGGACCTCTCATCTCTTGGAGCGTGAACAAAACATTTGCAGCCAAACACTCTCAAATGATGATGAAAGACATTTTTTCATGTGCACACTCTATTTGGAACATCTCCATCAAGTGGAATATAATGAGAAAGATTGACCAAATCCACTGCAATTTTCATTGCTTCATCTTAAAAGGATTTTGATAGTTTTACATGAGAGAGCATACACTTGATTTTGTAAATAATTGTACGATTCATTCTCTCCACAACCCTATTATGCTGAGGTGTCTTTAGAATTGTCTTCTCAAGTCTGATTCTATGTTCTCTGCAATATTTTTCAAATGGACCTCTATATTCACTGCCATTTTCTAATCAAACACATTTAAATTTCCTTCCCCTTTATCTTTCAACACTTGCATGAAAGCGATTGAAGACTCCAAGTACCTGGTCTATAGATTTCAAAAGAAAAACCCACATTTTTCTAGAATGGTCGTTAATAAAAGTAACAAAATATGATGCACCAGTATTAGGACTAGTATGAACTAAATCAAGAATATTTTGCCTCTTATGAGGACTAGTATTATGAAAAAAAAGTCTATGTTTTCTAGCAAAACATTGAGTGCGTGTTTTTAGAGACATACCTCTCACAAAAAGAAAATTTTTCTTTGCAAGTATGTTAAGTCCTTTCTCGCTCAAGTGACCAAGGCGCATAATCCATAAATCAGAAGAGTCGTCTTTAATTTCATTCACTTCTTCCTGCATAGCTTAATAGGCATCCTTTAGAGAGAAGTGGAACTTGGCTCATTTGCTACCACTAGAGACCCTTTGGTGATTTTACATATACCACCATCACCAAAGTAAGTGTAACCCTCAATATCCAAGTCTTTCACCGAAATCAAGTTGGGACGACTATCGGGAACATGTCTCACATTCTTCAATTGAAGCTTGCAACCAATCCAAATTTCAGCCCAAACATCTCTCATAATAATAACACTCAATATCTAAGGCTTTCACCTAAATCAAGTTGAGATGACTATTGGGAACATGTCTCACATTCTTCAATTGAAGCTTGCAACCAATCCAAATTTCAACCTAAACATCTCTTCTACTGATAATTTTACCTACTTATTCATCTCCCATTTTTACTATGCCATAATCACCAACAATGTAAGATGACAAGAAATCACGCTTAGGAGTAATATGATATGAGGCACCTAAATCAATAATCCAAGTTGAATCCTGAAACGCAAGGTTTATGGAATTATCATCACAAACAATATAGACACCACTAACAGATGCACCTGCAATTGTATCTTTATCATTTTTCTTCTCTTTGTCTTCATCTTTTTTCCTTGATTGATCTATCTTAAGGAACTTACAATTTCTTTTTATGTGACCTATTTTTCCACAATTGTAGCATATCACTTTTTTTGTAGTCTTCGCTTCTTGACTTGCTACGATTTTATGAATTGTCCAACCTATGGAAGAGTCTAAATTGACTTCTCCCCTGTGACTTTGTAACTAGTGTGTCGCGGCCTAAATTTCGAGTGTTTCTCAAATTCAATGGAGTCGCCACCAAAGTTTATTTAAAACAGGGAAAACATTGGGAAACCCTTAAAAAGAAAAAAAATGGTGTTTGAAACCAAAATTTGAGTTCGAGAGTCGATTATGCGTAGGGAATGTATTAGCACCCTACGACATCCGCTAAAATACTTTACCTGTAATTAATTGTGCAAAATTAATATTAATTGTGAAAAAAAAAAGAATTTTTTTATTAATGTGCTTGACAAGAGTGTGATCTTGCTCTTACGTATCTCCCTGTGCGATGGAGAAATCAGAGCTACGTAGTTTTTGGTTAGAAAATGTGGATGTGTTGATTACTTTTAAAGAAAAATGTGTTTTGTTATCAATAAGAAAAAATTTGGACGAAAAGTTTGTTTGACTCGAATAATTATTTTGAAATGCGAGTTTTAAGACTATCAAGTTGTACAACTCGTGTCTCAAAAGCTCCAAGAGTAAAAAGATGTCTCATATAGTTAATCTTTATAAGAGTATTTTAAAACCACAAAATAGTACAACTTGTGTCTTAAAAAATCAAAGATTAAAAAGATGTCACATCTAATTAATCAGATTTAAAAAAATGATTTTATATTAATTTATTTATAAAAATAAGTTTTAGAACTATCAAATTGTACAACTTGTGTCTCGAAGACTCATAGATTAAGCGATGATATATCTAATCAGCCTTTAATAAAAGATTTCTTTGTATTTTTAAAGGATTTAATATTTGTTAAAAAAAGTTAATTAAATTTAATATAAAAGAATAGACTTATTTAAAAAAAAAACTAAATTTAAATACATAATAACAATAAAGCAGAAGAAAAGAAATAACAATATATATATATATATATATATATATATATATATATTAACTAAAGGTAGATTGTTTCCCATCGGCCAGGCTAGCAGCGCATAAGCGCATGTCCCGTACTCTCAAAAGCTGAGAAAAAAGCTTGGCAATTGGCAACAGCTTGGCAATTGGCATATTTCATATACTTGCGTAGGAGAAGGGGATGGCACACATAGAATAGGAGAAGGTAACAAACACTAGAAAAACTAAAACAAAGAAAAATGGAAGAATAAATGCAAGAGAGAAAAAAAATTACTTAGAGGGAGAAGGAAACTGAGAAGGAGGGGGAGAGATTAAGAAACCGAGCACGGATGGGATCAAAAAGTATGGTCGGCATTCCGACAACGATGGCTTGAGTTCTCAATCTTATCTTTTCTATTCTTCTCTTCATAACTTATCTTTGTTTATACTCTCACAAATCAAAATATTATTTTTTGTATAACAACAACAAGTTTCATTTTTTATTCATACTTCATTTTATATATTACATTTGGATAACAAATACAATGATTGTAGAGTAAAGATAAAAGAAATACCTTAATCTCTTTTTTCTGTTTGCTTTTCCTTCCTAATGATATGCTTTTATCATATTTTTGCTTTAATTTATTGTTTCTCTTCTACTCCTTACTCTCTCTATTTTTTCTGTTTAATTTACTGATCAGAATACCTCCTTCTTTTTTTTTAGTGATTTTTGTTTTCAATTTATAGCACTAAGTGATGAATCTAAGTGTTTATGAGATAAAATTGGGTTCTGAATTTTTCATTGTTTTAGTTTAAAAATTAAGCAACTTCAAACAATTAAGGAAATATGTGGCTAGACTTTTTGATTAAGTGTTCAAATGGTGAAAATAATACCTTTTTTAAGATAAAAACAAAAATAAAATAAAAAGAAAGCAATGTTAGTGGCAGTAGAAAAGAAGAAAAAATGGAGAAAGAAATAAGAAGTATAGAAGGAAGTGTAGAGCAGCATATAAACCCTTTTTTTTTATAATTATTTTAATTAATTATTTTATTTTATGTGTTAAATGTAATGTAATGGAAAGACATCTAAATTCAAAATTGGACCAGATTTAAAAACTTTTTTTTACTTAATAATCATAAGTGCAAAATATCGTCTTCGGATTAGTTATCGATGCGTAGATCGACAAGAATTAAAGAATGACCGTCTTCGGATTGGTTACCGATGCCTAGATCGACAAGAATTAAAGGATGATCATCTTCGGATTGGTTACCAATGCGTAGATCAACAAGAATTAAAGGATGATTGTGTTCGGATTTGTTACCGATGCGTAGATCGACAAGAATTAAATAATGACTGTTGAGTATGCATGATTCACTCATTATGCATGATTCACTCATTATGCATTATAGATAATAATGACTGTTGAGTATGCATGATTCACTCATTATGCATGATTCACTCATGATGCGTAGATCGACAAAGACTGTTGAGTATGCATGATTCACTCATTATGCATTGCAAAAAGTTGTTGAGTGAATGAAGATGCATAGGTCATGCCTGAGTAGGTGAAAAAAATATGAATGTAAAATGCATGAATCATGTGTTTTGCAATATAGATAATATCTTTGTTCATTTTTTAATTCCTCGATCCTTATACGATCCTATGCGCCCACAAGATTCAATGGATGAATAAAGATAACAACCGTTTTTGTATGATGACTCGATACATCTCGTGTGACTTTTTTAGAGGCGAAACAAAGTACATTGTCTAAAATGACTGCCCCTTTTTTTTTTGTTGACATCCTCATATATGATATGTTGAGAATATATTAAGTTTTCGTGTATATATTTTCAAATATCAAAATAATTAAAATATTTTTTATTTACACCTACTTCAAATTCCAACATTTATTATCATAAAATAACATTTTTTTTAAAATGCTATAACAAACAACCATTAGACTGAATTAGCTTAGAGAATGGATGATAAAAAAAAAAGGTAATGTACAACATTGAAAGACAACATTGAAAAAAAGTACATTTACTATATTGGGAACAAAATAATTGAGGTAGGGGTTACAATGTAGGGATGAGTGTGTTCATGTTTAGTTGAAGGGATAACAAACACTAATCATTCTTGTAATTTAGGTCTCCTGTTGGTTAACACCCAAGAATAATAACTGTCCTAGTTTGAATTGCTTGATTCATTTTATTCCTTTTTATATATATATCCCTAACTTTTGTATGGACCGCTTTTTGAAGTTTTCAATCCAACGGGATGCTCTGACTTTTGCCTAGGTTGTCTTTTGAGATTTTTGACCTAGCGAGCCTATATATTTTTCAAGCATATTTTCTGACTGCATCTGAGTTTATTGGAAGTGGAAGCTCATCTCCATCCATTTCTGCGAGTATAAGAGCTCCCCTAGAGAAAGATTTTTTCACCACATATGGTCCCTCATAATTCAGGGTCCATTTTCCACGAGAATCCTTTTTTATGGGCAATATTTTCTTTAACACCAAGTCTCCTTCTTGAAACTCTCGAGGACGAACTTTTTTCTCGTAGGCCTTTTTAAGTCTTTTTTGATACAATTGACCATGACACAGAGCTATCATTCTTTTTTCTTCAATGAGATTCAATTGGTCAAATCGTGATTGAACCCACACTGCCTCTTCTAGTTTTGTTTCCATCAAGACCTTGATCGAGGGGATTTCAACTTCAATGGGAAGTACCGCTTCCATTCCATACACCAATGAGAAAGGAGTTGCCCCTGTTAAGGTGCGAACAAAGGTTCTATAGCCATGTAATGCAAAGGGAAGCATTTCATGTCAATCCTTGTATGTTTCTACCATCTTTTGTATGATTTTCTTGATATTCTTATTTTCCTTTTCTACAGCTCCATTCATTTTCGGCCGATAAGGCGAAGAATTATGGTACTGAATTTTGAAACCATCACACAACTCCTTCATCATTTTGTTGTTCAGATTGGTCGCATTATCCGTGATAATCTTATTTGGCAGCCCATATCAACAAATCAGTTCTCTCTTGATGAATCTGACCACTACGTTCCTCGTCACGTTGGCATAAGAAGTGTAAGACCCTTAAATTTAAAAATAATTATGGATTTAATATTAAGTGTATTTTGGGGAATAATTGTAAAATATTTAATATATGTATATTTTGTGTAAATATATATATATATATATATATATATATATAAATATTTATTTTGGAGGTTGAATTTAAATTATTGGATGAAGGATAAATTAATTTAATTACGAGTAATTAAATTATCGGGCCGTCAATTAAGAGGTTATCTGTTAATTACGACGAGAGTGGTTAAGTACTTGATGGTCAAGTTATATTATAATATTAATGTGGGGTGAGGCGCCACATATATGCTTATATATATGAGTGAGAGGCAAGGAAAGAAGGCAGAAAACACTTTCCCTCCTTCCTTACTGCATGCGACAGTACCCTCCTTCTTCCTCTCCCCATTTTGTTTTCTGTTGGTAGAAAAAAAAAAGAGCATCCTCAAAAGTGAGATTACTTGAAAATCCAAGCACCAAACCAGAAAGTGTCCAGTACAAAAGTTGTTCCCCACATCGTTACGGAGCTAGGGAACTAACTTTCGTAGCGGCGAACGCGAACGGGAGTTTCGCCGACATTGACGTAGTAGCATAAACGAGCGCAGGAAACATAACAGAGGTAAGGGGCACCTTCCACTTTCTAGATTGCATTTTAGGGCTGTAAATGCATGATTGATGTGTGATTATATTTGAGTTTCTGGTTTGAAAAACGAAACTGTTGTGCATGTTGTTATAAAATGCGAAAAATGCATTTTGTTGATGTTTTGATGATCTATGATGTTTGCTGCTTTGGCTGATACATCAATGCTGTTTTGTTTGTGTGGGAAAGCTGAAAAATATCTTGCATGTTGTTTTGGGGATGATCCAAATGCATGAGTGGTTTGTGCTACACTATTTTGTGGTTGACTTTCTGTATTGGTGAATAAAGAAAACTGTGATGTTATTCTGGTTTTGGTGATTCTATTTTCTGTTGTGTTGTTAACAAATTTGGTTTCTACTGTGTTTTGTTAACAATCTGGTGTTGATAGGGGTTTTTCAAA
Source organism: Cicer cuneatum (assembly GCA_037974295.1). NCBI lineage: Eukaryota > Viridiplantae > Streptophyta > Magnoliopsida > Fabales > Fabaceae > Cicer > Cicer cuneatum. The sequence goes on along the minus strand of JBBPBO010000003.1, from coordinate 46,405,365 downwards.
AGAAAAAGGATTTTAAAATGGTTGAAGGTGTTTTGGAAAAATCTGCTGTTGTTGTGTTGAATGTGGTTTTTAAGAAAAAAAGGATTTTTAAAATGGGTGGAGGTGTTTTGAAAATCTGTTGTTGTTGTGTTGATGAGTAGAAACATTTATAAGTGCTGAGAAAAACTCAGAGTTTTGTGGTTCAAAAGAGTGGTGAATCTGTTTTGGTGTTGTGTTGGTTTTTCAAAGGAAAAAGTTTGAAAATGTGTTGAAGTTTTTTGGAAAATTTCACTGAATTGTATTCGAATACGACATGAGTGTATTCGAATACAGCCTGCAAAGCTTCTGTTTTATTCAAATTTTTGAACTTGTATTCGAATACGGGCCTCTTTATTCGAATACAGATAAGGGATTTTTGCCTCTGACTTAGCATCTGTATTCGGCTACGACCCTTTCGTATTCGAATACAGGATTGTCATTTTGCCACCGTAATCACATATGTATTCGAATACAACATCCTCGTATTCGAATACAGAATGCTGATTTTTCACTATTTTAGCTTCTGTATTCGAATACAGATTAATTTTTTTCAGAAATTCAAGTTTTAAACATTGTTTTATGAACTTAAAGAGTTGGGAAACATTGGGAAGGCTTGTGATAAATTAAAATGGAATTTTTGAAAAAACACCAATCTGTATTCGAATACAGAGTGTTGATTTTACACTGTTTTAGCTTCTGTATTCAAATACAAGGAAGCTGTATTCGAATACAGATTGAATTTTTTTTTTCAAAAATTCCAGTTTTAAGCATTTGTTATGAACTTTAAGAGTTGGGGAAACATTGGAAAGGCTTGTGATGAATTAAAATGGAATTTTTGAAATGGTTTAAGGTGGTGATAATGAGATTCGTGAATTTATGTGTTGATGTGGTGCTAATAGAATTATTGATATGGTTTGAGATGGTTGAGGTGGTGATGGAGGGGCTGAACTTTAAGTTGGTATCTGCATACTGTTTTCAGTGAAGAGAAAACATTAAATTTCCATGCATTGCATAGTCAGGTGGTGACCGCGATGGGGCCACAGAGTAATGCGGTAACCGTGATGGTCCGCGAAGTTAAGTAGTAACCACCATGATAGGCTACGGAATGGCCGCGTGTTCGTGGTGGTCCATTCTATCCGTGCGAGGATTTAACTTCTGTATGTTCTGGCCTGTGAGATGCTAACATACGTGAAACGTGCTGGTCTGTGAGCGACTACACGAGTGCTGGTCTGTGAGCGACTACATTGGTACTGGTCTGTGAGTAATTGTACCATGGTGTGCGTAAAACGTCTTGGTCTGTGAGCGACTGCACGAGTGCTGGTCTATGAGCGACTGCACTGATATTGGTCTGTGAGCGACTGTACCTTGGTATGTATAAAATGTGATGGTCTGTAAGCGACTGCGCAAGTGTTGGTCTGTGAGCGACTGCACTGGTACTGGTCTGTGAGCAACTGTACCTTGGTATGCGTAAAACGTGCTGGTCTGTAGGCGACTGCACGAGTGTTGGTTTGTGAGCGACTACACTAGTGCTGATTTGTGAGAGATTGCACCATGGTCATGTTGGCCATTAAAGTCTAACTTATATAAATCGTGCTGGTCCGTGAGAGACTGTACCTGTGCTGGTCTGTGAGCGACTGCACCTTGGTTATTCCAAGAAATTATGAACATTGGCATATACATATTGCATGGGGTGGTTGACCGGTGAGTCATGATTTGGATATGTGTTGACGAGTGGAATTGATGTGTGTAAGTACCTTATGAAATCTGAATTTCTGATGAATTGTTGTGATTGTTGAGTTGATGTTTGTACATACAACATGATTTTCATATTAATTTGGTTGCTGTTTTGCAAAGGTACAAATGTCATGTATTTTCAAAATTTAGCATCCTTATTATCATCATTATTATATAACATGCCATGAATATGCTTGTTATTATTGACATAAATGCTATGTGATATTTGTTAATTTCGGTCGGTGACCTTTTACTATTATTGTGGAAAATTGGGTTTTGCCCTCAGATGCCCCCCAAACCCATATCACCAGTGGGTACCCAGACGACGGAAACGTCACTCGATTTCCTTGATCGTCTTTTGCCTACTGCTTGGGTATACGACCCCGTCTCAAGCAGGCGACGTACACGGAGATTGGCGAGGACCTGCAGGACCAATGGGGTAGTGGATTACATGGAGCACACCCATACGAGGATTGACTTTCCGGTACCTTCCAAATTAGTATTGGAGGCGTACAGAGTTTTTGAGGACGCGGAGAAGCCGACTGGAGGGGTTGAGACGGAGGCCACGGTAGGTGTGGTGACTCCTAACCCGGTGACTGGAGGGGTTGTACATGAACCCGAGGTGGAAGAGAAGAATAAAAGACCTACGCTAGTAGCAGATGATGTTCCGGGTCCATCTAGGACATCCGATGATTGTTTTGAGATTTCGGCACCGCCGAAGCGACCCCGATTGTGTATTGATTTGACTTTGGAGGAGACTGATCCTTCCTTGTATGATGAGGAGGAGGACGTTACATCGAGGCGAGCTACGGAGTCAGACGAGACTTGTATGGGATGCAGAGGGAATCCTTGCTACTGTAGCTTTAGTGCATGATCAGTTTAGACTTTTTGTATAGGGTCTTGATTTCGGTGGATGTAATTATTTATTTTGGGAATTGTTGTAAAACTTTCCGCTAATCTTTTCCGCAATCTGATACTGTTTAGTGGGCCGCAGGCCGGGTGTTTTTTTTTATGATATGACACCATCTTTTTGAAATGTATTAACTTTTATTATATTGAAGTATTAATTCCTAAAGTTTGATTACTTAGTTATATTATGATGAAATTAATTAATTACGTTCATCGATTGAATTATGACGTATTAATTTATGAAATGACTTAATTTTAATTTTATTTTAATTATCTTGAATTAAATTGAAAAAAATTCTTTTATTTATTTTGGTTAAAAAAAATACATTCGCGCTGTGTTTTAAACTCGGGGTGTTACAAGAAGCAGCTTCAATCCATTTTGTGAAATAATCAATAGCTATTAGGATAAACTGGCGCCCATTTGAAGCCTTAGGTTCGATGAGCCTAATAACATCCATCCCCCACATTGAAAATGGCCAAGGTGATGTTAAGACATTCAAAGAGGTTGGCGGTACATGTATTTTATCAGCATAGATTTGACATTTATGACATTTCTTTACATAACTAAAACAATCAGACTCCATGGTCAACCAATAGTAGCCAGCCCTTAAGATTTTTCTTGCCACTGCGTGCCCATTTGCATGAGTTCCAAAAGAACCTTCATGAACCTCTTGAATGATTTTCTCTGCTTCCGTTTTATCCACGTAAGGAGAACCATGTCATGGTTTTGCTTATAAAGCACGTCACCATTTAAGAAGAAGTTCATTGACAACCTCCTCAAAGCCCTTTTGTCATTCTCCGGAATACCCAATGGATATTCCCTATTCTTAACATAGGATTTGATATCATAAAACCATGGCTTGCCATCGGGCTCTTCTTCTATTGATAAGCAATATGCTGGCTTATCCTTTTGTTGAATTTTTAGGATTGACACATCCTGATCGATGCTTATTTTGAACATTGAGGACAATGTGGCCAAGGCGTCGGCCAATTGGTTTCCTTCTCGAGGAATATGGTGAAAAGTGATCTTCTCGAAGTATTCTGTCAACTCTTTGATGTGCGTGTGATACGGAACCATTTTGGAATCTCGAGTTTCCCATTCTCCTTTTGTCTAATGGATGACCAATGATGAGTCTCCATATACCTCAAGAACCTTTACCGTTGATTCAATGGCTGCTTTAATGCCCATGGCACATGCCTCATATTCTGCAATATTGTTTGTGCAATCAAAACACAATCTACCCGTAAATTGAGTTAACTGGTTGTTTGGGGAAATCAAAATGGCTCCAATTCCATGCCCTAATGCATTAGAAGCACGATCAAACATCAACGTCCATTTTTCTTTATCAGATGATTCAGTCTCTTCAAATAAAGTCATTATGTCGTCGTCAGGGAATTCACACTACATTGATTGATAATCTTCAACAGGTTGTTGGGCTAAGTACTCTGCTAGTGCGCTTCCTTTGACAACCTTCTGTGTAACATAACTAAATCGTATTCTAATAACAACATATGTCGGCGGGCGATCCTTTCAGTAAGAGCAGGTTTCTCAAAGATGTACTTAGTTGGGTCCATTTTAGACACCAACCAAGTTGTATGACATAACATGTATTGCCTTAGCTGATGAGCAGCCCATGCTAGTGCACAACATGTTCGTTCCAGCAGTCAATATCTTGTTTCACAACTAATGAACTTTTTGCTCAAATAATAAATAGCATGCTCTTTCTTATCAGATTCATCGTGTTGCCCCAGCACACAACCCATTGACCCATCAAGCACTGTTAAGTACATAATAAGTGCTTTTCCAGGAACTGGAGGTACCAGGATTGGAGGTTTTAACAAGTATTGTTTAATATTCTCGAAAGATTTTTGACAATTCTCATTCCATTCAACCTTTTGGTCTTTGTGCAGCAACTTGAAAATTGACTCGCATGTTGCAGTTAGATTTGATATGAATATGGCAATGTAATTCAATCTCCCCAAAAAGCCACGGACTTCTTTTTCCGTGCGTGGAGCCGACATTTCATGTATTGCTCTTACTTTATCTGGGTCCACTTCTATCCTTTTTTGACTAACGATAAACCCAAGTAACTTGTCTGATCTCACGCCAAAAGTGCATTTGGCATGGTTTAAACGGAGTTTGAACTTCCTTAGTCGCACAAATAACTTTTGAGGGTTAACCACGTGGTCTTCTTCGGTCCGAGATTTTGCAATCATATCGTCCACATAAACCTCTATCTCCTTATGCATCATGTCATGAAACAATGTCACCAATCCAAATGGTATCACTTTATAACAAAAGGTTCCCCATTGTGTGATGAATGTGGTTTTCTCCATATCCTCGGAGCCATCTTGATTTGATTATATCTTGAAAAACCATCCATGAAGGAAAAAAGAGAATATTGAGCAGTGCTATCTACTAGGACAACAATATGAGGCAAATGAAAATAATCTTTAGGACTTGCTTTATTTAAATCTCGATAATCAATGCACATTCGAACCTTTCCATCCTTTTTGGAACTGGGACAATGTTAGCCACCCATTGAGGATATTTTTCTACTGCTAAGAAACCAGTATCAAATTGCTTTTTGACTTCTTCTCTAATTTTAAGTGACATATCAGGCCTCATCCTCCTCAATTTTTGTTAAATTGGAGCACATTCAGGTTTGAGTGGTAGCTTGTGTTCAATTATTTTAGTATCTAGCCTAGGCATATCCTGATATGACCATGCAAAGACGTCCACATAGTTAAATAAAAGTTTAACCAACTTTTCTCGTTCACTTCCTTTCATAGACATACCAATTTTAATTTCTTTCTTATCACATTCAGTCCCCAAATTGATCAAAATTAGTATTAACTTAAATTAATTTATTTCTCTTTATTATTAAATATGAATATCAATCATTTATTTTTAATGTGATTTTGAGATAAATACGTGTTTAAAGAAAAAAGGAAAAAAAAAGAAATTTTTTAGTAATGTGTTTGACAAGAGTGTGATATGAAGGTGCAAACACGAGAAGGGGGGTTGAATTGTGTTTGACTAACTTGAATACTTTTTAGTTTTAAAACAAAACCTGTTATGTATGAATTAAAACAGAGTTAGCAGCGGATATAAAGTAAATAAAAACTTAGAATTTTATACTGGTTCACCGTTAACTAGGCTACGTCCAGTCCATTCACTTTGAAGGATTTCACTAATTCAAAAACCTTGAATTACAAAGTACCACTGACCCTCCAAGTCAGTCTTCTCAAAAAGTCTAACAACCCTAGACTTTTGAGGAAAAGAACCTTGAATCTAATTGCTAAGTAATCTTCTACTCCTTCTGACTCCCTCAGATTGTAGACTCTACTTCAACAACTTAGACCTAACACAAGGGAAAGAAAAACCTAGAGTACTTGCTTCTGGAAAGCGGATACTCACAATTGACCTCACTGAAAACTCAAGTATTTTGCTTTTGGAAGTGTATGACTCAAAAGTATTTTCGATGCTAAGTCTTCTTCCTTGAGCCTTCTTTTATAGATGAAGATTAGGGTCTCTTCCATGATTAAGTTCGAGCTGTATCTTGTCTAGATTCTTTTGCAAAAACAACTTGGCCAATCGGGTTTCACTTAAATAAAAAACATATCTTTTTAAGCTCCAGACTTGCATTCGAAAATAACTTTGGCCAATCCTGTTCTTGGTTAATTCTGGACCAAATCTTTCTTCTCGCCAACAGCTTCTGAATTCCCACAAGACTTCAATTTATTTTTGTATCAAATCCTCTTAATACTTTGACCCAATTTCTATTAAAATTTAATCAAGGCTTATTCGAATTTAATCAAGTCTCCATTGATTATCATCATGATTAAATCTGGATCGTATGATCTTCTAATCTCGACCAACTCTGGACTTGTGTAATCTGAACTGCGCCACTTCTGTGATCCTCTTATCTCGGCCAACACTGGATCATATGAACTAATCTGGACTATTTTATGATCTTCTAATCTCGGCCAACACTGGGCCATGATACTTAAGTCTGGACCATTTTTCATTTATCCTCTGGAATTTATTATTTAATCTGGACATGAATTTACCTTTTGATCTGGACACTTATCCTCTGATCTGGACATGCTATTTTCTGGTCTGGATTGAATCTGAATTAAATATGGACAATCATTTCTTCTGGTCTTGACTGAATTTTATAATCACTGACAAGCTATCTTCTGGTCAGAATAAAGTTTGGACCAAGTCTGACTTGTGATTCCTTCTGGTCTGGACCAATTTTCCCTCTGGCAGGCTTCCTTCCGGTCTGCACCAGGTCTTCTTCTAGACTCTGCTTCCTTCTGATCAGGGCCAGGAAAGATATCCTCTGATGATGTTTTGACATCCTCTGATATCCTCTCGAGGTGTATCCTCTGGTACCTTCGGGATGCATCATCTGGTATCGTTTGGAGGTATATCCTCTTGTCTGATTTTATCCTCTGGTAACTCATCTTCTGCCTCTGGTGACTTCATCTTGTGGTGGCATTTAATATAATATTTCTAAGTACAAAATAAGATTACCTGGAGTGCTTTTGTAAACATCAAAATCCTAAGTACTTAGAACCAACTTGGTTCCAACAATCTCCCCTTTTTTGATGATGACAAAACCTTAACTTATTTTGTTAGCTTATAACTCGAAGTACTTGAAATACTCCCCCTCAGACCAATCTCTCCCCCTAAGTCTAATAATGACTTTTTCTTCTCCTTTTCAACTCCTTCTTAAATCACTCTTTCTTTTCTTCTCTTCTCCTTTTCAACTCCTTCTTTATTCTCTCTTTCTTTTCTCTCTTCACATTACCTCTCCTTTTCAACTCCTTTTCTTTTCACTCTTTCTTTTTCTCTCTTTATTTTTCTCTCTCCCTATTTCCTCTCCTTTTCAACTCCTTCTCTTTTCATCTCTTTATTTTGCACTCTTTTCTTTTTCCTCTCCTTTTCTACTTATTTCTCCTTTTTCTCTCTATCCCCCTTTTTGTCATCCGCCAAAAAGAGGTTCTACTATTTTTGTATTTTTGTTTTTCTCTTTACAAACTACAGAAAGTGAAAACAAGAAAATAAAAGACATAAAGTAAAATTACAAGAAAATTAAAAACTCCTAAGATGACTACTTGAGCTAGTCAGATATGGAGATAATGTTGAGATGCTTCTTGATGAACTCAAACCTATCTTCAGGTAATGCTTTGGTGAAGATATCAGCCCATTGATGATCAGTGTCCACAAACTGGATGCTTAAAGTCCTTTTTGAACATGGTCCCTAATGAAATCGTGTTTTATTTCAATATGTTTGCCTCTAGAGTGTAAGATAGGGTTCTTGGTTAGGTTTATGGCTGAAGTGTTATCACATAACAAAGGGATATTGGTTTCAAAGATGTTGTAATCTTCAAGTTGATGTTTCATCCAGATTAACTGTGAGCTGCATCCTACTACTGATATATACTCAGCTTCAGCTGTTGACATGGCAATGGTGCTTTGTCCTCACTTATATAGCCATTTAAGAATGCACTTTTAACATCCATTTGATACAGAATTATATCATGATTAGCAACAAATGATAAAAGAATTCTAATTACTTCTAACCTGGCCACTGGAGCAAAAGTCTCAGTGTAATCAATACCTTCCTGTTGACTGTATCCTTGAGCTACAAGTCTGGTTTTGTTCCTTACCACTTCAACTTTTTCATTGAGTTTATTTCTGAACACCCACTTGGTTCCAATAATGTTTTTGTTTGGTCTGGATACCATATCCCAAACATCATTCCTTTGAAATTCATTCAGCTCTTCTTGCATTACAAGTATCCAACCTTTCGCTGCCAAAGCTTCATCAACATTGCTTGGTTCAATTGTTGAGAGTAAACCAAACAGACTGGTTTCTTTACTTGATGATCTGGTCTTCAATGGTTCTGCTGCACTGCCAATAATAAGAGTTTCTGGATGTGAAGACTTGTACTTCCATCAATTCTTTCCCTCTGACTTGTCTTCAGAGTCAGCATGATCTTTTTCCTTGCTTTTATCTTTATCTTTCTCAGGTTCTGCTACTGGTCCAGCTTCTAGTTCCTGTGCCTCTGGTTCACCTTCAATTTCCTCATCTTGCTTGGACTTTTCAGGTCAAGCTGTTTGTCATAATACAAATTTTAATAATTAATAATTGAACTAAATACAACCAAACCATAATTCTGCTTCAGGTGGTTTCTGCTTGTTTTTTGAAACCACTGAACTGGTTTTACTGTTTCAGCTGAACTTCTTCAGATTATTTGGATCACCTAGTTCTTGCAAGTACTTATCTAGCTTTGATTTTTAAGATCAAGCTTTATTATTATCACAGTAAACGTAAAATAAACACAAAACATATCACCTGTATGTCACAGTTTCATTTTCCCTCTGAAAACCCTTTTGTTTCTTCTTTTCTGGTTTTCAGATTCTGACTTTTGAATGTTCTTTGATTAGTGGGTCTGGATGAAGAAATTTGAATTCCCATCAAGGTTTGCAGTTTTGATCAATCTGATTGGAGTGTTCTCCTGATTCTGATTCTTCTCTTTCTGCTTATCAGACTTTGCTGCTTAACTGTCAGAGTCAGACTCAGACTCAGTTCGAGCCATCAGAGCCAGTTCTATTTCTGGCCTGTTTGAGCAGTTTCCTTGATCCTGCTTTGGTTGATAAACCATGTTCCTCTGATGATTCTGGAACATGTTTTGGTTCTGGTAACTTGGATGAATCTGGTGATTCTGATAACCTTGACGATTCTGATAATTCTGATAATTCCTGTAGTTATACTGATTCTGAAAATCAAAGTAATTTTGATGATCATACCTGAACCTTTGATACTGATACATGTTCTAGTTCTAGTTCTAGTTCTGGTTTTTATTCTGGTTCCAGTTCTGGTTCTGATTCTGATTCTGGTTCTGGTTGAGTTGACCAGACCTTCTTCCATCAGACTCAGATTGCCTCTATCTGGTTGTAGCAGGAACATAAACCTTCTTCTGCTTGTGCATTGCCAACATCCATTGTCTAGGCACCATTGTTGGTGTCTCCTTCTGGTTGCTCAGAATATCTGCAACATAGACAATTTGATCTTTTGGTACCCAGAACTGATTGGGTTCAGGTTTATTAGTTTTAACAGCTCTATGATCTTGTTCAGATTTTACCATTGGACAAGATAATTCAAAGTGACCATTCTTAGCACAAACAATGCATAAAACATCAGAATGAACAGTTTTAGTTTCAGCAATAGTTTCTATAAAACCAAGACCTCTCTTTCCAATGTTACTATTTCCATAAATCATAGATGCATATTTACTTATTTCCATTCCATTAGAAATAAAGTTTTGAAAAAATTACTCATGCATATCAGATTCACAAACAATTTTGGAAGTGGAACAAATATTACTTTTGAGAGTTTGGTTTTCAGATTTGAGTCTTGCAACTTCAATTTTAAAATCCTTGTTTTCAGTTGCATACTCAAAATTTTGATTCTTTAAAACTTGGACTTCTTTGGTCAGATTTTTCTTATCTTCCCTAAGAGTTTTCAGTTTTAAAGACATCTTATTGTTTGCATTTAAAAAGTCTTTTAAAGCATCAATTAATTCAGATTTAGTGAGATCAGAAAATACCTCATTGTCTTCATCTTCTGAATCTATTCCAGAGCCTGAGCTGTATCCAGAACTTGAGTTGGTATGAGCCATCAGAGCCAGAATTGCTTCCTCTGATGTACTTCCAGACTTGCCTGAATGACTTCTTTGATCATTCTTCCTTCTGCCTATTTTTCTTCCTGAAATTGTGCCTTTATGACGTTTAGAGGCAGACCTGATGTGTGCCATCATTGCTGTTTCTACCTCTTCTTCATCAGACGATTCTTCTTCTGATTTCTGATGCATCCCAGGATGCCATCAGACCCTTCTTTTTGAAGTTCGAACTCTTCTTGTGCTGTTTTCCTTTTTCCAGATTTGGACATTCTAACTTGATATGTCCAGGTTCATTGCATCCATAACAAATGATGCTCTTCTTGTTAGCTTCTTCCTTTCCTTTGTTGTTATGTTTCTTCTTGGAGCCTCTCCTCTTCCTCTTTTCCCAGATCTTAACCATCTGTTTGGTTAAGTAAGCCATATCATCATAGTCATTGTCGCTATCCTCTGATTCAGATGTTGCCATTGCAGTTTTCTTCTGTTTCTACTTCAGGGCCAGATTCTTCTTCTTCTTTGGTTCATCTGCTTCTAGTTCTATTTCATGAGACTTGAGTGAGCTGATCAAATCTTCAAGTCTTAAGTTATTCAGATCTCTGGCTTGCTGAACTGCAGTAACCATTGGTCTCCACTTGGTTGGTAAACTTCTTAGAATCTTCTTGACATGATCTGTTGTTGTGTAGCTTTTCTTCAAGACCTTCAGTCCAGATATCAGAGTCTGAAATCTACAGAACATTCCACCAATGTCTTTATCGTCTTCCATCTTGAACATCTCACACTGTTTGACCAGTATGTTAGCCCTTGCTTCCTGAACCTGCTAGCTTCCTTCATAGGTCAGAACCGGACTGTCAAATATGCTCTTTGTTGTTTCTTTATTTGTGCATCTGTTAAATTCCTTGAATATGATGGCATTGATCATGATGGTTCTGGACTTGTGATGCAGTTTGTATAATTTGCTCTGGTCTGGTTTCATATCTGTCATCTCCAGTTCTTGAGTTGGATCTCCTAGAACAGTAGGTGCAGTGTATCCTTTGATTACCAGCTTCCATAATTCTGGATCATGAGATATGAAGAAGTAGTGGTGGTATGTTGATGTTGCCTCCAAAATTCAGGATGTTGACTCATTCTGTCCTTCCAATACTCAAACCTGTCTTCATCAAACAGTGGTGGTCTGTTGATGTTGCCTCCAAAATCATCTTTGGATTCTGCCATATTGTTGACCCCTTAGACCTTTCCTAAAACACTAGTTAAGTGCTCAACCTTGAGACCGAGCTCTGACGCCAATTGAAGGTGCAAACACGAGAAGGGGGTTGAATTGTGTTTGACTAACTTGAATACTTTTTAATTTTAAAACAAAATCTGTTAAGTATGAATTAAAACAGAGTTAGCAGCGGATATAAAGTAAATAAAAACTCATAATTTTATACTGGATCACCGTTAACTAGGCTACGTCCAGTCCCTTCACTTTGAAGGATTTCACTAATTCAAAAACCTTGAATTACAAAGTACCACTGACCCTCCAAGTCAGTCTTCTCAAAAAGTCTAACAACCCTAGACTTTTGAGGAAAAGAACCTTGAATCTAATTGCTAAGTAATCTGCTACTCCTTCTGACTCCCTCATATTGTAGACTCTACTTCAACAACTTAGACTTAGCACAAGGGAAAAAAAACATAGAGTACTTGCTTCTGGAAAGCGGATACACATAATTGTCCTCACTGAAAACTCAAGTATTTTGCTTTTGGAAGTGTATGACTCTCAAGTATTTTCGATGCTAAGTTTTCTGCCTTGAGCCTTCTTTTATAGATGAAGATTAGGGTCTCTTCCATGATTAAGTTCGAGCTGTATCTTGTCTAGATTCTCTTGCAAAAATGACTTGGCCAATCAAGTTTAACTTAAATAAAAAACATATCTTTTTAAGCTTCAGATTTGCATTCGAAAATAACTTTGGCCAATCCTGTTCTTGATTAACTCTGGACCAAATCATTCTTCCCGCCAACAGCTTCTGAATTCCCACAAGACTTCAATTTATTTTTGTATCAAATCCTCTTAATACTTTGACCAAATTTCTATTAAAATTTAATCAAGTCTTATTCGAATTTAATCAAGTCTCCACTGATTATCATCATGATTAAATCTGGACCGTATGATCTTCTGATCTCGACCAACTCTGGACTTGTGTAATCTGACCTGTGCCACTTCTGTGATCCTCTGATCTCGGCCAACACTGGATCATATGAACTAATCTGGACTATTTTATGATCTTCTGATCTCGGCCAACATTGGGCCATGATACTTAAGTCTGGACCATTTTTCATTTATCCTCTGAAATTTATTATTTAATCTGGACATGAATTTTACCTTTTGATATGGACATTTATCCTCTAATATGGACATACTATCTTCTGGTCTGGATTGAATCTGAATTAAATATGGACAATCATTTCTTTTGGTCTGGATTGAATTTTATAATCACTCCCAAACTATCTTCTGGTCAGAATAAAGTCTGGACCAAGTCTGACTTGTGATTCCTTCTGGTCTGGACCAAGTCTCCTTCTAGCAGGCTTCCTTCTGGTCTGGACTAGGTCTCCTTCTTGACTTTGTTTCCTTCTGATCTGGGCCAGGAAAGATATCCTCTGATGATGTTTTGACATCATCTGATATCCTCTGGAGGTGTATCCTCTGGTGCCTTCTGGATGCATCCTCTGGTATCTTCTGGAGGTGTATCCTCTGGTCTGATTTTATCCTCTGGTAACTCATCTTCTGCCTCTGGTGACTTCATCTTCTGATGGCATTTAATATAATAATTCTAAGTACAAAATAAGATTACATGGAGTGCTTTTGTAAACATCAAAATCTTAAGTACTTAGAACCAACTTGGTTCCAACATGATCTAGTTCCTACGTATCTCCCAGTGCGATGGAGAAATCATAGTTACGTAGTTCTTGGTTAGAAAATGCAGATGTGTTGTTTACTTTTAAAGAAAAATGTGTTTTGTTATCAATAAAAAAAATTTGGACGAAAAGAAATGAGTTTTTTTACTCGAATAATTATTTCGAAATGCAAGTTTTAAGACTATCAAGTTGTACAACTCGTGTCTCAAAAGCTCAAAGAGGAAAAAGATTTTTCATCTAATTAATCTTTATAAGAGTATTTTATATTATTTTCGTTTTTTTATTAAAAAAACGAGTTTTAAAACCACAAAGTAGTACAACTTGTGTCTTAATAACTCAAAGATTAAAAAGATGTCACATCTAATTAATCAGATTTAAAAAAAATGATTTTAGATTAATTTATTTATAAAAATAAGTTTTAGAACTATCAAATTGTACGACTTGTGTCTCGAAGACTCATAGATTAAGCGATGATATATCTAATCATCCTTTAATAAAAGATTTCTTTGTATTTTTAAAGGATTTAATATTTTGTTAAAAAAAATTAGTTAAATTTAATATAAAAGAATAGACTTATTTAAAATAAACTAAATTTAAATACATAAATAGCAATAAAGCAGAAGAAAAGAAATAACAATATATATATATATATATTAACTAAAGGTAGATTGTTTCCCATTGGCCAGGCTAGCAGCGCATAAGCGCATGTCCCGTACTCTCAAAAGCTGAGAAAACAGCTTGGCAATTGGCATATATCATATACTTGAGTAGGAGAAGGGGATGACACACATAGAATAGGAGAAGGTAATAAACACTAGAAAAACTAAAACAGAGAAAAATGGAAGAATAAATGCAAGAGAGAAAAAAATTTACTTAGAGGGAGAAGGAAACCGAGAGGGAGGGGGAGAGATTAAGAAACCGAGCACGGAGGGACCAAAAAGTATGGTCGGCATTTCGGCAACGACAACGACGGTTTGAGTTGTCAGTCTTATCTTTTCTATTCATTTCTTCATAACTTATCTTTGTTTATACTCTCACAAATAAAAACATTATTTTTTGTATAACAACAACAAGTTTCATTTTTCATTCATAATTCATTTTATATATTACACTTGGATAACAAATACAGTGATTGTAGAGTAAAGATAAAAGAAATACCTTAATCTCTTTTTTCTGTTTGTTTTTCCTGCCTAATGATCTGCTTTGTTTTGGTATCAGATTTTTTGCTTTAATTTATTGTTTCTCTTCTACTCCTTACTCTGTCTATTTTTTCTATCTTTTTTTAGTGATCAGAAAACCTCCTTCCTTTTTTTAGTGATTTTTGTTCTCAATCAATTTATAGCACTAAGTGATGAATTTAAGTGCTTATGAGATAAAATTGGGTTCTGGATTTTTCATTGTTTTCGCTTAAAAATTAAGTAACTTCAAACAATTAAGGAAATAGGTGGTTAGCCTTTTTGATTAAGTGTTCAAATGGTGAAAATAATACCTTTTTACAAACAAAAATAAAATAAAAAGAAAGCATTGTTGCTAGCAGTAGAAAAGAAGAAAAAATGGAGAAAGAAATCGAAAGTACAGAGAAGTGCAGAGCAGCACGTAAACCCTTTTTTTAATAATTATTTTAATTAATTATTTTATTATATGTGTTAAATGTAATGTAATGGAAACATATAAAAATTCAAAATTAGACCAGATTTAAAAAACTTTTTTTTACTTAATAATAATTAGTGCAAAATGTTTATTAAATATATTTTTATTTTTTATTATTTTTTTTATAAATATTTTTAATTAGTCAGACAAAATTGAGGTATTACATAGTGCTTTTGACTTTGAGTAAGAATCAATAAAACCATACTCTTATCTTTGAGCTTCTTCATTTAACATGCTCTGTTTTACCTTTGATATTTTCAACATTCCACTTGGAGTTGAATTAGTTAATGTCACAACAAGGACTTCCTAAATGTTAGGCATGGAACTCAGTAGGAATAAAACTTACAACTCATCTAATTTAATATCTGCAGTTGTGAGCTGATTAACTGTATTTTGAAAAATACTCATATGCTATGCCATTGAATCACCATCTTTGTATTTCATATTCACTAACTTTTGAATCAATAATGTTTTATTTTGCACATTATTCAGTCATATAACTCTTTTATTAATTTCTTCTACATCTTCATAGCATCTGTTTCAGTTTCAACATATGGGTATACACTTAAATCTTACCATTGTCTCATCAAGGCCGTTGTCTTTTGATTCTCCTCTTTCCCATCAACATCAGACTTATCTTTGGATTTAGCGATGTCCTCCTCAATAGGATTATTATTATTATTATTATTATTAAATGTACATAGTGGTTCAGTTTATAAAATCTAGGGTTAAATATGTTTTTAGTCTTTATAAAATTTCAATTTTTCCATTTTAGTCCCTATAAAATAAAAAATACAACATTTAGTCCATACAAAATTACGATGAATGCAATTTTAGTCCCTATTATTAAGTTAATATATATTTTTGAATAACTTTTTGCTAGCATGTTTACAACAGCGATACGCCTGCATGTGTTTGGTATTGTCGGGTACTAAAAATTATCGTTCCCACAAAGACTTTGTTATAGTGTCAATCTCTCTTTACTATGATGATTAGTTAAAACAGAGATTGTTGATAATGATGTTTGATTAAAACTATAAAGCATTGGGATTGTAATTTTTCACAATGTTGAATACAATAAAAACTAATCTTCTATAATTTATGGGTGTTAAAGTCTTAAAAATCACATAAACAATTATAGTTAATGTCTTATTTCAAAGAACAAAAGTGTATTTTAAACTAATGACCAACTTATTTTTATGATTGACCAACTTTTTTAATTTTATTAATATAATTTATTATTATTATCGTTATAAGTTGTATGTGGATTAGAACCACTACAACCTGCCTCCGTATAATTTTGAGTATCGATGTTATACATCGAATCAAAAACAACATAAGCCGACTCAGGTGTTGTGCAATGAGTACCAAACAAATTATAGAAAATTTCGCTATCTATCGGATGAACGGGTGTTGGCAATGTTGGCATTCGTGTAGATGTGGTGGTGACGATAAAGATGGTATTTGGTGCATGGTATGTTGTTGTGGCATTGATTGAGGGGTTGAGTGAACATCAGAATACATGAAGGTTGCAAACGTGGATCACGCAGATATCTTTCCATAGATATATATAATTTGATGTGATGTCTGAACCAATTGATATATTCGTTACTGTGGTATAAAAAACATTCTATTAATTGACCGTGCAGTACGTAATTCTGACGTTCATTCCAATGTTGAATCTCATTTTTCCAAACCACCCTCCAATTTTCATCAATGCCATGCCTCATGTCGACCTCATGGTACATTTTCATGTCCTCTGGTGGTGCGGAATTGGTTGATGGAAGCCGAATTGAAGTGCGACTCTATCTACATGATGTTTTTCGACAATATGATAACAATGTAGATAGGTACATGCCGTCCAAGTGTTCATCTCTTGTTCGGGTACCTCGTGTTGGAACCCGAGATACGGCCTCTACCGAAACTGATATGTTAAAAATATGCTAAGTAAATATTAAGATATATAAAAATATATAATTAAAAAAGTTCAACTAAATGTGAATGAATATTAATATTACTTCCTCAACCACCATGTGATCGATTGTATTATGGTAGCCTTCTATGTCGTTATGAGGAACTCTACTAAAATTTAGACCACCGGAATTAAATCTGTCGAATATATCAAACATAAAAAATATAATAATATTAGTAATATGGTAAATAGTTAGTTTTAAAAAAAGAAAAATATATAAAAATTAATTTCAATAGTTACCTTTGTGCAAGTGGAAATATCCATGCACTGTGTGATTCTAGAGCGACACAAGACAAATGATACCATGCCCAATTTTGTAACAACAGAGCACATCCTCCACAAGACAAATTTGATGTATTTTTTTCATTTCAAATTAATGTATTTTTTTTAATTTTATTAATATAATTTATTATTATTATTGTTATTATTATGATTATAATTTTATTTTTTTTGTTATGTTTATTATTATTAAAAAAAATTTATCCTAAATATTAATTTATTTTAATTTTTTTACTATGTTTATTATTATTATTATAATTTTCTTTTATTTATTTATTATTATTATTATTTAATCTGTAATTATTAAAATTATTAATATTATTTATGAAAGTTTTTTTATTTTTTTATTTCATTTTATTTGATTAATTAATTATTTTAAATATTTATAATTTATTATAATTATTAAATAAAAAAAAATAAAATAAAAAGGGGGTACATCATTGCACCCTGGGGGTGCGATGAGCAACTGGGTTAAAAAAACGGCCCTTCAAGTCATCGCAGGCCCAGGTTGAGACGAGCAACTGAGCCCAAAAAGTATGACATTCTGAGAATTTTATTTCAAAGTAGAGCATATTGGAAATAAAAAAAAAGGATATTTTATTACAAAATCCACAAAAATGAGTTGAAAAGATGATTTCAAACAAAAAAAATGGTATTAAATCACTCGTCTCCATGAATAGATGAAGAAGAATTAAAAATAGTGTTAAATCACTCGTCTCCATGAATAGATGAAGAAGAATTAGAAATAAAAAAATTTATCTATAAGCTAGGTTTTATTTATTCCTTTATTAATATCATGAGTAACATATTTATAAAAATAATGTCTCAAAAATAGTGTTGATTTTATTCAATGTAATATTAATTATTTTATTTTTAATTATATTCACAAATTTATCTTATTTTCAATTATACTCTCTAATTATTTTGTATATAAAATAAGTAAGTAAATAAATATGTCATTCATTATACGATAATGAAAATATATATATATATATATATATATATGATAATTTTTAAGAATATATATGATAATTTTTTGACTCATTATTTAATAAAAAAAATCCATATTTATTTGTAAGTATTGGTTTCAATCTCCACTAACGTGATAAATATAAATTGCTTAGTAAATTATAGATCAATTCCACTTTAGATTGATGTACCAATTATTTACTTTAAGCTTTTGTTATAAAAAAATAACAAAAAAATGGTACGGAGCATTTCACGATTGAAATTGGTCTTATATTATAACATATAGTATAGTGCTTAGCAATTTTTTATATTTTTGAGGGATACTTAGCAATTTTTTAATTGAATTGTCTCGGTGTATGTGTGTATACCACAATAACAATAAACATTTAAAATTCTAAACCACACAAAAATAATTGAATTCGGATAAGTTTTTCTAATTTTAATAATCAAACTCAACACAAAGATACGGCAATAATGGAAACTGTACCAAAGAGGAAAGATAAAATCTAGGCATTACATTATTTAAACAAAAAAAAAAGTATAAAAGCTTGTATTTATATTAAGAAATAGACAAGTTCACGCAGACCAAGAGGATGAAGCACCAGAAAGCAAAAAAAAAAATCACAATTGAGTCAAAAATAGTAATCGAACAACCCTTTACAGCACATGAAATCAAGATTCATTGATCCAACTATCAATATCACATTCGTAGGTACGTTGGTCCCCAAAAGTCATGAGAGTCGTCACATGTCGTTACATAAAAGAAGCTAACTTTGTCTCTAGATATAGAATACAAGTCCATTAATTAATCATCAAATTATGAGAATTAAAAAGTTGATGAGACTATCAATTTTATAATTGATATTGTTTTTATATAGATTAAATAGCACCCGTGATCCTTTAACTTAATTTCAGTTAATGTTTTAGTCCTTTATCTTTTTTTTTTTTTTCCGATTTGGTCCTTTATTTTAATTTTAAGTAACAATTTGATCCTTTATGTTTTAAAATGTCAATAATATTATCCTTTTTTTTTACAAAAATTCAAAAAACTCATCAAAATTTTCAACCAAAACCCATAAAATGTATTATATTCTTTAATATAATACAAATTTTATCAAATTCGTAACTCAAATCTTCAAATAAACCCATACAAAAATTTTATCAAATTTCATTCTTTATTTGATATTGTTAGAAATGGAAATATGAGTTTATTTGAAGATTTGAGTTTCGAATTTGATGAAATTTGTATTATATTGAAGAATACAAATAATGTTATGGGTTTTGGTTGAAAATTTTGATGAATTTTTTGAATTTTTGTAAAAAAAAAGATAACATTGTTGACATTTTAAAACATAAAGGATCAAATTGTTACTTAAAATTAAAATAAAGGACCAAATCGGAAAAAAAAAAAAAAGATAAAGGACTAAAACGTTAACTGAAATTAAGTTAAAGGACCACATGTGCTATTTAGCCTTTTATATATTATCATGAGAAATGTTAATAAGTATTTGAAACATTTGTTGAGACATTTAATGAGGAAATATTTTCTTAAATGTAGTGCATTTAATATTTTAAACATTGAAAAAATATTTTTTTTAACATTATTTTAAATTTTAAAGGAGAGAATTAGTTAATATTTTTATTAAATTAATTTAAGGTACGTTAGTAAATATACCATTGTATATTTAAATTTTATGAAAAGGGATAAAGAAATTTTTCGAGATGATATTATATCTAGGGCCTCTTTGATTGAAGGTAGATGGTGGGAAAAAGAGGAAATATTTTAAATCATTTAGTGTATATTTGGTTATGCGAGAACAAAAATTGATTTTACTTAACAGTTAGTTGAGCGTAAAATAATTTTTGTTTGGAATTTGGATATTCAACGTAAAAGTGAGTTGAACAATAAATTTTCATGTAAAAATCATATTTAAACTCAAAAGCTACAAATTTTAACTTCAAGTTAGAATCAAATTTGTGGGCAAAATAATTCTACTCCAGAGCAACCAAACATAAGCTTACTCCCTTTATCCCTAAATATAAGCACCTATTGCATATTTAACTCTTATTAAGAAAAGTTGGTAGTGTAGTTAACATGTTCATTTTGTTTAGAAATATGACTAAATTGTCTTTTTTAACATAAATATATTCAATACTGACTTTTCATATTTCAATGCAAATTAATAATATTAATTAGAATTATGTTTCGTAAATAATAATAAATACATCTAGTACATTGAAAAAAGTTGATGTTTTGTTGGATAAATACATGTTACAATGTTCAATGAAAAATAAAGAAAATAAATAATTAACTATTGAAGCACATTGAACCAACATACATTGAGTTTAGTGGAACAGACTAGACTCTCATAATGTAGTGAACTCGAGTATGAATCTCTAATAAGAGAAATACTTATATTTAATATCTGATGCACTATAAATATCATATATTACGGTGGACAGAATTTATAAAAAACTAAAATAAAATAAAGTTGAAGCACATTATACCAAAAAGAAAAAATTGAAGCACATTGTTTTTTTTTGACAAAATTGAAGCACCTTGTTAATTCATAAGCTTCTAGTTGACCAACATGTAAACTCTAGAACTTATTCCATTTGAAAGTATCAGTAAAAATTAACAAAAGAAAGTTGATATATTTAATAAAATATTTAAATTAAATAGATTCATTTTCTTTAACCAACTTTAACTTATACTTTGAAACAAAATAATACTTTTCATGAATATTAAAATTTAATCATCTTACAACTGAATGAATATTTCATATAAAAAAAAAAACTATGAATGAATATTAGTTGCGGCAGCCTATGTGACTTTACCTCCAAAGTAAGTAAGTAGTTTAAAACTTAAAGATTCATTTATTTTAAGAAAAAGCCAAAAAAGCACAAAAAATATATTATTCTCCATCCTACAATAAATGATTAATTTGCAAAAAAAAAAGTTGTACTAAAATAGATGACAATTTTAATTTCTAATACACTTTTTCATTGTATATTTTAGTTAATACTACTTGCATAATTTGTAATGCAATATCTTTTACTATTCATTTATGATATTAATAATGCACTAACACTTAACAAATATAATTTGGTATAAGTAGTATTTTCTCTCTTATATTTATATATATTTTTTAATATGTAAAAAGATCAAATGGCTCACTTATAATGAGACGGAGGAAGTAAAAATTGCAACACAAGATGTGCTATGATAAATAATTTTTTTACAAAGTATTCACTCAAGCAAGCGCAAAAGACAAAAGTGCATAACAACTAAAAAATCAATGCCAAAACAAACAAACAAAGAAACAAATAAAACACACCCTCTCACTATTAACATTTAACATGTTAGTGGTTGCAAACATAATTGACCAATATCACAACAAAAACCTTACATTTGAGAATCAATCAAGACTTGGGACAATAATTTGATATCCTCAAGATTTGCAGCGAATTACTTTCTTGATGATTAAAATACGTATTATTAAGAGACTTCCACATAGACTAAATACAAGTCAACCAAACACAATATAAATTGTCTCGCACACTATTTCTATCTGAAGCCAATCCTTTACATTGACAAGTGTGATCAACACTGTTATAAAGGGAAACACATGAGTACTCAGTCAAGCCACTCAAGTGCATAAATAGGACATTCAAATAACAGATGATGAATCAACTCATTACCACCACATTTGCTCACACATGATTGAAGATCTTGAATGAGGAACCCATACAAATCAAATTATCTTTTGGTGGTAATATGTTGTTTAGAAGCAGTCACACAAAAGAGATGTCTTCAATGTGTTAATTGATTCCAAATACAATCATAGAGCAGAGAGTTTGCAAAACTAGTTACATTCCTCAATGCATTATAAGCCTCTTTAATTGAATAACTTCCTCCTGAAGGTTGGTTCCATGACCAAGAATATGACATGTCAACTTTCAAGGAAATGTTACTTAAACCTAACTACACTCCTTCACTAGCATTTCCCGTTGAAACAAATGTCTCCTCCAATGCCATATTTCAATCATCGAACGACAATCTACTTCTAATCTACTCAATTATCGAGTTCCAGAAATAGTAGTTTTCTAGAAGTATCACCAATTGAAAAAGACTCAATTTACAAATAAGCCTCCTCAAAATATCCTCTAACCAAGGTAACAAAACATTAATGTCCACCAACAAAATCTTATGAAAATTGACTTTAAGGCCAGAAACCAACTCAAACAGGAACATGTTAGCCTTAATTACTTGAATATTTGACCAATTTTTCTTTGTCAAAATTAAGGTGCCATTAACAAACTGTAAATATGTGATCCAAAAATCCATATAATTGCCCACTAAAACCAAGAAACATACCTTGTCACCTATAAAAATCGATTAAAGGATTCATCCATTTAGCAGTCAACAAATGAAACAATAATAACGGCTCCCTCTGACCTGGACCATGCCCCAAAGAGAATTCTTTGGTTTGATTGTTGTTTACCAATACATACATTGCCATAGGACAACAATCAAACGTCTATTGACTCTATTTATTTGTAATAGTTGATGTTTATCCTGATATATATATATATATATATATATATATATATATATTGATAGTTGTAATTATAAATTAAATGTTAAGATTATGAATATTATATCGTGATTAATATGCCCAATAGTGTCTCAAATGTCATTGCTGATTCGTAGACAGAGTTAACAAAATTTTGAACAAGTTATTTCAATTCAGTTTATTAGTCAATGATATAATAATGTAAATTGTTTCTAGAGCTTTATCCACATGTGAAAATATAATAATTTTTGTGTAGTGTTTTTAGGTATTACTAGTGATGTATTTTAACATGTACTATGTGTATAAATTGTATTGTTTTCTCCCTCTCTCTTAATATATATATATATATATATATATATATATATATATATATATATATATATATATATATATATATTATCATGTTTTGGTATTTGATGTTGATCACATGGATCCATATTTGTACTATTTGATTTGCTTCTCAAATTTACAAGGCGAAATACTAAATAAATAAAGAAATTTCTTAAAAAAATTATATATAGTGAAGATACAAAGTCACATTTTACATCGATTCCTAGATATAACTGATGTATAATGTGACATTTTACAACGGTTACTATTAATAACTAATCTAAAACTTTTTTTTAAGACATTAAATTTTGGCATCAATGTAAACTTTTATACATTGGTTGTATTCTTAGTTCTAATTGATATAAAAAATCTCCACTTTTTATAACAAAAGATTTTACATTGATTACAAAATTGATGTAAAATATTCGATGTAAAAAATCTGTACATTAGTGTTGAATCTTATTTCTCCAATCAATCTCAATTATTATATTGGATTTAGAGTTCATTTTAATGAGTAAACAATTACAAAAAATTTAGACTATATGATTTATAAGTACTTTTAATATATACTATTCAATCGATTATAAATATTCTATGCGAGGTTGATAAATTGGGAGTAATTTTGACGCACTCTTTATATATCCTTTTTATCGCTTTTGTATTTTCTTTTTCTTTTACCCTTCATCACCTATTTATCCTCTATCATCTCCCTTTTTATATGTAAGACAATAGGAGAATTCAAATTAGTGCCTAAACATCTCATAACCAATGAGCATAAATCAAAACAACTATAGTTTTAAAAATAAAAAATATATATACACTGATTCTTTTTAAGTTATTTAATTATATTAAATTAGTCCTTTTAGTTTTATGTCCAAGATAGATTCGTTAATTCACAAAATGTGCACATTATTACCTTTTATAACAAATTCCATTACAAAAATGTATGTTGTTTGTTACACTTATCCTACGTGGACACCTACAAAATATTTATTTTAAAAATTATATCTATACATTTTTTTATTAAAAAGCATCCAAATTAAAATAAATTATGATGTTCAACATTTTCTTCTCTTTCCGCAATTTTTAATGGGTTTCTTGGTATATGCTGCAAATTCCAAAACTGAAACTGAAACTCATTTCATTTCATCTATTTTTGAGTTTCTAGGTATATTCTTTCTCTTTCTTTTTTCTAACGGCCCCTTCAAAATGAATTAGGGTTTTCCCGCACTTACAAATCTTTTTGAATTTACATGTGATATGAGTCATACGACCATATAATTTTCTTTCATGTTTTTATAACTATTGTTATGATTATAAACACTTTTATTTTAATTCCTATGTTTTTCTCATTGATTTTCTATATTTTTATTCTAGTTTTAGCATTCAAAATTGGTGAGTTTTCTTAATGATTCACACTTATATGTTCTCCACTTTTCCATTTTCTTATCTTTCAAATTCACAAAACCCTGGATTTCATAACTTAAATTTAATACACCCATAGAAGTAATATCAAAACTTTAACTTAGTCTCATTTTTTCTCACCTACTCTTTCCCCAAATTACATTAAACCCAAAGTCAATCTTAATTGATATTTTAAGTTCAAAGGAAGAGTGTTGCAGTTGTAGAGGAATGTAATAGTAGACATTATCATAATTGGTGAGTAAAAAGGGGAAATAGTCAAATAACAAGACTTAGTAAGCGTAGGAAGAAGATACAAAATTTCCCATTTCTCCAATTATACATGACACAATCACCAGACTCTCATTTTCACTTTTGTTTCATACACCACTACTTTCACAACCTAAAACTCTCCCTTCATATCTCCAAAATCAAAAAAATGTTCCCCGCCACCTTCTGAAGTAGCAATGTCAATCAAAAGAAAAGGGGTTTGAATTGTGATCCTTTTAAAATTTTGATTCTTGTGCTTAATATAAATTAACTCAAGATCAATCTTGGTTAAAAAAAATGTCCAAAATGTTTTGGATATGTTAGAAGTAAATAAAATAGATTAGTTTATAGTGAAGTGTGATTTGTGTGTGCAAATAATTAAAGATAAGTGATAGAAAGATCATACACAAAAAATATATTGGTTTACCCATCTCGGGCTAATCCAATCTTCACAATTGTGATATTTCCAATATATGATTCAGAACCAAAATGTTCTCCTTCACACCTTTTATCTTGATCACACCTTAATCAATTACAATCTTCACCTTTCAACCTAAAAAGAATTTTTACAATCACCTTTCATCCTTGAAAGGATTTTTACAAACACACTCAATCTAACATAAAAGATAGACTTGAGTTACAAATGATGTGTATGATAAAAGTGTTTGGGATCTTGAAACTTCTCACTAATTTTTTGAGATAAATAAATACAAACTCAGTAAATAAGGATCCACAAATATAGTGAACATAGCTGGAGTTTGCTTGAAGAGTTTTTGACTTGTTCTTACTTGAACTAGTGTTGGTAGATTTGTAAATTGAACTCTTGCCTTCATCTTCCAATTGATCTTCAAATTATAGATGATAAAAGGCTTTGAATATTCAGTTTAAACTGAATATAGTCGTTGGGCACACTTCCCAAGTGGCAGATATGTTTTAAAAGAATTAAACATGTGTTTATATTGTTGTCTAGAACGTTCTTGACAAACGAAAAACGTTCATGCCTTCGAGTCTGATGGAAAACATGAATGAGTGAGTGAATGTGTTGTCAAATGTCAGTTGGTACTGATTTAAATCAGAATTATGCATAGCTTTCTGCAGAATAATGTAAGTACAATGCACTTGCTTCCTTGCTCACAACACATCAATTTAGTGATCAATCTTACCATCAATCTGGTGGCTGTTTTCCTCCTTTAGGCATTCAACTCGAGTTTTGTACTTCACCAATGATTTGAGTAGTCTTGATACTTTTTAAATTATGGTTTAGACTATGGAAAATAATTTGTTTTAATTGTGTCTTTAAAAGAGAATAACCAAAATGTTCTTTTGCAAAACCAGAACGTTCTTTGTTTCTGTTTTGTATGAGTGTTGGATTTGGACAGCAGTTTTGTGTCATGTTTTTTTGCTCTGTACACGTGTTGCTTTTTGCAGAGATGCAGTGTTGGTATTTCGTTCCTTGATGTACTTTTTAATCATCATTATGGAGATTGATCTTGCTGTTTTTCTTTGCTTTTGTTGATCCTCTTTGAATAAATATGTCCAAAAAGATCTTGTGTATATAATTATGTTGCTTTCATAATGAAGGCTGGTAATTTGTGATGAAGATTGACAGTTTTTCGCAACAAAAAACAATCTTGATTTAAAGAAAACTTTGTTCTTTCGCAAACCATAATGTTCTTGGATTTGTGTTGTGTGAAAAAAATGTGGCAGAAGGATTTAGTAGATGTCTAATTTCAATCCTTTGTCTCAGAAGCATGATGTGCTTTTTGAAAAAAGGTGCAGCAGTAGTGTCCTTGTTGTCTTTTCTCATAGCTCATTAATTTGGAGATTAATCTTGACGTTGTTTGCTTTTTTGGACATTTAGCTAGACTTTTAGGCTTTGATAATTGTTTTGAGTAGTCTTGACATGTGTTCATCTTAAGGTATGAACTATCGAAAATGATTCATTTTACTTATGCCCATAAATGAAATAACCAGACTGAACTTAATAATAGACCAAAATGATCTTCGTTTTTCCAGATTTTTGTTTTTAATAAACCAGAATGATATTCGTTTTTCAGACTTCTATTTTTAATAAACCAGAATGATCTTCTTTTTACCAGAATGATCTTGTCATCAATTTCCAATTTAGTTAAGACATGATTTGCTTTGATTTATATCATGGTGTGATCATTGATTGTTGTATAAATGTATTTGATCACCTTCTTCATGAAGATGTTTTCTTGGAGATGTAATAATCATTCTCTTGAATGATTCATATGTGATATATTTTTTTTGAGATTGTTTCATTGTGGAGTAGATACTTATGCACTTTGATGATGTGAATGGCTTCTTGCTTGTTCACTTATGCAATTCATGTTCCTTAAATAAAACTTAAATGCAATCATTAGTAGATCACCATTCATAAAACTTAATAATTTATTTCATAAGGTTTATTTCCATTAAAACATATATCAAATAGGTTTTTTCCTCAACACCTTGATCATCCTCTCAAACACTCACCTTTAACATCATATTGAGATCGCACAACTTTCATTTCTTCTAATCTCACTTTCTCGACCAGCCTCTCTCCCTTTTCCCTCCATCATCACAATTCCATCAACAACATAAGATAACTTACATGCGAAGACAAATTAACCTTCTAATCTTCATCTTCATTTAACCATAGTCCTATATTTTTTCATCAAATAAAAGATAGAAAAAGATGAATAGGACTACAGGCCAATATTTACAACACAAAAGTCTAGAGGAAAACCCCTAAGCTTACCAACAAGAGTGAGTTTTTTTTCCTTATTTTCATGCATTCTTCATATTGAGATCGCACAACTTTCATTTCTTCTCATCTCACTTTCTCGACCAGCCTCTCTCCCTTTTCCCTCCATCATCACAATTCCATCAACAACATAAGATAACTTACATGCGAAGACAAATTAACCTTCTAATCTTCATCTTCATTTAACCATAGTCATATATTTTTTCATCAAATCAAAGATAGAAAAAGATGAATAGGACTACAGGCCAATATTTACAACACAAAAGTCTAGAGGAAAACCCCTAAGCTTACCAACAAGAGTGAGTTTTTTTTCCTTATTTTGATGCATTCTTACTATTTTGCATGTAGTATTTGGGGAAATTTTGTTAAAAAGGAATGATGAGTTTTGTTTAGGTATGAACTTTGTGAAGTTTCAAAATGAGAGGGAGAAAACATGTATTTTTGCATGTTATAAATCTTGCACTTTTTGTGATTTTTTTTACAGTTAATAATGACTAAAATGGGTGTAATATGTGTTGTAATTTTTGTGGATATGAATTGCTTGAGCTTGATGGTGTTCTTCTATGCGAAATTGTCTTGTTTATGTTATTTATCAGAGTTGATTTGAATAAACCATCAAAGTTGATTCTAACCATGCAGTGTTAAATGTGAAAATCGTGTTTGAATTAAAAAAAAAATATTATGTTGATTCGAATCAACCTCCACGTGAATCAAATCACATAGCTCTAAGTTGAAAAATTTCGGAAAAATCTTTTGACGATTCGAATCACCCTTCAAGTTGATTCAAATCATCATGTCAAAAATGGAAAAATTTGTAAAAATACTACAGTAAGTTAGCATGGTATTTCAATACTGAAACATCTATAAAGGTGGAGCAATTGAGATGCCAATTGTAGTCAAGTCCAAAACCTACCTTACAAAATGGTCGCATTTATCTTGGTGACTCGAGATGAGATAATTGAGATAGACGATTTATGTTTTACAGAAAACCTTTAAGTTAAAGGATATATTCAATTTTTAATTTAAATTGTTTTATAACATGAGTAATATATGTGGATCCCTTGATAGAGTATGAATGTTAAATGTATGGCCATGCTGAGATAAGTCGATATGAGACATTGACTATTTTAAAGTATACTCGGGTATCAAGGAATAAGATATTGAACTATACAAGGGTAACACATTATATGCACTGAGTTTGAATTAGATATGAGGGCAAAAGGGAGATTATACATGATATTATTATCCCAAAAAGGTTATGTCAAATCACAAGACATTCTTGTTACTTGGGTTGTAGTGATGTGTTTCTAGATACCACTCGTTGTTTATAATATTAAATAGATGATTTAATATTATTACCAATGTTATGGGAACCTACATGGTCATACACATGAGAACATATTAATGTGGGGTTAAAAGTGTAAATAAGTAAGACATGTTAATTCAGTGGGGCGATCTTATGATGCACTGACATGAATTAGGTGAAATGCAAAACACCATAAGCTACAATGTGTTGTTTAAGTGAAACATGAAATAACATAAGTTACGATGTGCTAGGTTAGTATAATGGCCTATAAATAGAACCCTTATACAAAATTACGTGTGCAATCAGAAAACATTAAAAACACTAGCCGCCCAAAACCCTAACTGCCCTTATCAGTCTCATTCATCAGCTAGTACTGAAACTGATGCTGCTCCATTGGAGGTCTGTTCGTGTGGACTATGTAGAGACACTGCCAATAGAGTAACGTTCATGATCGTGATCGTCATTAGAGTTCTATCGCGCTAAAAGAGGTAATCTTTTAAACCCTGATTCATGACCATTCTTAAGGATCCATGGAGGAAAATTTTATTTTTAATCTGCTGCGTTTATCTGTTTTAATTGCGATTTTTCTTTAGAAGTCTCTTTAATCCACATGCAATCTGGATTATAAGGAATATATTTAGCTAAATAATTGACAACTTGGTTGAACTCGTGCCTAACTTGTAAAAAATTTAAGCTATGAAAGGTAACATTAAAATTAATACAATCTCCAATAATAGAACCAACATAGGTGAGAAATTGTTGATGAATGTTCTCACTACGACCACACTTGAAGCATCAGATTGCTCTATAAGATCCAGGAAAGACATATTTTTTGCACCCTCCAATAGGGGTGTACATAAGCGCGGGTCGACTTGCCAACCCGATCACCTAACCCAACCCAAACCAATTTTTACCCGTACCCGGTCACTTTCGAGTCCGACCCGACCCAACCCGTTAAAACCCGCTTATATTTGGTTCAGGTAATGAGTTCAACAATTTGAACCCGTCAATCTGTAGACCCGACCCAATAACTAGTTATAATTTTTTTTTTAAATTTTGTTTGGCAGCCCAATATGGTTGTTTTGAAAATGATGACTGCAAATGTGCAAGTAAAATTCAACAAATATTGGGATAGTGGTGAGATAAATTTTCTTTTGTTTGTTGTTGTTTTTCTTGATCCCCATTATAAGCTTGAGTATATTGAGTTTTGTTTTGAAAGAATGTATGACACTGATAAGTTCGATGATATGATGGAAAAACTAAAAAATCTCATCGGTAAATTGATTGAACACTATATTAATTTGTATCCCATTACTAATGAAGCTAGTGATTCTAGTACCTCGAATCTCAACATGCACTCACAGTCTAACATT
Source organism: Cicer cuneatum (assembly GCA_037974295.1). NCBI lineage: Eukaryota > Viridiplantae > Streptophyta > Magnoliopsida > Fabales > Fabaceae > Cicer > Cicer cuneatum. The sequence goes on along the minus strand of JBBPBO010000003.1, from coordinate 46,375,221 downwards.
GAAAAGGGGGATAAGGATGATTGGGAAAATTTGTTTAGATTGAACATAAAGAAAAAACAAGGTGAGTTGCAAAAAAGTGAGTTGGATAGGTATTTAGAGGATGATGTTGAAGATGACTCCCCTACATTTGACATTCTTAAATGGTGGAAAGGAAAAACAAATAAATGTCATGTTCTTTCTCACATAGCTAGAGATATTTTGGCTATTCCAGTGTCTACTGTATCATCTGATTCGACGTTTAGTACAGGAGGTCGAATCTTTGATTCATTTCGTAGTTCATTAAATGCCACTACTGTTGAAGCTTTGATTGTACCCAAAATTGGATCAAATCTCCTAAGAAAATTGATTTAGTAGCTGAGTTGGTTGAAGTACAAAAGATTGATTTGGGTACAAATGTTTTATTTTAACTTTCAAATTGATTTTCCTTTATTTTTGTTTATTCTTTTAATCGTTTGGTGTGTTAATGAGATTGTGTATTGTATTTAAAATTTTAGAGTTGTCTAAATTAGTTTCAATTGATGTTGGGGTGACTGCTGCTGAACTTAACACAATCACTACTACATCTTAAGGTATTTGTTATTGCTTTGTTTCATGCATATTTTACTTGTTATTGTTTCTCCTTATTTATCTCTTCACTTTTATTATTGATATTTGTTTTTGCAGATTCCCAATTGTTCCCTTCCATAATTTGAGGAACTTGTTAAATGTTTGGACTTGAAGTTCACATTGCTTAGAATTGATGAATTTTCATATTTTATTGATTTCCTGTTGTTGAATTTATTTATGTATTTGAAGATTGTTGGATTTTTTTTTGTGTGAGAGGTTGTTGGGTTTTTTAAAGAATTGAATGATGTAATTGAAATTTTATAGTTTTTGAGACATTCAAGTATTAAATATATTTTCATTCAATATATTTTTTTGTAAAATAAAAAACATGTTATTATTCATGTATAACCCGCCAACCCAACCCGTTCTTGATTGGGTCGGGTTAAATGAAAAAATACGGGTTTATAACTTAACCCGACCCGAAGATAATTGATCGGGTCGGGTATCAGATTTTGTCAAAATCGACCCAACCCAACCCGCGTACACCCCTACCCTCCAATCACTTCTGCATAACTAAAACTTGTGCTACCTCTAAATTTGTTAATGAAGGGACTTGCTAGTATCTAGAAACAACCACTACACTATCATCATCTCTCACTAAAACACCAATACCCCCACTTATCCCCTCTACAGACTGACTACGTTAACATTAAGCTTGGAGAAACCATTAAGGAGGTGTTCGACAAACATCAGATATAGGAAAATTGGATCCTCCACTTAGTGTCTCCAACAACACCACACTTGCATACTTAAAATTAACAAATAGATATTTGTGTCTTTTGAACAATGGTAGCCATGCTAACATCAACCCCCTCAAAATATTATTTTATTTATGGCACATCATATTTCATAGGACAAGTACATGGACAATAATATTCTCATTTGCATCAATAATATTTCTTGCCAACCATTCCTAAAATGGAACGTACCTAGAATTAGACGAATTAAATGCCATACTTAAAGGAGAAACAAACCAGATCTGCTTTGATCAGCGAGACTCCATAAAGAGATGTAACATTGCTTCATTATATTGCAACAACAACAAAAAAACACACGATGAATCACAACAGATTCCTTTTTGAAAAAGATAATTTTTTATAAGTATTTTTGCATGTAGAACCCTCTATGCAAAATGAGTGTGTCTTGGATATTTTTAATTCCCACAACTTTTTCTACAGTTGTTGATCAATATCATGTGTTGAATGAGGAACAAATACTTCACACATTGCCTTTAAGAAATGATATAAACTCTTCACAGAAAAATAGCAGATGATGAAGCACCCCACACAAATCATCTTGTAGTTGAGAGAAAGAAAGATGCAACTGGGGAATTTGCTGAACTTCAAAAGGGAGAAAAACTTCATTAATTAAAGGAGCATTCCAACACTGAATATCGTGATGTATGAGATCTGAGACAAATATAATATTATAGTTAAAAGGTTCAAGAGACCAAATCTTGTGACCATATTGTCCTCCTATACACCAATTAGATGGCCATCCCCATACTCTCCAAATACCAGTTTTCTCAATAACATCCAAATGAGCTTGCAAAATACTTCTCCAAGTATAAATTGGACAACAACCAATTGAAGTTCTTAAGAAATTGCTCATAGGAAAATACCTTGCTTTCAAACACTGTGAGATCAATAAATCATCATTATGCATGACAAGCCACCTTCGTTTAGACAACATTGCAAGGATAAACTCGTGGAATGTTCTAAAGCCCATCATACCCTTATTTGTTTCCTTACATAATGTCTCCCCATTTAATCCAATGAATTCTATGCTCACCTTGTTTGTTGACCCACCAGAGAAGTTACTAATCATGCTTTCAATATGCTCACATAAATACATCAGAAGTTGAAAATAACTCATAACATACGTAGGAGTTGCTTAAACCACCGTGTTGATCAAAATGTCTCTCCTTGTTATTGATAAAAATATTTCTTTCCAACCCTTCAACTTCTCCCACACCATATCTTAGAATAAATGGAATACGTGTTGCTTAAACCTACCAACAAAAGAAGGTAGTCCCAGATACTTCGAATGACACTCAACATCCTTCAATTGTATCCAAATTTCGAATGAAAGAGATATCTGATATATCCAAATTTACAAGATTTTATGATTATCAGGTAAACACTCCTTGAATGGTCTAAACATCTTAAAGAGAGTCCATACAAAAAAAAATGATGTTATCATTTGGAAAAAGTAAATGCTTAATTTTTGGAGACCCTCTAGCAACTTGAATTCCATGAAGAACGTTTTATTTATGAGCCATATTTAGAAGCCCATAAAATACTTCAACACAAAATAAATAGAAAAAGAGACAAAATGTCTCGTTGACATGAAGACAAACTTATGACAAGGGACTTCCATCAGGCAAAACAGAGAAAAACACCGTGGAAATATACAATTAAAAATCAAACACTGCATTTTTGAAGGTGCAAACACGAGAAAGAGGGGTTGAATTGTGTTTGACTAACTTGAATACTTTTTAAGTTTTAAAACAAAAATTGTTATGTATGAATTAAAACAGAGTTAGCAGCGGATATAAAGTAAATAAAAACTCATAATTTTATACTGGTTCACCGTTAACTAGGCTACGTCCAGTCCTTTCACTTTGAAGGATTTCACTAATTCAAAAACCTTGAATTACAAAGTACCACTGACCTTCCAAGTCAGTCTTCTCAAAAAGTCTAACAACCCTAGACTTTTGAGGAAAAGAACCTTGAATCTAATTGCTAAGTAATCTGCTACTCCTTCTGACTCCCTCAAATTGTAGACTCTACTTCAACAACTTAGACCTAACACAAGGGAAAGAAAAACTTAGAGTACTTGCTTCTGGAAAGCGGATACTCACAATTGACCTCACTAAAAACTCAAGTATTTTGCTTTTGGAAGTGTATGACTATCAAGTATTTTCGATACAAAGTCTTCTGCCTTGAGCTTCCTTTTATAGATGAACTTTAGGACTTCATTGATGCTTTACTTCTGGAGTGTATTTCGATTAATCTGTTTTGAGAATATTCTGGAGTAGTTTGCTCAGATTCTATTTTGAGTCTTTTGCTAACTGATGCTTTACTTCTGGAGTGTATTTATATTAATCTGTTTTGAGCATTTTGCTCTGCTTCTGTTTTGAGCATGCTTTTAGCTAGATTCTGTTTCTTGAGTCTTTTGCTCTAATTCTGTTTTGAGCATTTTTTTCCTAACATATTCCTCTGATGAATCATCCTCTGGTGACGTCATCCTCTGATTTTTGCTTCTGGTGATGTCATCTTCTGGTGACATCATCCTCTGATTTATGCTTCTGGTGACATCCTCTGGTGACGTCATCATCTGATTTCTGCTTCTGGTGACGTCATCTTCTGGTGACATCATCCTCTAACTTATGCTTCTGGTGACATCATCCTCTGATTTCTTCTACTTTGATGATATCCTCTAATATCTTTTGAAGGTGTATCATCTGGTGCCTTCAGGATGCATCATCTGGTACCTTCTGGATGCATTATCTGGCCTAACCATCTGGTGACATTTCTATCCTCTGGTTGCTTCCTTTGGATGTATCTTTTGGTGGTGTCATCTTCTACCTCTGGTGACATTTTATATAATAATTTTAAGTACAAAATAAGATTACATGGAGTGCTTTTGTAAATATCAAAATCCTAAGTACTTAGAACCAACTTAGTTCCAACAATTTTTTGACAAAAACTCACGGACCAAATAATCTCAATAAATTTAATATATAATAATTTAAGAGAAAATATGAGATACATTTTAAGTGTAAACTAATTTTATACTATTTTCGTCCTTAAATATATAATTCTCTTGAGATTTTTCGCTGTCCTTTTTTATAAATAACACTAATTTAATTTTTCAATTGCATTAATTATTTTTTTATTGACTTACCTTTAATTATGTTACATCTTTTCTATGATATGTAATAAATACTACCATAAAACCATAAACTAATTCGCTTTGTTCAAGAATAAATTAATAAAACAGTTTAAATTTTCAACAAATTCGATAATATAACCAACTTTCTATATTTAGTCAATAATATTTTATATTGAAAAAAAAAATGAGAATTCATTATTAAACATTTCTTTTTAAATCGCTTGTTAAAAACTGAACTTATATAACAATATAATTAGTTCTTATCGGATATAGATGTAAAACCAACTTAAATCATTTGCGTATCTATGCTAAATTATGATATAATGAGAAAAATGATATACACTATTTGTATAAATTAATTTTGCATTGATATTTAACAAAAATTTATTATTTTATCATAACATCTCACTCATTTAATAATATTTTAAAATTATTTGTATAATGTGATGATCGAGTTTTTTTTTTTAAGTGTAAAATAAATTTAATGTCAATATTACATGTTTTTTAACTTTTAAATTAATGATAATAATAAAATCTTATTTAGAGTGAAATTTTTGTTTTATTTATTTTAAAATTTTCAAAAATTAAAATTACTCTCTGTTTCCAAGGTATCTCTACTAAAGTGAGATGATTCATAAGAATATGATTTTTTTTTTTAATTAGAAGCCAATGTAAATACTAGATTAATATTTAAAGTAAGGCAATACTAGTAATTTTTTACGTAAAAATAATTACTTCCAAAGTAAGGCAATAACTCTCAACTCTCACATCTCTTCTTGACTGCTGTCAGCATTTCTCCATATGTGTCACAAATTGTTTGGCTATAAATTTGACGTGTCCTCTTATTACAAACAGTGTGCACTATATCACATAGCGTACATTAGCATACTTCGTTTATAGTACTATTTTTCGATTTCCCACCCACTGCAATATTCCACGATCCCTCAACTTGCATGCATAAAATATTATTAGCGTACTCATAATTTCACATCATTTACCCAACCAAACCACACACCTTACACCATTTTTTTTTAGACTCAGTCTCTCTCATACACACACACACCCTTGTTTTCTATTTCTCTCTCACTTGTCATTCTCCACCGCCTCAGAAGCAGATTTCCCAACTCAGTGGGTTTTGTTCACAACTTCATTTATTACGAAAATACCGAAACTACCATCTTTTCACGCTTCCTCTTGAGCGGTGCGTTTCATTCGACAGAAACAGGTAGTAGACGGCGTTTAACTAACGTTAAACGACGGTGATTATTATTTAGCGGAAACGGCGACGGAGGAAAGTGATTCGCACGTGTGTACGTGCAAAACAACCAGCACAATTTTTTGTGCTAACAAGTGCAGGTTCGTGTGGGTGGGTGGTTAAAGAGAAAAGGAAGGAAAAAAAAAACAGTTAGAGATCACGGTTATTTTGTGAACTAAGAAAATGCCTCACAGAGCAACTTACTTTTTTCCCAGGCAATTTCCTGAGAGAAGGTTAGATGAATCGAAATTAGATCACGAGAAGAAAAAACTCGTTAACTCATCAATCAAATCCAATGATATTACTACAACTTTTGGAGTTGAGAGCGACACGCCGAAAAGCGCGTTTGTCAATAGAACAACTTCTATTTCCGTTACGAAAGACGACGTCGTTTTCACTCCTTCGAAAAGCTCCGCTGTTTCTGATCTTCTTAACGGCGGCGATAAGTTCCGAAGTGAACAGAAACAGATTGCTGCGTTTTGTGATTGGTTAGTTGATAAACGACATAATCATCACCACCGCCGCCGACATCACCGATCGGATCATCATCTTTTACACGAGGAGGAGGATCGTGAGCTTCTACTTCCGCATCCGGATTCGGCTAAAGCTTCTTCGCCGGAAAAGGATGTTGTCGACGTTGATCGGAGCTTCGACAGAGAAGTTTCTCTTCCGCGGTTATCAAGTGAAAGCAGTTACGCTGCGAGTTTGTTTGCTTCAGATATCACTGCTACATTCTCAAGCGACATTACGAATAAAGATACGACGTCGTCGTCGTTTCGTGTTTCTTCAAAGGAGGTTACGAGAAGGAACGAACAAGATAAAGAAGGAGAAGTGAAAGAAGAAGAAAAACGCGACGAAGATAGTTACGCTAAGAAGTACAAAGAAAGCTACGAACTACAACTAGCTTTTGCGAAGAGGCTCTCTTTCTTTTCATGTCTTGCTTCTGAACCAGTTATCACTTTCGATACTGGATTAGAAACTTGGGACGCAGAATCGGTTTCTCGTCGTTTATGGGTACAATATCAAAACGACACTTCATTCATTTCATTAGATATCAATAACTCTGACACTTCTAATAGAATGCGTGTATCAGACATGCCACCAGGAGTGGTATTAGTATATGTGATCTGTAGATCGATAATTAATAATCGTTTTTGGTTTTTTACTTCAGGTGACTGGGTGTTTGTCGTACACTGACAAGATATCGGATGGATTTTATAACATATTGGGGATGAATCCGTATTTGTGGGTGATGTGCAATGACGTGGAAGATGAAGGAAATTTCCTTCCTACATTGATGGCGCTTAAAGCGGTTGAACCTAATGAGTCTTCATTGGAAGTGATTCTTATTGATAGACGTGAGGATTCTCGTCTTAAGGTGCTTCAAGATAAAGCTCAGGAGTTGTATTCTGCTTCTGAGAATGCCTTGGGGCTCGTTGAAAAGCTCGGAAAACTTGTTGCCATATTTATGGGGTAAGAATAACATCATACTATATCCCCCGAAATAAAATATAATAATATAAACAAATATGAAAATGGATCAGGTGCCGTCAGGTGCATCCATTCAAATCTTAAGCTTTTTATTTTTGTTTGATAAAAATTTTAATGTTAAAATTTGAACCATCCAATCAAGATTGGACTACCTTGAGCTTCTACACGGAATTGGAATCCAAGCAAACATGTAATTATTTAAAAAGTTGATCTATTTGATTTAATTAGATGCATAAATTTTTTATAGACCTTTTAAAACCCCTTGTTTATATTTTAATTTAAAAAGAGTATTTGAGATCATAATAATAATCAGGGTTTTAAATAAGGTACTGAAATTTTGGCCTGCAACATAATAATTTTTAATGTTTTTGAAGTGATCTAGCGATACAATGATTGCTTATGTTTATGAAGCCTCCATGATATAAGGGTTTTTGATGTTTTTTGAAACCTAGATCGTGATATAATGGTTTATGTTTATGAAGCCTAGACCATGATATAATGGTTTTTCATATTTTCGAAACTATATCATCAGCGGTATTTGACCATATTTGACTGTGATTCTCTACAATATAACGACGGTGTGACTGTACAAATGCAATTGCTATTTAACACCTTGATAATAGTAAGAATGAACATTTTATTTATCTGCGTATGAGTTTATTTATGTGTTTGGTATTGGATGTATGAAAAGGGGTACCTTCCCTATGGAGCAAGGAGATATGCATAATAGGTGGAAGTTGGTGAGTAAGCAGTTGAGGAATTTTCATCAGTGTGTTGTGCTTCCCATTGGTAGTTTGTCTACAGGACTCTGTAGACATCGTGCAATTCTCTTCAAGGTGAATCATTTTGTTACTTAGTTGTGATTATTTTGGATGGATTAAGAAGAGAATGTGGATTAGTTTAATGATTTATTGCTTGCAAAAATCTGAGATATTGGATACTTGTTAGTTATTCACTCTTGTTTTGGTTTTGTTGATGCAGAGATTGGCAGATTACATAGGTTTGCCATGTCGCATTGCTAAAGGTTGCAGATACTGTGCTTCGGATCATCAATCATCTTGCCTTGTCAAGATCAAAGATGACAGGCAACTATCAAGGTCAGGTTTATAGATTTATAAGGTGTATGAATCATTACATCTCTCTGTTTATAATAGATTGCTCATATATATAGGATTTTTGTTTGCAACTAATAACTTAATGACGTTGTAGAAAATTTTTAAGTTCACTGTTGTTTGTAGAACTTACATTTGGTTAATTTTTTCATCGGTCTCTTGTTATTTTTAAACAGGGAGTATATTGTTGACCTGGTTGGGGAACCAGGAAATATTCTTGGACCAGATTCCTCAATTAATGGAGCATATGTGTCTCCTACACCTTCCCCTTTTCAAATTTCTCATTTGAGAAAATCTCAATCACCTTATGTGGATGACACAGCGTCTTCTCAAGTTATATGTTTTAATCAGAGTTCTCCGCATTCAGGTATGTTCTGCTTTATATATCTGACCATTTGATCTTCCAATTGTTTAGTACTACTGATATTTCGAGTTCAGAATATATGTAGCTTTGATGCATTCTTGGTTATTTAGGTGTAGGTGAATATTACTTGAACCTTATTTATAGTATGGTAAATAAACAGTTTACCAGGTAGGTTATTCAGTCTGAATTGTACTTCATAAAAAACCTGTCTCAATTATTTTTGCAAATTATGCAGATGCAAACAAACAAACATGTATAAATTGAACAATTTACATCATCAGCAAGTATTAGGAACATGTTTTGTTTTTCATTTCCCAGAAAATTCAGAGCTATGCCTATTACAATGATTTGATCTTCCTTTTGTACTTTAGGCCAAACCAAACCTGATATTTCATAATACATGCATTTGAAAATGCTTTGGCTTTCTCCTTTTCAAACTCGTGGAGTATGCCTGGTTAGGGAATTTTGATTGATACTCATCATTAGCTCCTATAGTTCTGTTTCTGTCTTAATAATTTTAAATTTTCCGAGATCAGTCATATTTTAAATTTGGTCTTAGCTGTTACTCCATCTTTTACAGGTCGTGTACAGGAAGATCAACAAAGTAAAGAAACTGATTTGCTCAAAAATAATAATGGCTTCATTTATGCTTCAGTTGATCAAACTTGTGGAGGTACAGAACCACCTGTAATTCCCATAGATACATAATTCGCTCACACCCCCAACGAACTGTGAATTGGTCTGCGAGTACCAGTTCGCAGTACTTTTGTGAATTGGTATGTAAAAGTTTGCACATAATAGGCATTGAAAGCCAAACCAAAAAGGGAAGACCACCATAGTTTAATTGAGCAGAAATATTGCTCAATAAAATACATGATAATAAAAACCACTAATGTTAAACACATTCTCAAGGCATTGGGAAGTGCCATTCACGTTATTCCAGTAAAATAGTAGTGCCCCACTAGTGCACATAGCACGTAATCCACTAGTGCACCACACCTTGAGGTATTCCACCGCTTACCATGACAGTGCTATTTATAACTAACTCCACTTTATGTTTGCCAAAGATCCGATGTGGGACTACTGCTAGCAGTACATGATAAGTATTCATCTTTGCTTCACCTAAATATTAACCACGGGCCTCCCTCTCATTTACTTTTACTAAAACAAGTGACATGAATGCATAACACAATCACTTAACTATGATAATAATATTTTTCATTATTTATTTTTTTGTTTTAACTAAATTATTATTTTTAATTATAAGTGCCGATTACTATATTTGAAAGGTAGCGACAACAAATGTGCAGAATTTATTTAGGCTTACTAATTTTTCCTTCTATTTATGAAGGTGTTTCTGAAGCTCTTCACCCAACCTCTGAAGCATTATTACATGAAATTCCCATAGTTGGTAAAGATTCAGTTGTAGTCCAAGAAATTTCTTACAATGAGATCATTGCAAAGGGAAATTTGGGGGTAAATGGTAGCCAGTCAAAGCAGGAACAGGTAGACAATAGACTTGAAAACCAGGGTGCTGGGAATATTCCAAAATACGTGAATCTTGAACCATCTCTAGCAATGGACTGGCTTGAGATATCATGGGATGAGTTACGAATCAAAGAGCGTGTTGGTGCTGGTAAATTTTCTGTTTCTCCTGCTTCTTAGTTTTTCAAGGAACATAAATGACAAGATGGCTCTAAATGTTGCTGCCCTTTTCTTTATTCAGGATCATTTGGGACGGTGTACCGTGCTGAATGGCATGGATCGGTATTTTCTATATTATGCACTTTTTTCCTTCATGCTGAATTTACTGCTTTCTTTGCATGTTCATGAATTTTTCTTAGTAATGGTGTCACAGTCTCTAGCTTCTTAAGTCTGTTTGATTGTAGACTTGTAGTTGACTAAATGAATAACGTTTAGCTGCAGTGATTTCACTTGATATTTATTATTTTTATGTTTGTAACAATTTGGTGTATTTATCTGTTGTTTTAAAATTGCAGGATGTTGCTGTCAAAGTTTTATCAGTTCAGAATTTCCATGATGATCAATTGAAAGAGTTTTTGAGAGAGGTTTGTTTTTCCTTTTTATTGATTTAAAAAATGTATTATTGTGTCTATTTATTTATTGCATAGGATCTGAATTGCTTTGATTAAGTGCTGTTTACCTGGCATGCCATTGATTGTAAACATATAAGTTGATCATCTAGTATCCTCATTAAAATGAAATGTGTCTTCTATGTTTATTATAAAATAATGGATTTCTCTGTTATAAAACAATGCTTCTATGTCTTTTATTTACTATTACTATTAGTCCGTTTACTTTATTTTTCTTGTTCGGTATTCTTAATTCTGTGAGGAAGTTACAACTCATTTTTGTATTTTAATTGCTATAGGTTTCAATAATGAAACGTGTTCGCCATCCAAATGTGGTGCTCTTCATGGGTGCGGTTACAAAACGTCCCCATCTATCTATAGTGACAGAGTATTTGCCTAGGTAAAGCCATCAAACCTTTTTTGTAGTTAACTATCTGTGTATAGGACTCTTGCTTAAAGAAATAGTGTCTTACTGTTTTCGTTTCTTGGTGTATCTATGACAGAGGTAGTTTATTCCGCCTGATACATAGGCCAGCATCTACTGAAATTCACGATCCAAGGAGAAGATTACGGATGGCTGTAGATGTGGTTTGAGTTTGTACTTAACATTATTATTTTGTCACATTAATAAATTAAATAAATTGTAAATGATATATGATTTATGATTTATCTGATTGTAGGCTAAAGGAATCAATTATCTCCACTGTCTGAAGCCTCCAATTGTGCACTGGGATCTCAAATCCCCAAACCTCTTAGTAGACAAAAATTGGAATGTAAAGGTATAATGAAACTGACTGAGCAATTGAGCTTCTCTTTCAAATTTTTAAAATCTTTGTGCTATATATTTTTTTCTCTTCAAATTTATGCTCAGGTGTGTGATTTTGGGTTGTCAAGATTCAAGGCGAACACTTTCTTGTCATCAAAATCTGTTGCAGGAACGGTAAATTTCTCGCACTCCAGTAATGTGCATTATCATGATGATATCTAGTAATGAAGTTTTCTTTCAATTAATTCGCAAGTGGTACACTGCTTCCAAAGAAAATTATACGGGTAGAAATTTCAAGTTTGAACATAAATATAATTTTACGTGCAACGTACATGAGCAAACTTTGATCAAGTAGACAGAAGTACTGTTACTTCTTATTAACCTTGCCATTTCAAGTTGATCTTAAAATCAAATGATACAATCATAATTTCTGAAGTTGATTTGTTATCACTGAGATTGGGCTTTTAACCGTCAATTATTTGATGTTGGCTCGAGTGTGAAGCATATAAATTTTTTGGTGTGCTTCATGGAAGTCTATTTGTATAGAGGCAAATTTCTTTAATAAAAGTCCCCATTCTACTTCATGGATCCACATCTTCAATAAGTGTGTATCTCTCTTAATTTTGTTTCAGCCTGAGTGGATGGCTCCAGAATTTCTTCGTGGAGAACCTACAAATGAGAAGTCTGATGTTTACAGTTTTGGAGTAATCCTGTGGGAACTCGTGACCTTACAACAACCGTGGAATGGACTTAGTCATGCCCAGGTAAATTTGTTGCGTAAATAAGATCTTAATTGCAAATGATTCTTGAAGTTTACTAAGTTTAATTAAACGTGTTCATTTATTTATACTGTAATAAGGATCAATTTCAAGAAATTGTTATTGTTAATTAGGTACATATGTGACCTTGCATGTTTCAAACAGGTGCATGACAAAATGTAACCTGCAATGTTGATTTTGTTATATAATCTTCATGTGTATGCTCAGGTGGTCGGAGCTGTTGCATTCCAGAACAGGAGACCTTCTATCCCTCCAAACATCTCTCCAGTATTGGCCTCCCTTATGGAATCTTGTTGGGCCGAGTAAGTGCTTACTTATGCTGTATTTTCACACAACACACATGGTCCCTTTGGTCTAAATTTTTATGGAAAGCCTAAGTTAGTTCTCGGAAAGTGACAATAATGTGGGCTACCAATTACCATATGTATATTTCTTTTGGCAAAATTATCTTATTTCTTCTTTTTTTCTCACACAAGTCCTTTATCTTTATAAAAGTTTACGACTTAAACCTTTTTGCCGATTTTTCCTAAAAACAATAGTGTTTAAGATGTAAACGTTTGTAAAACATAAAAGACCTAAGTAAAAAAAAAAGAAGATAAAAGGTTAAGTTATAAACTGAATATGTTACAACTAACAAATAGTGGCTTTCCAAGCAAATATTGTATCAGCAACAATGTGTATGCATTCTATACAGGGACAGACACGTAAATTTTGATATATATATATTTTTAACTGGTATCACATTTAATGTTATAGTTTCTGAATTTATCAAAATTACAAACACAATATCAAATGTCTCTTTGATTAGTAATTTTATATACCAAAGACTAACAAAAAAATGAGAATTAAATTAATTAACTAAAGATATTACACATTTAAAAAACCAAAATAACAAAATGATTAATAAAAGACATTTAGATTTATTTTTGTAATTCTAATACGATAAAAGACTATTATAACAATACCCAACATTTATTCTTTTATTGATCATATAATTTATTTTTTATTGTATTATTTATTTTTCAAAATTAAATATAGATTACTATCCACTTACCTAATAGGTCCATCTCTGATTCTATATATAGGACTTCTTTCGCATTAGGAAAAATTATCATAGTTCATGTTTTTATTTTCCCTCGTTAACTTCATTCATTCCACATACATTTTGTAGCCTAGATTCCTTTTTTATATGAGCTAATTTTTTTGGGCAGTGACCCCGCGGATCGTCCATCTTTTGCTAGCATAGTCGAGACGCTAAAGAAGCTGCTAAAGTCGCCAGCAGATGCTATAAAAATGGGTGGAACATAAGGAGCACGCTGTCCGTGATCGAATTTTTTGTAGTTGAAATTCGTTGGGTATGTATGGAAATATTTATTAACACGTAACCTGACCCTTGTTGGTCATAAACTCGTATTGATGAAACCCTTTTGGTTGTTTGCAACTGTATATCAGTTGCTTCATACTAACACATTTCATAAGGGCAATTAAAGCCATAAAGTCTAGTAACTTGGAAGGAAAAAAAAGAGGTGCGAATAGGGGATTCCTGTAAAGGGTCCTTGGACTGCTTCCTGATAAGTGTAAACATGATAAGTGTAAACAAACTGATAACCTCAAGCTCTTTTATCATATAGCTTGAGATCTATAAAATATTCGAGCACCCTTTGCCTCTGTTTTTGAGGTCTATAATTATGCAATAATTATTTGAAAACGTGAATTACTTATGTTGACACCTATTATCTCAGTACTCCATTTGATAACATATAGTCACTTCTTTCTGTAAGGCAATTGTGTACACTCATGGAAAATGAGTAACTATTTATTTTCACGCTTATTGTACCTAAAAATTGACCGTCTTTAGTTTCCAAACTAAAAAATTGTGAATTCAACCCGCAACCGCAATGAATGGACGGAATAACAAAGTAGCTTTCAGGAAATGTTACAGCACCCAAGTTGGATTGAGTAGAACTGAATTTTGAATTCAGATTTTTTTTTAATGTTTTGGATTTAAGTTATGAAGATGAAAAAATGTGGTTGGAGAGGAACTTCACTAAAGATGGATAGATAAATGGGGATAAATTCTCAATGAAGTTTGTGAATATTTCACTCGGTTGGTATATTGTAATTTATAACATAATCAAATGTTTTAATCATATGATTTCACCAGAATTAAATCAATCCATGTTGAACATCTTGTTTTAATCAATCCATGTTGAAAGACTTTGTAGTTGCATGTGAATTATTAATGATATTTTTTTCTACCATAAAAACAATCGTTAATTTTTGCATCATACTTGGTATGTGCTAGAGTTTAGGGATTATATTGTTAGTACGTAGTACTTTTGCTTTGGAATGTGTTTGGTTGCATATACTAGCTATTGCGAACATACAACTATATGAGGTAATTAGAGATGTTTTTTTCTTGAAATAAAAGGTAATTAGAGATATATTATGCTGACATGTAAAAATTTGAGAATAATTTTGCTGACTATTGTTGAGAGTTAATGGTCGAGAGTTTAATATCTATAGGTGTGTCCACGATTTACACACACAATTAGAGACATATTAAGATTTGTGTATTCAAATTGCGGTGAGGCGAGCTGCTATTTAATATTTGAACTTATGCAATATAAATAACCACACAACAAGAAATCTCCTAATTATAACCAGAAATCACCGTTTTTATTTTATTTTTTTCTCTACATGGAGAGAGGACTACTAGAGACACTAGAGAAGCACCACCCATGAATTATGAGAGGAACCACCTTGATTAAAAATACATTTAAATACTAGTGATGTTTGAAAACCGGAATAAGTAAAATGAGAAGTAAAGAGATAAGAAGAGAAACACAAGTTAAATTATCTTGCTTCACTACTAAAACACTAGCTTTGTCCGGTCCCTTTGCACCGAATGATTTAATCCACAATTCATCAATAATATCACAACTCCATTAAGCACCTTATACTCAAATTGATTATGTTCAAATCTTCTAGCTTTAGTACGATCAAACTGTTGAGGGTAGTAGCCACAATTGGGCTAGGTTACAAAAGTGTTTAGATTGATTTTTTGACGAACTCTCACACGAGTGTTTACACAAATTGCTCTCATAAGGTATTTTAGGTTTTTAAGCACTTAGAGATAACACAAGACTTTTTCACGAGCTTGTATATGTAACGACAACAATTTTTCTTTTGTTGTTTTTGTGTTGTCTTGTAGTGTTGTTAGTGACAATATCGACTTCTGTTATAAAGAAGCTTTTATTCCATTAGGATTTTTTACCGTTGTTGTGATTGCATGAAATCAGTATGTGAGTAATAACTCGTGTCAAATCTTCAGAGATATTGAGTCAACATTAGAAGCTTGTTCAAATTTGTTTTCATATGATGTAGGAAGGTTCGCGGCCAGGATCGAGGAAGAAACGGCTTTGCGGACAAACGCGGCGGGAAATGTGGAAAACGATGGTCCGGTGTCAGATTGCCTATTATTATACCTTTTCGGATAGGGAATCATGCCACGGTCACAAATCATTGCTATGCTATGTGATATGGGCTCTAGATCCGTTTTGGGCTCGTCTTGGGCCTCAAAATAACATTTTAAGTTTTTCCTGTAATTTTGGACTTTTCCTATTTTGTCTAATTTTCGCGCTAGGGTTTCGATTAGGTATTTAAAGACTTTCTATGCTGTAACCGAGATCAGAACCTTTTTTTAAATTGAATATTCGATTTCGAGATTTTTCTCTCTTCTGGTGGATTCCAGAGCTTTATCGGATTTAGCGCTTGCTAATCTTTTGTGATTCCGACTGCATCAGGTGGTATCAAAGAAGGCTTTCTCTTGTTTCTTCGTAGCTTGAACAATCATGGGAGATCAACCAGCCACAAGAGCAGACATCGAGGGTATCATCGCGGCTTTTACCACGGCCCTTACTGCTTTGACTACGCAGATGGCGACTTTGACGGATCAAATGAACGCCATCAATGATATGAGGGATGTTAGGAGGGACAGAGGCAGGAGAGAAGAACCGCCCAGGCGTCCACATGGAGGCTTGCAAGCTCGTGTTGAATCAGACTCTAGTTACGAAGAAGAGATCCCAGAGGAGAATCAGGGTTGCGATAATCAACAGAATCGCAACGACTACATAGTTAAGGTTGATATCCCGTTGTTCTATGGAACTATGGGGATTGAAGGGTTTCTGGATTGGCAGATTGACGTTGATAGGTTCTTCGTGATGGGTGTGCCAGAAAACAAGCAGGTGAAGATGGTGGCAATTCGATTGAAGAGCATCGCTGCTGTGTGGTGGGATAAGCTTGTTGTTCAGAGGCAGCGCTAGAGGAAAGCGCTAATCAGAACGTGGGGGCGAATGTAACAGTTGATGCTGAAGTGTTTCTTGTCTGAAGATTATGAGCAGATTCTGTACAAGATGTATATTGATTGCGTTCAGGGTAGAAGGAGCGTGACCAAGTACACAGCAGAGTTCCTGCGTTTCTCAGAATGCAACGAACTAGGGGAAACTGAGGGTCAGAAGGTGACTCACTATATTAATGGCTTGAAGGGGTCGATCTAGGAGAAGATGGGTCTGCAGACTGTTTGGACCGTGATGGAGGCCTCTACGCTAGCCTTGAAAGCGGAACTGATAGAGAAATCCCCCATAAATTTCTCATCTTTTCGCAGATTCACTCCGCAGGGTAATTCTGAAGTGGCGGGTGATAAGGATAAGAGCGTTGCTGGTAAGGATTCTAACTCCTCGGCAAAGGGAACTGGTGGAGTCAGTAGTGATACGCCCAACAAGAGGGAGAACCAGAAGTCAACCAACCCATACGTAAAACCGATGGGAGATAAGTGTTTCCGTTGCGGTGGGCAGGGTCACATGTCGAATATTTGTCCTTCCAGGAGAACGACTGCAGTCTTGAATGAGGAGTCTGAGGAAGAGGAAGAAGGCAACGAGTATGACGGTGTTGAGTTCGCTGAAGAAGAAGCTGAAGAAGCGGTGAACTTTGTGCTATAGAGAGTCCTGTTGTCTTCAAAGGAGAAGGGGCAATTCACGAATGGCCATGCTCTCATAGATCCCCTCAACTCAACCCAAGACACATATACACGACAGTCAAGGTACTCTTGTGTTGCATGGTAGCTCCTGACCTAGGAAATAACCAACTAATCCACTTAGGAATTCCCCACCATAGATACCCCAAGGTCTATTAGTCTTACCTTATAGTTCGACTGTTGCCTCCATGATCAGGATCATTCAGTTGTACTTCCTCGAAATTAATAGGCTTGTCAGACCCTCCCTATATGGTGGCAAAATAATCTACACTTCAAAAGTCTCCAACATCTAGCTCATACTTATTTGATGCTCAAAACTCGACAACTCTTAGTTTAAATTCACAATATTCATCAAAATTTACGTCTACGTAAATATCAGTCATTCCACAATATTCATCATAGTTTACATCATTATATATATTAGTCAATCTCAATCAAATCCCATTATTTGGTCTACACCACTCACAATGAATAGTCTAGTTCTATCAATCATAAAGTAGGAAATCAAACAAGTAGTGCATTCAAGTAAAGTCATAATCTCATCCCAATAAACAACAACACTCAAATACACATAATTCATACAATAGTAGTTACCATAGGATGTCACAAGAATCGAACATTGTGCAATCTTGACATAAATTAATTGACAACAATTTTATAGGTTTCTAATCATATTTTAGTCCTCACTGTTACCATTTATATGTTCTTAATTAATTATTATTATTACTCAATAGGGTTCAACCATACATGGACCCGAATGAATCTCTGAGAAATTATGACATTCCCGTTCATTCACATCATATTATACTCATAAAATCGACATCCTCTCACCTTTTACCTCGATTGAAGATTTTGTCCAATGAATATGATCTATTTACTTAATGTGCCGTGTTTTCGTTAACCGTCGTCTTTAATAATCCACAAAGATAATAAGGCAATGCCACAACCAAGTACAAATAAATTATTTACAAAAAAAAAAAGAAAGATAAATAAACTATTTACAATTTGTAATATATCACAATATATAACTAAATAAAAACAAACATAATTATAAAATAATAACTAAATTATATATATATATATATATATATAATTTTGATATTTAAATAGATAATAAATATATATATCACAAGTAATGAAACTAATCATATTTATTTACCACTTAATGAACACTATGGACAATTTTATGAGTAAAATAAACTAAAGTCTTTGAATGTAAAACAAATTTAGACTTTTTTTTTACATAAGATAGATAATACAATTGCACATGTTCATATAAAAGAGAATTTGAAGGCAAAACAATAGAGAAATGTCCAAAAAAGTTATATTCAATAAGAACTGATATTCTTTAGTTTTACTCGTTTAAACTCAATGTAATGTGCTAAAACAAGTATGCTAATAATAATATTTTATATAGTATTAAAGAATACTAAAGTGATATGTGCAAACCCTTTGTTTTTGAAATTTGCAAGATTTATTTATTTAGACCATATTGTGCTATGGTACCTTTGCAAACCAAGTTTACTAATTCAGTTGAAGATACATTATTTTTATGACCAAAATTTATTTTATAAATAATTGATATTCAAACAGAATATAAATAATAAAATATATTTAGTATTTTATTTTAATCACAATCATGAATTATCAAATAAAACAATAAAAAGATGGTAAAGAAATCATAAAAAAAAAAACTCAACTAATAGTGAAAAAAACGTTATATATTTGACAATAATTTAGGAATAATGAGAAACTTACTAGAAGATATGAAAGATCTTGTGGAGAATCAAGAACAACAAAGACAATAGTCACTACGTCAAAAATTGTCTTTTACGGCGCACATTTTAAAGCGCTTAATAACTAAAAGCGTTGTTGTCTATTATTTGAAATTTAACGCATGATACAACAGTGCTTCAATGTCAAGCGCTTTAGAAAAAGCGATGTTGTAGAGTCATGATGGGTTTAAGATTTACAGAAAAACGCTGTTGTAGGGTCATAGCGATTTCACATAATGTTTACAGCGCTTTTAGAGCGCTTTGCATAAAAGCGCTGTAAAATATAATGCTCTCATATAATGTTTACAACGCTTTTAGAGCGTTTTATAAAAAAGCGCTGTAAAATATAGCGCTCTCACACTATATTTATAGCGCTTTTTATAAAAGCACTGTAAACTCTGTAAATGTTTTAAAATTTAATTTTTAAAAGCCTTTTACAGCGCTTATGGAAAAAAGCGCTGGAGAATTACAACCAATTCAAGTTATATATACTTGATAAATAAATAAATAAAAATATATTTAATATGTTCTCTGCCTTCGAACCCTATTACGAACCTTCCTCTCCTCTACTTTGCGCCCATTTTTACTGAGTGCATTGTCTCAGGTACTGTATTTATTAATTTGTTATTGTCTCTAAAACTGATAAATTGTTACATGATAAATCATATAAAATTTTAGATGATAAATCTGTTCTGTTTTGAAATTTGTTCGATCTATTCTGTTTTGAAATCAGACTTGTATGCATGACCTTGGACCTTGGTTTGCATTTTCCAATATTAGTCTATATATACTATAGATTTGTATGATGTTATAGATTGATAAATTTGTGTAACACTGCATTCATATATACTACATTCATAAACTGCATTCATAAATTCTTACATGATAAATCATGTAAAATATGTTCGATCTGTTCTATTATGTTTTGAAATATATATAACTTTTATGCATATATATATATATATAATGTTATAGATTGATAAATTTGATATAGATTGATTTGTTCTTACTGCATTCATATAGATCATATAATTAAAATGGACCGGAAACGGATGTTTGCCAATCGATTGTCAAAAGAGTATGAAAATGGAGTGACAGAGTTTGTTGAATTTGCAGTGAAGAATGAAAAAGACCCAAATCGAATCACTTGTCCTTGTTTAAAATGTTGTTTTGGAAAACGCATTAGAGCAGATGAATTGGAAGCACATTTAGTATGACATGGAATTGATAAAAGCTATACATGTTGGATAAAACATAGTGAGAAAAAAAAGGGAATACTTACTTTGACAGTGATGCGACATATGATTCAAATGATTTCGACACAGATACATATGAGCAGGACCGAGTTGAAGATATTGCAAAAGCAGTTGAAGAAGATCTTCGGGATTGTCCTAAAATGTTTGAGAGTTTTTTGAGTGATGCAGAGAAACCATTATATAATGGTTGTACTAAATTCACAAGACTTTCGGCGATATTAAAGTTGTACAACTTAAAAGCGAGAAATGGATGGTCTGAAAAAAGCTTCACAGAATTATTAACACTCCTAAAAGATATGTTGCTAGATGATAATGAACTTCCCAGTCGAACCTACGAGGCTAAATAAATTTTGTGCTCTATTGGCATGAGTTACGAAAGGATTCATGCGTGTCCTAACGATTTCATTTTCTTTCGAAAAAAATATGAATTACTAAAGGCGTGTCCGAAATGCAATGTCTCTCGATATAAGAAGAAAGAATCTACTCCAGCAAAAGTCGTGTGGTATTTTCCTATACCAAGATTTAGGCGAATCTATCGTAGTGAAGAAGATTCAAAACTCTTGACATGGCATGCAGATGAAAGAATTAGAGATGGAAAGTTACGACACCTTGCAGATTCTCCACAATGGGCAAAAATTGATCACGAGTATCCTAATTTAAATAGAGAATCAATAAATCTACGACTTGCATTTTCTACTGATGGAATGAATCCACATGGTCTTCAAAGCATATCACACAACATGTGGCATGTGATTTTGTTGATTTATAACCTACCTCCATGGTTATGCATGAAGCGTAAGTTTATGATGTTGTCTCTATTAATTTATGGACCCAAACAACCGAGGAATGATATCGACGTTTACTTGGCTCCTTTAATTGAAGATTTAAAAAAGTTATGGGAGTCAGGTGTGGAAGTTTATGATGGGTGTAAGAAAGAATGTTTCAACTTGAGGGCTATGTTATTTGGCAAAATTAATGATTTTCCAGCATATGGTAATTTATCAGGGTATAGCATTAAAGGTCGGTGTGCATGTCTTATATGTGAAGAAAGTACAGATTGGATGCGGTTAAAACATTGTAAGAAGAACGTCTTTCTCGGACATCGTAGATTTTTACATTTTAGTCATCATTATCGTGGGTGGATAAATGCATTCAATGGAAAACCAGAGGAAGGTACTGCTCCAAAAGCACCGACTAGATATCAAATATTGGAAAAAGTACAAGGTTTGACCAATAAATTTGGCAAACCATTTGTGGGAGAGCTTGTCAAAACTGAGTGAAAGAAAAAGTCAATTTTCTTTGAATTGCCATATTGGAAGTCATTGTATATAAGACATTTTCTTGATGTGATGCATATCGAAAAAAATGTATTTGATAGTGTTATTGGTACCACGAAGTTAAAGTTCCAAAAGGATACAGTTCAAACATTAAAAATTTAGTTTGTATGAAAGACCTCAAGTTAAAAGGTTTGAAGACTCATGATTATCATGTTCTAATGGAGCATTTTCTACCAATAGGTATACGTTCCATTTTACTTGAAAAAGTTTGACGAGCCATAACTAAATTATGTTTCTTCTTCAGGGAAATTTGTAGTAAAGTGATCGATCCTCAGAAATTACCGACATTGCAGAGGGAAATTGTTCATCTTGTTTTTGATATAATGGTTCACCTTACTGTTCATCTTGTTAAGGAGAAACAACTTTGTGGGCCAGCTTACATGACATGGATGTATCCGATAGAACGATAAATGAAAATATTAAAAGGGTACGTAAAAAGTAGAAGTCGACCAGGAGGTTGTATTGCTGAACGGTACATTGTCGAAGAAGCTGCTGAGTTTTGTACTGAATATCTATCCAATGATGAATCCATAGGACTTCTTATGTCTCGTCATTTGGGAAAAATAACAAGAGAAGGGATAATTGGAAATAGAGTAATGACTATATCAAGGACAGAATGGGAGCAGACGCAATTGTATGTTCTGCACAATGATGATGAGGTTTAACCGTATGTTACAATACACATGGATCAATTATATAGTTTGAACATGAACAGGAATACAAATTGGATAACACGAGAGCACAATCGAAGTTTTATCCCTTGGCTAAAAAATCACATTAACTCAAAGTTTGATATAGACCCCGCTTCAATTTCAGAGAGATTGAGGTGGCTAGCAAATGGCCCGAGTTTACATGTCTTTTCTTACACCGGTTATGTAATTAACGGCTATACATTTTATACCACAAAACAAGATGAGCAAACCACTATGCAAAATAGCAGAGTCACTCTAGTAGCTGAAGCGATGAATATCTCAAGTGCAAAAGACAAAAACCCAATATATGCAAATCTATCATATTTTGGGGTTATCGAGCACATATGGGAGTTGGATTACACAATGTTTCGTGTTCCCGTCTTTGGTTGCAAGTGGTTCGATAATAATAATGGCGTTTGGATTGATGAGTCAGGGTTCTTGCTTGTCGATTTTAGTAGGGTGGGATACAAAGATGTGAAATTGATTCAACTGATGATGGTTTATATCTTAGAGATGATCATGATGAGGGAATTTGGATTAATCCATCGTTTTGTATCGTTAATGGACAAACAAATGTGAATCCCACCAGAAAAAGAAGAAGGGCATCTTAAGGTGTTTATGTGTTTTATATAAGCCATGTAATGATTTGTACTCATTGTGTAATTTATATTAATTTCATGTAACTTGACCTGCCAGAACTGAGTATTTGATTTTATGTTTATACTGATTTTCTACCAGAACTTGAACTGATCATGTAATTTAGCATTGATATATATACATACATTGATATACTGATTTTCTGCCAGAACTTGAACTCATCATATAATTTTTTTAATTATATTATTTAATTATTTTAGATATGAAAATTTGATAAAATTTTTAATTATAATCTGAACTCATCATATAAGTTGATATGAACAATTTGATATCCATGAGTATGGATATTATATCACATTATAAAATGATATACATATTATTCTAAGGCTTTTAAAAATTCAATTTCAAAACATTTACAGCGCTTTTGCACATAAGGGCTGTAGAAGGATTTAAAAAAATAAATTACAATTACAAGAGACAAAACATTTACAGCGCTTTCGCCCATAAGCGCTGTAAAAGGATTTAAAAAAATAAATTACAATTACAAGAGACAAAACATTTACAGCGCTTTCGACCATAAGCGTTGTAAAAGGATTTTAAAAAATAAATTACAAGAGACACAACATTTACAACGCTTTTGCCCATAAGCGCTGTAAAAGGATTTAAAAAAATAAATTACAAGAGATAAAACATTTACAGCGGTTTCGTCCATAAGCGTTGTAACATTCTTTTAAAAAATAAATTACAAGTACAAAACATTTACAGTGCTTATAAGAAAAAGCGCTATAAAATGCTCATATAGTGCCTTTTATAAAGTGTGTATATAAGCGCTGTAAAATACTATTTAAGGTGCTTTTTATATAGTCTTTTAAAGTGCTCTTTGGAAAAGCGCTGTAAAAGAGTTTTTAAAAACATTATGTAAACTGATAATATAAGAAACCGCCTCTTCATTTTCTTCTTCATTACATATATTCTCATCTCTACGAACTTGGCAGTGTGAAACCCTTATTCATTACGTAGTCTCTATACGAACCCTTCTCCCTATACAAACCCTTCTCCCTAGTGCAAACCCTTCTCTCTGTCCATATTCATTACGTACTCTCTGTTTTCATTATTCTCCATTTTCACTACATTCTATCCCTACGACCATAAAGATTTTTAAGGCATTTTTTGTTCATTTTTTTAAAGTGCTATGTGGAACCCTAGTGCTATCTTCTTGTTGCACAAGACATTTCAATTTGTATTTCTGCAACGTTGTAACCCTAAACTACAGGTATTGTTATTAATATCTTGTTGTCACTAAACTTATAGTGCATGTTGTATTTATTCAATCTGTTGTTGTCACTAAATTGCATGTTGAACTTATACTGCATGTTAAACTTATACTGTGTGAAATGTGTAGATAAATGGATTCCAACAATGATTTAGGTCGTCAAAACGATGAAGTTGTAAACACTGACGTTGTAAACAATGAAGCTGTCAACGCTAAAGGCTATGAAGGCGAAGTGAAGCGTGGGGCAACTATAATGCAAAAAGTCATTATAGTAAGAAGTATTGGAATAAAATTTGTGGTATATTACTATACTTTTTCTTAGATTTTATTTTTTTTCTTTTTTTAAAGCAAACGCTTACACTCTATGAGTTTATTAGGTGGGATGGAATGAAAGTGGCCAGCCGATTGAGCCCAACAGTTCAATGATGGTAAGCTACATCGGTGTTGTTGTCCGCCAAAATATCCCAATAACAATCGATGATTAGAGAGACAAAGCATTGAAGGGTGCTAAAGACATACTGTGGAATGATGTACAAGTAATTAACTTTTTTACTCCACTTTTTTGTTACTTAATTATAATTTTTTCCATTGAAATACTTTTATTCAAATTCTTTATTTATTTGGTTTGCAGAGCGCTTTTAACATTGAATATATGCGGAAAAATTACGTACTTAGAGTTGCTGGTAAAATTCACATAGGATTTAGATCTCATCTGTCGAATTGTTACCTAAGAAACAAATGTGGAAATGTGAATGTTGAAGTTCCAAAAATTTACAAACATTATATAACACCTGAAGAATGGACCTCTTTTGTAGCTAAACGTTCAGATCCCGCATTTGTGGTAGTATTTATTTATTAGTATGTGTGTTTTATTCATATTCATATCTTATATTTTTTACACGATCGTTATTTTATTTATTTATATATAGAATATAAGTACAGCAAATCGGGAGCGAGCAAAGAACCTAGTGCATCCATACAAAAGATCGCGCATGAGGTATGCACGTTTAGACCAAAAAATTGTAAGTAAACATCACTTTTATACATTGTGGTAGCTAGATTATAAACTATAGTTTTTAACTAATATTTTGTTTATGTCTTAACGAACAGCTGCAGGAGACGAAATCTGATCCACCATTGGGTCGTCATATCTTGTGGAAGGAGGCTCGCGTAAATAAAGATGGAATAGTGGATAACGAAAATGTTCTACAAGTTGTCCAACAATGTGTAAGTATACTATCACTTTAATATTTTTTAATATTGTCTTTTAAAAATCATATTGAACTTATCTTTTTAATACTACATGTATTTTAGGAAAATTTGGAACAATGTCTTGAAAATCAAGATGAAAATAAAGAAGTTAGCTGCAGGGACATTCTCGGAAAGGTATTCAATGTTCCTGAATATTCTGGCCGTGTGAGGGGTAAGGGATTTGGCGTGACTCTCAAAAGTTATTTTTCACATGAGAAGCACACAAATCCCTCGAATGATCAAGTATTAGAAGCGCTGAAAATCCTTTCGAAACAAGTTGCATACTTGGTTAAAAAGGATAAGGAAAAGCAACTTCAACGTGAAATGCAAATAGAAAGTGAAGATGGAAGTTGCAACATTGGTCATAAAAGTCTCCCAAAGGTAATTAATTACTTAATGAAATAAGAAATTCATTCAACTTAATTGTTTCACATACTTATGTATTAACCATTGATTTAATTTAGGGTATTTCACGTTGCTGCCTATACTTGTCTTCCCCTACCCATCGCATGGTTAGGAAAGGAACATTGTACAATACATCGGGAGAAGTATTGCACAACAACCCCGTCCCTGCCGGCCATGTTAAGATGTCACCTGTGGTAGCTTTAGAACCACTTGCACCATTGCCTATCCCCGACAACGACGGAGATATGAAACTTTTGGGAGAAGCAATAGGTAGCTATGTGGCATGGCCGAAATATCATGTTGGCACTGATCAGGAGGTATGTTTTAATTGCTATGTATGTTTAGTTGTATGATTATGATTGATTATGTTTAATTGCTGATTTTTCTGCTTTTATATTTCACATTTATTTAGGTTATTGCTAAAGGGAATGATAAGATCCCTCGAAACGAGTCTGTCACTTCACTTGAAAAGGCGCCAGGAAAGGCAGAAAAGGTTTGACATATACATCAATTCATGTATACGAAATGATTAGCTTACTATAATAACTAACAAACTGATCAACCTCATTTTTTTAAAATTTAACAAACAAAAAAACCCGTTGCACTGCTGGTGCAGGTCTGTGGTAAAAATAAATCTTCCAAAATGCAAAAACTGGATCGAGGAAAATCAGTTGCTGCTCCTAAAATAAGTCAACCACGCCTTGCTTGATTTGGGTCGTGTCTTGACATAACAACAAAGATGAATATGAAGAGCAACAATGATGCACGTATGATAAACATGGAAAAAAGTATATTCGGAGAAGAGTATTTAGAAATACTTGGCAAAGAGCAAATATATGAACTTCTCGATCATAAAGAGCTGAGTGTTACTGTAACCAGCATATACATCAGGTAATATAAATACTTTATTTAAGATAAAAATTACCTTTTAATTGCATCACTGTCACATTAATTTATTGATAATTAATCTAATTTTATATTTTCATTGAAGGTTTTTGTATGAGAAGTTGGTGTACACGCGGAAATTGTCAAGTAGATTTTTTATTCTTATCTTCGCATAAATTATCCATGTTTAAACTCGATCTAGATAAAAAATATGTAGTTGATAGACTTATAGAAAATAAAGACAAGGACAAGTTGTTTCTGGCTCCATAAAATTCAGGGTACGTAATTAGATACTTTATATATATATATATATATATATATTTTTTTTTTAATTTATGATATTATGAGTTGCGTAAACAAATTTGCCAATCAAATTTGTGTTGTTGTAGACAACATTGGGTGTTGTTTGCCATAAATGTGACTTCTAAAATTGTATATTATTTAGACCCATTGCACGGTCATTACAACAATCACCCTGATATAAAGAACACTTTCGACACGTAAGTAATATTCATTTATTTCTTACATATATAAATAATGTGTTTGGTCATTGAATAATAATCACATTTATTTGATAATGCTTTGCAAGTTTTCCGTGCTCAAAGGGGTGCTTCAGTGTCGAAGAATAAGTCAAACAACATCACATGGCTTCTAGTAAAGGTTTGAAATTTTTGTTATAGAACTTAATTATATGCCTATATATGGGACCTATTACAACGTTGTTTCAAAAAGCGCCGTAAATCTAACATAAGAAGCGCGCTTTATATGAGACCTATTACAACGCTTGTTTCAAAAAGCGCTGTAAATCTAATATAAGAAGCGCGCTTTATATGGGAACTATTAAAACGCTTGTTTCAAAAAGCGCTGTAAATCTAATATAAGAAGCGCGCTCTAAATGGGACTTATTACAACGCTTGTTTGAAAAAGCGTAGTAAATCTAATATAAGAAGCGCGCTCTATATGAGACCTATTACAACACTTGTTTGAAAAAGCGCTATAAATCTAATATAAGAAGCGCGCTCTATATGGGACCTATTACAGCGCTTGTTGTATTTTCAATAGCACTGTTGTATCCTTTTACAACACTAGATACTAGAGCGCTTAAAAGCGTTGTAAAGGGCTTAAAAAAAGCGCTTTAAAATGATCTTTTTGGCGTAGTGAGTATGAAAATTAAAACTAGCATTGGACACTGATGTGTAACACTGTCGTGTAGCCCTTTTTCTTGTATGTTCCTGTATATATTGGCTTACTAGATGATAGGTATATAGTTATAGGCTTATCATGTTTCTTAATGGAGGTAGAGGGAAAAGTTTGCAGAAGGAATGTGGAGCTCATTGGTCCGTTGTCACACACGGGTCAAATACAAGTAATAACACGTAGCGTAGGAGTACTAACTCGAGTCATTTCGCAAGGACTTCTGATTATATCAACCAAATTGAGAATCAACGGAATTAAATAAGGGGTTTTTTAATTTAGGTTTGGGAAAATTAAGAAAACGATTAATTTACTGATTCGAGAGTTTCAGACCTATCACAGATTCTATCAACAGATAAAATTTCCAATTTGTGACTATATTCCTATTTGACTATAGAATTGATCAAACAAGCATAATCAACCCTTTGTGAATTATGTTTCTTGGAAAGGATTAAGCATCACAGTAATTGATGTATTACAATTAATGATCAAATGTTGAAAAACTACAATTTATTTAAGTAGAAATCGAATTTTGTCAAACTAATTTTATCAATCCTATTGAGATTCGAATTAAGCAATCAGAATAACAATAAAATCACATAAAAATAAATAGAATCATAATGTGAAATTTGGCGTTCTAATCCAACTTATTGTATAAAAAATGTAGATATACTATCCAATCATGCCATAAACCCAAAATAACTCACAACATTTGCAACCACAAAATCTGATGAAAAAGCATGCAATGCAATGCACATTTTTATTTTTATTTTTTTTCATTTTTTTAATATTTTTTTTTTTGCTTTTTGTTTTTTTTTTATTAGATGAAATCCTACAACAAATAAAATCCTAAATGATAAATAATACCCCTACACTTAAATTAAACATTGTCCTCAATGAAAGTAACAAGTATAAAATAAGAGTAAGGAAATAGAACTCCCTGTTCAAACTGCAGTGTAAGTGGACTTTCCGAATGAGAGTTCTTTTATGGTAGCATCTTCAAGCATAGAGCTCTCATGGAATAGCTTGAGGTGTTGTCCATTCACTTTGAACACTTTATTGGTGTTTTCACTTTTTATTTCCACTACACCATGAGGAAAAGTGTTAGTAACAACAAAAAGGCTAATCCACTTGGATCGAAGTTTCCCAACCATAATTTTCAGACAGGAGTTGAACAGTAAAAAATTTTGACCAACAGAAAATTCCTTCCTAGAAATCATCTTATCATGAAATTGCTTAGTGTTCTCCTTATAGATCTGGGAGTTCTCATAAGCTTCTAGCCTAAGCTCTCGAAGTTGCTGCAATTGAAGCTTTCTCTCCAAACTTGCTTTCTCCATCTCAAGGTTACAGCTCTTAATCGCCCATAAAGCATGGTGCTCTATTTCCATTGGGAGGTGGCATGCCTTACCAAACACAAGTTGATAAGGGGACATCTCTATGGGTGTTTTGTAGGCCGTTCTATTAGCCCAAAGGGCTTTTTCTAGCTGGTAGCTCTAGTCCTTTCTATTTGGTTGCACCATCTTTTCTAAAATCTATTTGATTTCCCTATTTGAGATTTCAGCTTGCCCATTAGTCTGGGGATGATAAGGTGTAGAAACTTTATGCACAAACCCATACTTCCGAAGCAAAGCTTCCATGGTGCGGTAGCAAAAATGAGTGCCTTGATCACT
This sequence comes from Cicer cuneatum, assembly GCA_037974295.1. Taxonomy (NCBI): domain Eukaryota; kingdom Viridiplantae; phylum Streptophyta; class Magnoliopsida; order Fabales; family Fabaceae; genus Cicer; species Cicer cuneatum. The sequence continues at coordinate 46,345,488 of JBBPBO010000003.1, read as the reverse complement.
TATGATGGCTCGAGGTATTCCAAACTTGCATAAAATATTTGACTTGACAAAACCTGCAACAAATTTAGAATTATTAGTCTTAGTGAGTATTGCCTCCACACACTTCGAAACATAATCAACAACAAGTAAAATGTAGACAAAACCAAAAGATGCATGAAAATGGCCCATAAAGTCAATGCCCCACACATCAAATACTTCACAAAAAATCATAGGTTGTTGAGGCATCTCACTCCTACGAGTGATTGTTGTTCCTGCTAATTGGCATTATTAACAAGTTCGATAAGTTTCAAAAGCATCCTTAAACAAAGTGGGCCAAAAGAAACCCGAGTCTAAGATTTTTCTTGTTGTTCGTTGAGGATCAAAATGTCCCCCTACTTGAGAGGCATGACAAAAATGAAGAATGGACTGAGCCTCATGGTGGGGGACACATCGCCTAATCACTTGGTCACTACAAAATTTCCACACATATGGATCATCCACACATAGTATTTGGCATCACTTTTAAGTTTATGTATTTTTGCTCTAGATGCATCTGCAGGAAGAACTCCAACAACTAATTAACTAAATCAGCAAACCAAGGAGTAACCTCACGCAACTGTAACAGTTGATCATCAGGGAAGTCATCCTGAATGGGGGTGGGGTCCTCATCCATTTCTATTTTTCTCAAATGATCTGCCACCAGATTCTCAGCTCCACTCTTATCTTTAATCTCCAAATCACATTCTTGGAGCAACAACGTCCATCAGATCAATCTCGATTTTGCTTCTAGTTTCTTCAGCAAGAACTTCATAGCTGCATGGTCAGTAAAAACAACTACCTTGGTGAAGGTGCAAACACGAGAAGGGGGGTTGAATTGTGTTTGTACTACTTGAATTCTTTTTCTGTTTTTGATGATTATTTGAAATCTGAAATATAATCAAGTAGAGTTAGCAGCGAATAAAGTAAAATAATAATCAACACAAAGATTTATCCTGGTTCACCATTAACTAGGCTACATCCAGTCCATTCACCTCGAAGGATTTTTCCACTAATTCAAAACCTTTGAATTATAACAACACTACTGATCCTCCAAGTCAATCTTCCCAAACAGTCTAACAATCCTAGACTTTTGAGGAACATAGCACCTTGACTTCTCAAGTCAAGTCTTCTCCTACCAATATGACAACCCCAGATTGAAGAAGGAAGTACAACACCTTGAATCTAATTGCTAAGTCACCTGCTACTTCTTCTGACTCTTCAGATTGTAGACTCTACTTCAACAATATAGATTTAACACAAGGGAATGAAAAACACGAGTACTTGCTTCTGGAAAGTAGAAACTCACAATTAACCTCACTGAAAACTCGAGTGTTTGCTTCTGGAAGTGTATGACTCTTTTACTGATTTTCGATACTAAGTCTTCTGCCTTGAGCCTCCTTTTATAGATGAGAATTAGGGTTTCTTCCATGATCAAATTCGATTTGTATCTGTCCAGATTCTCTTACAAAAATAACTTGGCCAATCCTGTTTCACTTAAAAAAAAAGTATCTTTTTAGCTTCAGATTGCATTTGAAAATTCTGTTGACCAATCTTGTTTCTTTTAATTTCAAACCATATCTTTTTAAGCTTCAGATTGCATTCGAATTGCTTCAAGTCTTCAGTAATTTTTGAATCAAATCCCCTTAATACTTTGATCAAATTTCTATCACAATTTAATCAAGTCTTCTTCAAATTTTAATCGAGTTATCACTGGTTTTCATCATGATTAAAATATGGACCGTATGATTTTCTGATCTCGACCAACTCTGGACTTTATGATCTGATCTGCCCCAACTCTGCGATCCTCTGATTTCGGCCAACACTAGACCATATGATCTGATCTTTTGATCTCGGCAACCACTGAGCCATATGATTTGATCTTCTGATCTCGGCCAACACTGGGCCATGATGCTTAAATCTGGACCATTGATTTGAACATTTTCCCTCTGATCTGGACCAAGTATGGACTGAGTCTAGAATGAATCTGAATTAAATCTGGACTTATGATATTTTAATCTGGACATTTATCCTCTGATCTGGATCAAGTCTGGATTAAATCTGGACAATCATTTCTTTTGATCTGGACTGAGTTTCATGCTATGGACTATGCTATCTTCTGGTCTGGACCAAGTCATTTGCTCTGGACCTGTTATCTTCTACTCTGGACCAAGTTGAAGGTGCAAACACGATAAGGGGGGTTGAATTGTGTTTGACTTAACTTGAATACTTTTCCTGTTTTTATACTTTTAAAACAAAACTTGATGTATAATTAAAAACAGAGTTAGCAGCGGATAAAAAGTAAAAATAAAACTCACAGTTTTTATACTGGTTCACCGTTAACGAGGCTACGTCCAGTCCCTTCACCTTGAAGGATTTCACTAATTCAAACCTTGAATTAAAACCTTTATACTGACCCTCCAAGTCAGTCTTCTCGAACAGTCTAACAATCCTAGACTTCTTTGAGGAATGCAGCTCCTGTCTTCAGCCAATCTGACAATCCCAGATTGTTGAAGAAATCACAACACTATGAATCTAATTGCCAAGTAACCTGCTACCCCTACTGACTCCCTCAGATTGTAGACTCTACTTCAACAATTTAGATTTGACACAGTGGAAAGAAAATAACACGAGTACTTGCTTCTTGAAAGATGGAACTCACAATTGACCTCTCTGAAAACTTAAGTGTTTGCTTTGGAAGCGTATGACTCTTTTGTGATTTTCAATTTTTAAGTATTCTGCCTTGAGCCTCCTTTTATAGATGCAGATTAGGGCCTCTTCCAATGCTTAAATTTGATCTGAATCTTGCTGGATTCTCTTGCAAAAATAACTTGACCAATTGGGCTTCATTTAAATAAAAAACATATCTTCAGATTTCTTTCAAAAATAACTGGCCAATCAAATCTTTTATTTGTTCCCGCCACAGCTCCTGAATTCCACGCTACTCCACATTTATTTTTGTAACAAATCTTTTTAATACTTTGATTAAAATAACTTAAGATCTTCACCGTTAATCCTCATGATTAAATCTGGACCATTAGATTCTTCTGCGCCAGTCCACATCTGAACCAAATAAATTGATATGCTGTGATCCTCTGAATTCGGCCATCCCTGGCCCACACTTCCTAACCCTCTGATCTTCTGATTTCGGCCATCCTGGACTCGCACCTGATATGCTATAATCCTCTGAACTCGACCTTTGTTGGACTATACATCCTGTCCCTCTTATTTCAGCCAACACTGGGCCATGGTCTGATCTTCTGATCTGGGCCATCACTGGGCCAAATAATTTATTCTGAACCATTAAACTGAATATTTTTCCTCTGATCTGGACAAATTCTGGACTTCTTCTGGAGTGAACTTAAATTAACTTGAGAAAAAAATATTTCAGTATGGACATTTTACCTTTGATTTTGGACCAGGTCTGGATTGATTCGGGAATTCATTTCTTCTGGTCTGGACTTAGTTTCATGCCCTGAATCATGCTATCTTATGGTCTGGGTCAGATCTGGATTGATTCTCTTGTTCTGGACTCATTAACTTATCTTCTGGTTGAGTCTGGAACAAGTTTGGGCTGTTTTAATTTCTCACTGCCAGGCCATCTTCTAGTCAGAATAACTTATGGAATAAATATGATATTTGATTCCTCTTGGTCTGGAACAACTCTCCTTATGGCAGGCTTTCCTCTGGTATGGTCCAGATCTTCTTCTGACATTTCTTCCTTCTGATCTGGGCCAGCAAAGATATCTTCTGGTGATCTTGGAGTATCTTCTAGTAATTCCAGAATTCATTTTCTGGAATCCTTTGATCTTCTGCTTCTGATTACTTCAGTTTCTGGTGGCATTTAATTTAATAATTCAAGGTACAAAATAAGAATACATTGAGTGCTTTTGTAAACATCAAAGACTTGAATTACTCCCGCTCAGACCAATATCTCCCCCTAAGTCTGATACTCTCCTTTTCAACTCCTTCTCTTTTCACTCTTTCTTTTTCTCTCTCCCTGTTTCCTCTCCTTTTCAACTCTTTCTCTCTTTCACTCTTTCTTTTTCGCTCCTCCTTTCTTTTTATCTCTCCTTTTCTATTTGTTTCTCCTTTCTCTCTCTCTATCCCCCTTTTTGTCATCAGCCAAAAAATGGTCCTACTATTTTGGTATTTTTTTGTTTTTCTCTTTACAAAGTACAGAAAGTAAAAACAGAAAATAAAAGACAGAAATTAAAAAAACTCCTAAGATGACTACTTGAGCTAGTCAGATATGGAGGTAATGCTGAGATGCTTCTTAATGAACTCGAACCTATCTTCTGGTAATGCCTTGGTGAAGATGTCAGCCCATTGATGATCAGTGTCCACAAACTGGATGCTTAAAGTCCCTTTTTGAACATGGTCCCTAATGAAATGGTGTTTTATTTCAATGTGTTTGGCTCTAGAGTGTAAGATAGGGTTCTTGGTTAGGTTTATGGCTGAAGTGTTATCACAGAACAAAGGGATATTGGTTTCAAAGATGTTGTAATCTTCAAGTTGGTGTTTCATCTAGAGTAACTGTGAACTGCATCCTGCTGCTGATATATACTCAGCTTCAGCTGTTGACATGACAATGGTGCTTTGTCTTTTGCTTGACCAAGAGATCAAGTTATCACCTAAAAATGTGCAGTTGCCACTTGTACTTTTCCTTTCCAGCTTGTCTCCAGTATAGTTAGAATCACAAAAACCTTTGAGTTTGTAGGTGGGGGTTTTCTTGTATAACAAAGTAAGGTTGGTGGTTCCTTTAAGGTATCTCAAAATTTGTTTGACAGCAGTTAAATGGGATTCCCTAGGGTCAGCTTGAAAACGGGCACAGACACAAACACTAAACAAAATGTCAGGTCTAGAAGCAGTTAAATAAAGAAGGGATCCAATCATACCTCTGTATGTTTTCTGGTATACCTTTTGGCTGGTTTCATCTTTCTCAAGTGAGCAGGATGGGTGCATAGGGGTGGCCATAGGCTTACATTCACTCATTTTGAACTTTTTAAGAAGTTCTTTAGTATATTTAGATTGGTGAATGAGTATACCTGATTTACCTTGGTGAATCTGAATTCCCAGGAAGAACTTAAGTTCTCCCATCATGCTCATTTGAAACTCTTTCTGCATTAGGTCAGAAAACTCTTTGCACAAAGTGCCATTAGTGGATCCAAATATGACATCATCAACATAGACTTGGATAATCAGAATATCATTTTTAATGGATTTCCTAAATAGTGTATTATCTATCTGGCCTCTATTAAATTCATTCTTAAGCAGAAAGTTACTAAGTCTGTCATACCATGCCCTTGGTGCTTGTTTTAAACCATATAAAGACTTTTTAAGTTTAAAAACATGGTCTGGAAAATCAGAGTCTTCAAATCCAGGGGGTTGTTTGACATAGACTTCCTCACTTATATAGCCATTTAAGAATGCACTTTTAACATCCATTTGATACAGCATTATATCATGATTAGCAGCAAATGATAAAAGAATTCTAATTGCTTCTAACCTGGCCACTGGAGCAAAAGTCTTAGTGTAATCTATACCTTCCTGTTGATTGTATCCTTGAGCTACAAGTCTAGCTTTGTTCCTTATCACTTCACCTTTTTCATTGAGTTTATTCTTGAAAACCCACTTGGTTTCAATAATGTTTTTGTTTGGTCTGGGTACCAGATCCCAAACATCATTTCTTTGGAATTCATTCAGCTCTTCTTGCATTGCAAGTATCCAACCTTCCTCTGCCAAAGCCTCAACAACATTGCTTGGTTCAATTGCTGAGAGTAAACCAAACAGACTGGTTTCTCTACTTGATGATCTGATCTTTAAAGGTTCTGTTGCACTGCCAATAATGAGAGATTCTGGATGTGAAGACTTGTACTTCCATCCATTCTTTCCCTCTGACTTGTTTTCAGAGTCAGCATGTTCTTCTTCATCTTGATCTTTCTCAGATTCTGCTTCTGGTTCAGCTTCTGGTTCCTGTGCCTCTGGTTCACCTGCAATTTCCTCACCTTGCTTTGACTTTTCAGAGTCAAGCTGTTTATCATCAAACTTAATGTGGATTGATTCTTCCACAGTGTTAGTTTCTTTGTTAAACACTTTATAAGCTTTTGATCTCTCAGAGTAGCCAATAAAGATACACTTTTGAGATCTAGAATCAAACTTAGCTAGGTTATCTTTAGTGTTCAACATAAAACAGATGCAGCCAAATTGCTTAAAGTAGGAAATATTGGGTTTCTTACCTTTCCACAGTTCATAGGGAGTTTTATTTAAGATGGACCTGATATAGACTCTATTCTGAATGTAGCAAGCTGTGTTGACAGCTTCTGCCCAAAGGTAGGTGGTAACCTTCATATCATTCAGCATGGTTCTGGCCATCTCCTGCAGTGATCTGTTCTTCCTTTTTACCACTCCATTCTGTTGAGGTGTTCTAGGGGATGAGAAGTTGTGAGAGATGCCATTCTCATAACAGAATTCTTCAAAATACTTGTTCTCGAATTCACATCCATGATCACTTCTGATGGTTATGATCTTAATGCCCTGTTCATTCATAACTTGTTTACAGAATGAAATAAATACTTTGTGAGATTCATCTTTGTTCTTTAAAAATTTTACCCAAGTCCACCTTGAGTAATCATCAACAATCACAAAACCATATTTCTTACCACTAAGAGAAGCTGTTTGAACAGGACCAAACAGATCTAAGTGAAGCAGTTCAAGTGGTTGAGAGGTAGAAACACATTTTTTAGTTTTAAAAGAGCTTTTAGTTTGTTTACCTCTTTGACATGCTTCACACAGAATCTCAGTTTTGGAACTTACCTTGGGAAGCCCTCTTACCAACTGGAGTTTGCTCAACTCTGATATGAGTCTGGGGTTTGCATGCCCTAACCTTTTGTGCCAAATCAGATTCTGCTCACTTACAAATAATAGGCATTTAACCTGTTGCTTAGCAAGACTAAAAAGATCAATTTTATAAACATTATCCTCCCTAGTGCCAGTAAATAAAACAGTCCCATCAATTTGACCAACAGCTTTGCAAGTTTTTTGATTAAAGATAACATCATATTTGCAGTCACTTAATTGACTTATGCCCAGAAGATTATGTTTTAGACCTTTAACAAACAGAACATTTTTAATAGACAAGGGAGAAGAAGTGTTACCAACAGTTCCTGTACCAATAATCTGACCTTTCTGGTTTCCTCCAAAGGAAACTTTGCCTCAATTCTTCATAGTCAGATCCAGAAACATAGATTTATCTCCTGTCATGTGCTTGGAGCAGCCACTGTCAAGATACCAAGTTTTGTGTTGCTGATCAGACCTTGCCTTTTCTCTGTTAGAATCAGAGTCAGAGTCGACTCAGATTCAGACTTATCTTCTGTTCGAGCCATTAGAGCCAGTTTTTCTTCTGGCATGTTTGAGCAGTTTTCTTGATTCTGAATTGGTTTATTAACCATGTTCCTCTGATGATTCTGGAACATGTTTTGATTCTGGTAATTTTGGTGATTTGGGTGAATCTGGTAGTTCTGATGAATTTGGTAATTCTGATGATTCTGGTAATTTCTCATTTGACTCTGGTTCTAGTTCCAGTGTTGATTCTGATTCTCGTTCCAGTATTGATTCTAATTCTGGTTCTAGAGTTGATTCTGGTTCCAGTTTCTGTGCTTCTGATACTGATTCCAGTTCTGGTTCTGGTTCCAGTTTCTGTGCTTCTGATACTGATTCCAGTTCTGGTTCTGGTTCCAGTTTCTGTGCTTCTGATACTTGTTCTCGTTCTGGTTCTGGTTCTAGTTCCTGTTTTGATTCTGGTTCCAGTTTTGAGTCTGGTTCCAGTTTTGGTTCTGATTCCGATCCTGGTTCTGGTTGAGTTTACCAGACCTTCTTCCATCAGACTTAGATTGCCTTTGTGTTGTTGTAGTAGGAACATAAACCTTCTTCTGCTTGTGCATTGCCAACATCCATTGTCCAGGCACCATTGTTGGTGTCTCCTTCTGGTTGCTCAGAACATCTGCAACATAGACAATTTGATCTTTTGGTACCCAGAACTGATTGGGTCCAGGTTTGTTAGTTGTAACAGCTATCTGATCTTGTTCAGATTTTACCATTGGACAAGATAATTCTGAGTGACCTTTCTTAGCACAAACAATACATAAAACATCAGAATGAACAGCCTTATTTTCATTAATTGTTTCTATAAAACCTAGACCTCTCTTTCCAGAGTTACTGTTTCCATAAATCATAGATGCATATTTACTTCTTTCCATTCCATTAGAAATAAAGTTTTGAAAAAATTGCTCATGCATATCAGATTTACAAACAGTTTCAGAAGTGGAACAAATATTACTTTTGAGAGTTTGGTTTTCAGACTTGAGTCTTGCAACTTCAGTTTTAAAATCTTTGTTTTCAGTTGCATACTCAGAATTTTGATTCTTTAAAACTTGGACTTCTTTGGTTAGATTTTTCTTATCTTCCCTAAGAGTTTTCAGTTTTAAAGACATCTTATTGTTTGCATTTAACAAGTCTTTTAAAGTCTCAATTAATTCAGATTTAGAAAGATCAGAAAATACCTCACTATCTTCATCTTCTGATTCTGTTCCTGAGCTGTATTCAGAACTTGAATTGGTATGAGCCATCAGAGACAGAATTGCTTCTTCTGATGTGCTTCCAGACTTGCCTGAATGATTGCTTCGATCATTCTTCCTTCTGCCTGTTTTCCTTCCTGAAATCATTCCTTTATGAGGTCCAGAAGCATACCTGATGTGAGCCATCTTTGCTGTTTCTGCCTCTTCTTCATCAGACGATTCTTCCTCTGATTCTGATACATCCCAGGCAGCCATCAGACCCTTCTTTCTGAATTTGGAACTTTTCTTGTGTTGTTTATCTTTTTCCAGATTTGGACATTCTGACTTGATATGTCCAGATTTATTGCATCCATAACAAACAATACTCTTCTTGTCAGATTCTTCATTTCCTTTGTTGTTATGTTTCTTCTTGAAGTTTCTTCTCTTCCTGTTTTCCCAGATTTTAACCATCTTTTTGGTTAAGTAAGCCATATCATCACAGTCACTGTCACTATCCTCTGATTCTGATGCTGCATTTGCAGCTTTCTTCTGTTTCGACTTCAGAGCCAGATTATTCTTCTTCTTTGGTTCATCTGCTTCTAGTTCTATTTCATGAAACCTGAGTGAGCTGATTAGATCTTCAAGCTTTAAGGTATTCAGATCCCTAGCTTCCTGTACTGCAGTAACCTTTGGTCTCCACATTTTTAGTAAACTTCTTAGAATCTTCCTGACATGATCTGCAGTGGTATAGCTTCTCTTTAATACTTTTAAACCTGATACTAGAGTCTGGAATCTGCTGAACATTGCTTCAATGTCTTCATCCTCTTCCATCTTGAACAGCTCATACTGTCTGACCAATATGTTAGCCCTTGCTTCTTGAACCTGTTGTGTTCCTTCATAGGTCAGAACCAGACTGTCGAATATGCTCTTTGCGGTTTCTTTATCTGTGCATCTGTCAAATTCCTTGAATGTGATGGCATTGATCATAATGTTTCTGGACTTGTGATGAAGTTTGTGTAATCTGCACTGATCTGGTTTCATATCATCCATGTCTAGTTTTTTAGTTGGATCATCTGGATCAGTAGGTGCAGTGTATCCTTTGACTATCATCTTCCATAGTTCAGGATCTTGAGATATGACAAAACTTCTCATTCTGTCCTTCCAATACTCAAACCTTTCTCCATCAAACAGTGGTGGTCTGTTGATGTAGCCTCCCAGTTCTTCTATGCATTCTGCCATGTTGAACCCCTTGGACCTTTCCTCAAACACTGTTAAGTGCTCAGCCTTGAGACCGAGCTCTGATGCCAATTGAAGGTGCAAACACGAGAAGGGGGGTTGAATTGTGTTTGACTTAACTTGAATACTTTTCCTGTTTTTATACTTTTAAAACAAAACTTGATGTATAATTAAAAACAGAGTTACCAGCGGATAAAAAGTAAAAATAAAACTCACAGTTTTTATACTGGTTCACCGCTAACGAGGCTACGTCCAGTCCCTTCACCTTGAAGGATTTCACTAATTCAAACCTTGAATTACAACCTTTATACTGACCCTCCAAGTCAGTCTTCTCAAACAGTCTAACAATCCTAGACTTCTTTGAGGAATGCAGCTCCTGTCTTCAGCCAATCTGACAATCCCAGATTGTAGAAGAAATCACAACACTATGAATCTAATTGCCAAGTAACCTGCTACCCCTACTGACTCCCTCAGATTGCAGACTCTACTTCAACAACTTAGATTTGACACAGTGAAAAAATAACACAAGTACTTGCTTCTTGAAAGCTGGAACTCACAATTGACCTCTCTGAAAACTTGAGTGTTTGCTTTGGAAGTGTATGACTCTTTTGTGATTTTCAATTTTTAAGTATTCTGCCTTGAGCCTCCTTTTATAGATGCAGATTAAGGCCTCTTCCAATGCTTAAATTCGATCTGAATCTTGTTGGATTCTCTTGCAAAAATAACTTGACCAATTGGGCTTCATTTAAATAAAAAACATATCTTCAGATTTCTTTCAAAAATAACTGGCCAATCAAATCTTTTATTTGTTCCCGCCACAGCTTCTGAATTCCACACTACTCCACATTTATTTTTGTAACAAATCTTTTTAATACTTTGATTAAAATAACTTAAGATCTTCACCGTTAATCCTCATGATTAAATCTGGACCATTAGATTCTTCTGCGCCAGTCCACATCTGGACCAAATAAATTGATATGCTGTGATCCTCTGAATTCGGCCATCCCTGGACCACACTTCCTAACCCTCTGATCTTCTGATTTCGGCCATCCTGGACTCGCACCTGATATGCTATAATCCTCTGAACTCGGCCTTTGCTGGACTACACATCCTGTCCCTCTAATTTCAGCCAATACTGGGCCATGGTCTGATCTTCTGATCTGGGCCATCACTGGGCCAAATAATTTATTCTGAACCATTAAACTGAATATTTTTCCTCTGATCTGGACAAATTCTGGACTTCGTCTGGAGTGAACTTAAATTAACTTGAGAAAAAAATATTTCAGTCTAGACATTTTACCTTTGATTTTGGACCAGGTCTGGATTGATTCTGGAATTCATTTCTTCTGGTCTGGACTTAGTTTCATGCCCTGAATCATGCTATCTTATGGTCTGGGTCAGATCTGGATTGATTCTCTTGTTCTTGACTCATTAACTTATCTTCTGGTTGAGTCTGGAACAAGTCTGGGCTGTTTTAATTTCTCACTGCCAGACCATCTTCTTGTCAGAATAACTTCTAGAATAAATATGATATTTGATTCCTCTTGGTCTAGAACAACTCTCCTTCTGACATGCTTTCCTCTGGTATGGTCCAGATCTTCTTCTGACATTTCTTCCTTCAAATTTGGGCCAGTAAAGATATCTTCTAGTGATCCTGATGTATCTTCTGGTAATTCCAGAATTCATTTTCTGGAATCCTTTGATCTTCTGCTTTTGATTACTTCAGTTTCTGGTGGCATTTAATTTAATAATTCAAGGTACAAAATAAGATTACATTGAGTGCTTTTGTAAACATCAAAATCCTAAAACTTAGAACCAACTTGGTTCCAACACAAGTCTGGATTAAGTCTGGACTGATTCTTATAATCTCTACCAAGCTATCTTCTGGTCATGATTAAGTCTAGACCAAGTCTGACTTATGATTCCTTCTGGTCTGGACCAAGTCTCCCTCTGACAAGCTTCCTTCTGGTCTAGACCAGGTCTCCTTTTGGACTCTACTTCCTTCTGATCTGGGCCAAGATAGATATCCTCTTATTGTTATTTGACCTTTGATATTTTGCCTTTGATGACATCCTCTGATATCCTCTAGAGGTGTATCCTCTGGTGCCTTCAGGATGCATCCTCTAGTACCTTCAGGATGCATCCTCTAGTACCTTCTAGATGCATTATATGGCCTAACCTTCTAGTGACATTTCTATCCTTTGGTTGCTTCCTCTGGATGTATCCTCTGGTGGTGTCATCCTCTGATTTTGCACAGCTTCTGATTTGTTCTTCTAAGTCAACATACTATTTACATAAAATACTTTTGTTAACATCAAAACTAAGTATAGAACCAACTTGGTTCCAACACTTGGAACCTAGCGAATATGATCTAAAATTATCAAGAGCAAAAACAATAGCTAAAAGTTTATTTCAGTGGTAGTATAATTAGCCTATGCAGAATCTAAAGTCCTAGAAGCATAATAAATAACATGGGCAGCCCTGCCAACCCTTCAACTATAGAAAGGGGAATGGTTCCTTGTCTTTTTCTTGACCTAGAGATCAGATTTTCACCAAGGAATGTATAGCTACCACTAGTGCTTTTTCTTTCTAGTTTATCTCTAGCGTAGTCAAAATCACAAAAACCTATTAACCTGTACTTAAAGCATAACTTATAACACAGACCAAGATTAGTAGTGCCTTTTATATATCTAAAGATCTTTTTTAATAACACTTAAATGAGATTCTTTAGGGCCAGACTAAAATCTTGATCACATACACACTAAAAAAAATATCAGGTCTAGATGCAGTTAAGTAAAGAAGAGAGCTAATCACCCCTCTGTATACTTTTTGATCCATATTTTTACCTAATTCATCCTTATCATGAGAACATGTGGGATGCATAGGTGTAAACACGTTTTGTATTCATCCATCTTAAATTTCTTAAGAAGTTATCTAGTATATTTGTTTTGATGTATGAATACTCCATCTGAGTTTTGATGAATTTGGATTCCAATAAAGAATTTTAGTTTTCCCATCATGCTCATCTCAAACTCATTCTACATTAACTTAGAAAACTCTTAACAGAGCTTACCATTAGTAGAAACAAATATGATATCATCAACATATACTTCGACTAAATAAAGTAATATCATTCTTAGATATGATATCATCAACATATGGGAAGGTTATTGTTAGATATTTTCTAAATAAAGTAGTGCCAACCTAACCTCTCTCAAATCATTTTTTAGTAGAAAATTGCTTAGTTTGTCATACCAAGCTCTTGGATCCTATTTCAGACCGTATAAATATTTCGTTAGTTTAAAAACATGGTATGGGAATTCATTATCCTCAAAGCCATAAGATTGTTTGACATACACTTCTTCATTTATAAGCCATTTAGAAATGCATTTTTCACATCCATTTGATATAAGATAATTTTATCAAAAATTGCAAATGAAAGTAAAATCCTGATTGCTTCTAACCTTGCCATCGGCACAAAAGTTTCAATATAATCTATACCTTCGAGTTGACTATAGCCTTGAGCTACAAGTATAACTTTATTTCTCACTACTTCACCTTTCTTATTTAACTTGTTTATGAAGATCCACTTGGTTCCAATCAGCTTCTTTTCTTTGGGCTTGGGTCCAAGATCCCATACATAATATATGTTTAATTGATCTAGTGCTTCTTAGATGGCCATAATCCATCCATCATCCGATAGAACTTCATCTATTTTTGTTGGCTCAATTTTAGACATAAGCCCGAACAATGATGTTTCCTTATAAGCGGACCTGGTCTTCATAGGATCACATAAATTTCCAATAATCAACGAGTTTGGATATGAAGATTTGTATTTCCATTTAGGTTTAGATTCTTGATGACTTTGACTTTTTTATGGTTCCTCATTACTTTTCCTTGTATTATCAAGTACATCTTCTGATTCTTTATAAGGGAAATTTTATTGTTTCTTTGATTTATTTGGTTCCTCTGATATTTGTAAATTTTCAAAATCTTCATCGAGATTTGACTTTTTGTGGTCAAGTTGTTTGTCATCAAATTTGACATGGATTGCTTCCTCTATAATCAATGTCTCTTTATTGTATACCCTAAAGACTTTAGACCTTTTTTAGTATCTTAAAATGTTGGACTCTTGAAATGGTGAATCAAATTTGCCAAGATTCCATTTGGTGTTCAAAATATAACACATGCAACCAAATTGATGAAAATAAGAAATGTTGGGTTTTATTCCTTTCCATAGTTCATAAGATGTCTTATTGAGAATAGGTCTTATATAGATTATATTATGAATATAACATGCAGTGTTTACTACTTTGGTCCAAAAATGCTTTGCAACATTCATTTCATGAATCATGGTGTGTGCCATATCCTAAAGAAATATGTTTTTCCTTTCTACAACACCATTTTACTGGGGTGTTCTAGGAGAGGAAAAATTGTGTAGAATTCCATCCTCTTCACATAAGTTTGGATAAGGTTTATTTTTCAAATTCACCACCATGATCACTACGAATAGTTGAATACAAAAACCTTTTTCGTTTTGAACTTGTTTGCAAAAGGTAATGTGGCTCATCCTTGTGTCTAAGGAACTTTATCCATGTCCACCTGGAATAGTCATCAACAATAACGAGTCCTTACATTATACCACCAATAGAGGAAGTTTTTACTGGACCAAATAAATCAAGGTGTAAAAGTTGAAGTGGTCTAGAAGTGGAAACAACATTGTTTGAAGCAAAGAATGATTTAGTCTATTTCCTTTTCCAACAAGCCTCACAAAGAACATTTGATTCAAATCATGGTTGTTGGAACCAAGATGGTTTTCCACTTATATAGTTGATGTTAACCATAAGATTTGACTCAGATTTACAATTGAAGAAAATATTTGACCAAGTTAAAAAGAAGATATGGTCAAGATTTGAAGAAGATATGATTAGCAAGAAGATATGAATTATTTAGAAGTAGATTTGATCAAGATTTATCACAAGAAAATATGAATTATTTACAAGAAGATTTGATCAAGATTTATCACAAGAAGATGTGAATTATTTACTAGAACATTTTATCAAGATTTATCTACAAGAATATACGAATTATTTACAAGAAGATATGATCAAGAATTGTTTACAAGAAGAAACACTCACAAGAAGATACATTTAATATTTCAAAGATATGACTCAGATTTTGTAAGGACAAAGGAGAAATCCCGACCTATTCTACAGATAGATACTCAAGGATGAAGAAGAAAACAATAGAACTCAATGCACAAAATTTCCTAAGTCGTTACGGTTCATGAGGTTAAGGTCTAGAGAAACACTTGTTCAAAAGAAATATTTTCTAGTGTGAGAGTCATTGTTACAATTAGCTTGTTATAGACAAACCAATTTGTTCCAAACTCTTGTAACCCATCTTGATAGTGACTTTCGTGTTCCTCAAACAATCTTTAGGTTTTCAGGTTGTGTTGAGAAGACTTGTCTTGTAGAGTCAAGGTGTTTGTGTTCCTCAAAAATTCTGTAGGTGACAGATTGTTTTCAGAAGATTAACTTGTAAGGCCAGGTGTTGTGTACTTCAAGTTTTGAATTAGTGGATTAAATCCTTCTACGTGAGGGGACTGGACTTAGCTACCAAGTTGGTGGTGAACCAGGATAAGTTCTTGTGTCACTTTAATTATGCAATTCTTTTTTTACTTTTGCCTCTGATCACTTAACTCGGTTTCTACTACTTTTATTCTAAGTCACCAAATTCAAACCAGTTTTAAATAAATTAGCAAAAAGAATCAAATTTAGTCAAACACAATTCAACTCCCTCTCGTGTTTGCACCTTCAATAGATTTTGCAATCCTCTGACTAGGTTAAGTCTTTTCAACTTTGAGATTAATGTCAAGTTGGCATGTCCCAACCTCTTGTGTCAGATCAGTTGTTCTTTATTCACTGACATGAGACACTTTACTTCTTGTTTTTTCAAATATGTTAACTTTATTTTGTAAATATTGTTTTTTCTCTGACTAGTAAAAAGTATAGATCCACGTGTTTGAGTAATCGCCTTACATGTCTTTTGGTTGAAGACAATATCATAACCACTGTCACTTAATTGACTTATGCTCAGTAGATTATACATTAGTTCTTTTACTAGTAGAACATTTTAAATAGAAGGAAGCTAACCATTACCTAATGTGCCATACCCTATGATCTTACCCTTCTGGTTTCCTCCGAATTCCACAAATCCTTCTTCCAACGGGTTTTGGAACATAGACTTTTCTCTCGTCATGTGTCATGAGCATCCATTGTCCAGGTACCATGACAGGTGTTTCAACTTTGTTCCTAAGGATATCTACAAGATATGTTATTTTGTTCTTAGGTACCCACATTTGATTGGATCCTGGTTTGTTAGTTCTGAAAGGTGTCTTGTCTTTCCATGTTTTCAACATAGGGCAAGTACTTTTATCATGACCTTTCTTTAGGCAATATACGCAAGCAGTTTTAGGTAAGTTAAACTTTGTTTGCTTCTGTCTATGCCAGCCAGAAAATCTTGAAATGTTTTTTAATACTTAACAAAATTAAAAGCACTTACTTGTAATATTTTTGAGATCTTATCCTTTAGAGTTAGATTTCCATTTTGTATGTTTTCAAAATCTTTTATTAGGGAATTGTACTTATCTGTTAAGTTGGAGTGAGCTTTTCTAAGATTTTTTAGTTTTGAGGAAACATTGTGATTCTTGTTCATAAACTCATTTAACATAATTATAAGTTCATTGCGGGATAGATCATATAGTACCTCAATTTCCTCATCAACAAATTCATTTTCAGAGTTAGAATAAACATCTGCCATAATAGCGATGATGGCATGTTCTTCATCTTCATTAGAGGATTTATGGATCTTCTGAAATTTGTAGAACTTCACTCTTCTTCAAAAAATGCATCAGAGCCATGTTGCTATTTGCGGATCTTCTAAAATCCTTTTTGGGAAATGATTTTTTCATGTTTTTCCACATTCTTTGGATTTTCTTTGAAATGAATGATAGCTTTTCATCATCTAAGTCTTCACTCTGATATTTTGGTTCACTTTCCTCTAAGTCCTCCTTAGCTTCAAGAGCCTTGGAGTTTGCTTTGTTTCCTTTCGATTTGAGAGCCAAGGACTTTGATTTCCTTTTTGGTTCATCTTCAACTAGTCCAATCTCATGGGATCTGAGTGAACTCATCAACTCTTCCAGAGGCAATTTGTTAAGATCTTTAGCCTTTTGAATTGCAGTAACTTTTGGTCTCCACTTGCTAGGTAGACTTCTGAGGATTTACTTGACATGATTACATGTAGTGTAACTCTTTTGGAGAACCTTTAGCCCATAGACTAGAGTTTGGAATTTAGAAAACATTTTCTCAATGTCTTCATCTTCTTCCATCTAGAAGAGTTCGTACTGATTGACAAGTAGATTTGCCTTAGTTTTCTGCACTTGTTTATTTTCTTCATAGTTGAGAACTAGGGCAGCGATGATGCTTTTTTTGTTTCCTTATTGCTTCATTTTTCGATGTCTTCATCTTCTTCCATCTAGAAGAGTTCATACTACTTGATAAGCAGATTTGCCTTAGCTTCTTGCAGTTGTTTATTTTCTTCATAGTTAAGGACCAGGGCATCAATGATGCTTTTTGTTTTTTCCTTATTGCTTCATTTTTAGAATTCTTTGAAAATGATAACATTCATTGTAAAAGTTTTGGCTTTATGATGCATCTTGTATTGTTTCTTTTGATCAACGTTGAGATCTTTTTTGGATATTTTAACACCAGCAACATCTTTAGGAGCTTCATAGCCATCTTCTACTATGTCCCAAAGTTCATGATCATGTGAGATGTAGAAACTTCTCAATCGGTCTTTCCAATATTCAAATATTTCCCCATCAAACAAAAGAGGTATGTTTACATTTCCATTTGTAGCTTCATCACCATAGTCAGTCATAATAAAAAGATTTTTATTTAAACACGATTAAGTGCTCAACCTTGAATCTAAGCTCTTATGTCAATTGTAGAGAGAAAAACACAAGAAAGAGGGGGTTTGAATTGTGTTTTGTTTCAAAAACTTAATTAACAACAAATTTAAATACTAGTGATTTCACATTGAAGGTAGCTTCACATTCAGTCCCTTCACACAAAAGGATTTAATCCTCTATTCACCAATAGTATCACAACTCCATTGAACACATTCTAGTCAAACTGACTGCATTCAAGTCTTCTTAATCTTCTAGCTTAGTACGATCAACGAAAACCACTATTGAATCAGATTACAGAAGTGTTTAGATTGGTTTTCTAACAAACTCGCACACAAGAGTGGTTACACAAATTGCTTTTAGAAGGTATATAGGTTTCTAAGAACTTAGAACTAACACAAGAGTTTTTCACCAACTTATTTCTATGACGACAATAATTTTTGCTTTTTTGTTTTTATGTTGTCTTGTTGTGTTTTCAATGACAATCATAAATCATTTTAGAGAGAAGCTTTTAGCCTATTAGTGTTTCTAATTGTTGTTGTAATTGCATGAAACTGACATGTGAAATAATAACTCATATCAAATCTTCAGAGATATTGAGTCAGCATTAAAGGCTTGTCCAAATCCATCTCCATAATTGATTCGATGTATCTTAATAGAAATGGCAGCAAGGCCAGATGATGTAACTATCAGAGGATGTCATGCACTTCTTTAGTTAGAGGATAAGTCTACTAAGATGAGCAGATGATGTTCGAATGTTGACTTTATCAAAGTGTTGACTTTATCGGATGGTTGACTTTATTAGATGGTCAATTTGTGTACCAAGGTTATTAGACGCAGAATCATCAGAGTCACCTTGTATTAACATATTCAGTAGAGATGCGTTGAGAACCCGTTTTTCAGAGTCAGTTATGTCTTAACAGATATTTCAAAGTATTGCATTAATTTCCTTACTTAACTTATTTTTTAATTAGAAGATGCAACATAAAGACTTTAAAATTCATGACAAGGGTCTCCCACATTTAAATAAATTTATTAGCATAATAAATTGTTCCTACAAAATGATTTTTTTATTGTCAAAACAATTCACAGTCATTGTTCTTCAAACCAACTTGATTCTAACACTCCAATCTATTGTTGGTCCTTTGTTTTTGGTTTACGAGATTTGGTCTTTGATGGTTCAGTTGCTAAACACAATCGCAAAGAAACAGAGCCCAACTATGTAGAGGCGCAAATCGACACACCATTTGTAGGAGGAAACAAAGCAACTACTGTGGAGGCAAAAGAGATATGTGAATATGAGGGCTATAATCGAGCCCTAGTTAGCAAGATTTGGATGAACAATCTTTACATCGTGAGTACCTTTAAACAAACCATAACTCAAACCTAGAGGTCAAAGAATTCCAAAACAAAAACCTCTTTCTGTTCAAGTTTTCTTCATTCACAAGGTATACCAGGTATGTAGAGATTGTCCATGGAGACATGCATACAGTCTTTTTTTGGGTTAGGGTTTATGACGTGGCCATCAAGTTATGAGTACATCAAAGAAACAAAAGAACATTTGAAGCAATGGACATGAAATGTTGTAACTAGAGCATCCTTTGACACACGTAAACCGCATAAACGAGGAACAAATCTAAAGTTCCAAGAGAAATATTTGTGGGTGGACATTAAATACGAGAGATTTCCAAGTTTTTGCTTAGTTTATGGAAGGATCAATCACCAACTCATGGACTTTAAAGACTTATAGGATTGTGATGAAGAGGGCTATAGTGTGATTTTGAGGGAAAAGAGCAAGCATATGGTCCTCAGCATTGAGTATCTCCACTGCCCAAATACACTAAAGAAGTAAGAAAAAAATTCTCAAGTAATAAGGGCCTTGTCAAGGTTCATTTTCTTTGAAAATTCTCTAGTATTCTTCTTAATCAAAGTTAAAGAAAATGGAGTTCGATTGAATACATATCCATTACTTTCTTTTCCTTAAACCATATGCATGGATCATGTTATGACGAGGAAACTAGGGATTAGTGGTTCCATTTCGTAGTTTATGGACACCTAGAGGAACAAAACAAGAGACAAATTAGACAACTCATGAATGGATTAAAATAAAATATAACATTTTTTATTTAATTTATTTTAACCATCAAGATAGTTTTTACACTTGTAACACTCTTTACCTTGAAAGTAATTAAGGAAATATAAGGCATAAATGCAACTAACACGGTGGCACAACTAAAACTACTAGCTACTACTATATATTCGAACGAACTACTCGTCAATTTCTTTTCCAACTCGATCAATTTCTTTTCCAACTCGATCAATTTCAACAAGTTTACCATCCTCCCACGTATATGAAGTACAAGCAGCTATAGAAAAACAAACAAAGAAGGTGAATCATTGTGCTCAAGATTTAAATATAAATTTAATCTTTGCAACTTTAGCATTTTTTAAATCTAGGTAAGTTTTTTAATCTAGTCTCCGTAAATTTAAAAACAAATGTTTTTAGTCCCTTAAGTCATATGTGGCCCAATAAACCGACGACAGATACTAAAAAACAATCGTTTTTGAATTAAAACGATTGAATCCAAATAAAAAGATATATATGAACTAAAATAAAAAACACTATAATTATAAGGACTAAAATCATATTTAAACTTATTCAAAAATATAAATTGAGTAAGGTAAAGTAATTTAACCGTGTAGTTCATTAATTGAGGACTTAACTTAGTAATTATAGCCACCGATTGACACCTTACGTGAATTTTGAATTTTCTAATTACTTAATTGTTTATCTCTGTTTATACAATCAATTAACACATTAATTTTACTGCATGTAATCGATAAATCTTTCCTATGCAATCGATTATCATAAACTTAGCCTAAAAGACCAACAAAATGGTTTCAATCTCATTCTGACATTAATTAATAGATTAAATAAATGAACTAATTGATTAACATGATTTTACTTGAGATAATCAATTAACTTAACAAGTTTAATAGATTAACGGTTGCATATCAACTAGAAAATACTTTCTAGTTATCCTATATTGATGTCTAAGCATCTAACAAATAAGACATATATCTTAAAATCTAATAAAAGAAAACTTGGGATATTACATTCTACCCCGTAAAAAAAATTGCGTCCTTAAAATTTTACCAACTTGTCATAAATAGTTGCGGATGTAAGATCTTTATCTTGTCTTCTAACTTTCTAACTTTCATGTAGCAGTTTCAACTAACGGTCCCCTCAAATCACTTTTACCAAAAGGATCTTATCCTCTCTTAACTTTTGTTCTTCTTGTCCTCAATTCTTTTTGGGACAAATTCATAATAATATTGTTCTTTAACTATATTCAAGCTCGTTGACTACATGGCTAGAATTATGAATGTACACTTGAAGTTGGGATACATGACATACACTATGCAGACTTGATAGAAACAAGTCAAACGAAGACAAACCATTTTGATATGCTACACCTCCAATCTTCTCCAAAATCTTTTATGGTCCTATGAATCACAATGTCGACGTCTTCGCCTTCAACACTCTATCAAATCCATTGGTAGGAATTACTCCTAAGAAAAAGTGATCTCGAACTTCAAAACTTATATCCTTATTTTTGTTTATCTTGAGTAACTTTCATATTTTCCTAAATCAATTTGGTTATATCTGTAGTATCATGAACTACTCTCGATCCAAGTACCATATTTTCTCATGATATATACTTCCTTTTAAATAGGGCTTCACAAAGTGCCATGCCAATACTGCATTGAAAATGATTGTCGTAAGTATACTCGATCAAAAGCAAAACATCTTTCAAAAATAATCTATAAAATGTTCAAAACAAAAACTATTTTGAGTAATTTATCATAAAAACCATCTTTTAAAACTATTTCTTTTTTAAAAAATATTTTTATTATAGTGGACAAACACCAAACAATTTCTATTTTTTTAAAATCTCTAATATATATAATCACTAAATTATTGAATGTAAAAATCATTTTTTTTAACATCTATAACAAACAACCCTTAATATAATTTACTAGAACAAGTGTAGTTGGTTACTGTTCGATTAGGATTACTATATTTTGTACTAATTTTAAAATTAGTGATGTTATTACATTTGTATTGCCTACACTATTAATATGGTTTAACTTTTGTTTTTGGATTAAGAAAAATAGGTTTTTTATGAGTGTAATTAAAATAAATTTTGATTTTTTTTCAAATTTAATCGTTTTACATTAGTACATTACATAGATAAAAAAACTCAATTGTAATTTTAGTTATTCTATTTTTATCAATTTATAAAATTTATCATTCTATTTTAAAATTTGACAGTTTTAGTTCTTTCATATTTTTTAACTAAAAGAAATATTTATTTGACATATTTTGAATGTTGCAGCATATGATTTCATGATGTGAAATTATTTAGATATATTAATTATTTATATGTTGTTAATTAAAATATAAAAATAAATAATTTCAAAAATTGAAACTGAAATTTTTAGAGTTTTTATTGCAATTTCATGAGTATTCATCATTCAATATCATTATATAATATGTCAAGTCGTTTTAAATATATCATATTATTATTTTTTACTTAAAAAAAGCAACAGAGGAACTACAATTGATAAATTTTAAAATAGGAGAACCAATTCTCGAATAGGTGAAAAGAGATAGACCAAAATTGTAATTAAGTCTAGATAAAATTGATAGTAACTTTCTTTGTTTTTTCCCTCCTCCTTTTGTTTTTGTGTTAAATAAGTTTTTAGTCCATACATAATTTTACTATTTTCTTTTTAATCCTTGTATAAAGTTTCATCAACTTTTAGTCATCTAAAAGTTTTTATTTTTTATTTTGGTCTCCGATTTTAAATTAACTCTTGTACATCTTTCGAATTTTTGAATAACCTTTTACATCAATGTTTTTGATATTATAATAAATTTTTTCATAAAAATTTAAATTTTTTTAATAAATAATAAATCAATTATGATTTTTAAAAAATGCATATTTACTTCTAAAGATAGCTAAATGGATTAACCGGCTCCACCTCATCATTAACTCATCTAAAAAAGAGTGAATGAGCCAACTTGTGCATTATTGTTGAAAATATCACCACTCCTCTTTTAAGGCGGACTAGCATGGACTAGCACGTTGATAGGTTGTCCTATCAAACTTTTAAAAACAAATAGTTAATAAATTCACAAAAACTATATAAAAAATGTAAACAAAATAAAACTAAAAAACGTTGAAGGAAAATAAAATATAAAACTAACGAGTCTAACTAAAATATAAAAATTATCATTCAAATATCCATAATTTATATTCGAAAATATAGAATAAGCCAACAATACAATTAAGACAAAAAGTTAATGTGTCTACCAATTCAATCTAAAAATAAAATAATTATTCTGATTAATTGAGTTGAAGAAAAATCGTAAAAGGGTTGTGATAAATAAAAAATGTTTTTTATTTACACTCGACTCTGAATCCGCTACGCACAATTTCTGTGGGTCAATTACTAGTGATAGTTAAAAATCATCTCAATTCTCCTCACAAAAAACATCATGCTAAATGGTTTGCCTGTCCATAGGGATGGGAATAGGCTAGGCCGTCCGACGGAGGCCTATGACCTGGCCTGTTTAATAAGAAGGTCAGGTTCAAGCTATTTTTAAAGCCTATTTTTTTAAATAGGCCAGGTTCAGGCTTATATAAAAGCCTATTAGGCCAGGCTAACCTATATATATATATATATATATATATATATATATATATATATATATATATATATTATTTATTAATGTTATTTTTTATTATTATTTATTAATATTATAGTTTCCTATTTTAAAGTATATGTATATATATATCTTATTATTTATTAATGTTATTTATTAATATTATTGTTTCTTATTTTAAAGCCTATCAATTAGGCTATTTTAATATTATTTTATTATATTAGATTTGATTATAATTTTATTAGTTTTCCTTATATAAAACTTTCTAATTTAGCCTATTTAAAAAAAAATGTAAAATATAACATTTAAATATTTTAATGTGAATAAGGCTTTTAAATAGGTTTTCAGGCCAGACCAGATTTTTAAAAAGGTCAGGCTAGGCCGGAAAAAAAGCCTATGATAGGCCGTAGGCCAAGCTTAGGCCTAAAAAATTAATCGTATGTCAGACTCAAGCCTTTCAAAGCCTGACCTGGCCTATTCCCACCCCTACCTGTCCAACATGTTTTGTCATTCCCAATTAGTATATTTGCGAAGGCAAACAAAATTTGATTAAAAATAAAAACAAAATTTGATTTTATAAAAATTAAAAATTTCTCTTAAAAATATTAAAAACTAATTTTAACCATACCACGAAATTTGATTTCTTCTTATAGTCGGTTATTATTACTTACAACATTCCCTGTTCGCCCTAACCCGTTGCCGCCTTCCATCACCGCCGCAACTCGCCGTCTAAGGGATTTCCGAAAGTCTTCGTTCGTCAATTCTCGCCGTCGAACTCTCCGCCTCCTCCCAACTAGGTAAAACCCTAACTCAATTTTTTTTTTATCGATGTTGCAAAAAGTAACTTAAAAATCGATTTCTTAGCATTCAATTGTCCTCTGTAATTTCATTGATTGATTTTTTTATTCTTATAGTTACATGGAGGATTCAGAGCAAAGAAAGAAAAGGCTGAAAGAAATGCGATTAGAAGCTGATCTTGCTGAAGATTCTGGTGGTGGTGGTGGTGCTGAAGGTTCTGGAAGGTCTAGTTTACTTTCTAATCCATTGGCTGAAGAAGCTCCTTCAAATATGCTATCAGAGGATAATTCAAATGCTGCTCCCCGATTTAATTATTATACAGATCCAATGAATGCATTCTCTTCTGATAAAAGGAGCAGTGTCAATGTCCGCCCTGTACCCGATTATTTACCTCCGATGCTGCAATTTTCTTCGCCACACCTAGGTAGACTTTTATATGAAATGATTATTTATTATGCAATTGTTAAGAGTATTTATAGATTCCTTGAACATTAAATGAGTAAATACTCAATTTGTTGGTAGTTGAAATTGTAGGACTGTAATGTATCAACTGAACTCTCATATTACCAATATTCCAAATAGTCTCTATAATGACATTAGGTTAGTAATATTGAAGATGAATTTGAAATTAAGTGAATAATGTTAATGATGCATTAATGCAGGCAGAGGGACAAAATTGATTAATATACAATTCTATGGATCATTTTAGAAAATTGATAATATTGGGGGACTAGGTTGATATGTTCTTACAATTTTAGGTACTAACTTGGGTTTACTCAATGCATACTGGAAAACAAAATGTTGTGGCTGGATGTCATAAATAAATCTTCTTTTGCTTCTGCACAAAAAAACCTTGAGTTTACTCAACATTAAATTACTAAACCTAGTTTATGTTGATGTTATTCATATCTTATCAATGCATACTGGAATAAGGACTTCACAACCCTGCTTCCATTCTGTTTAGGGTAACCCTTCAAATACTTAGTTTGCTGAAGAATATTTCCATCAATAGACTACAATCTGCACTATTTTATAATTTGATTTAATCAAGGAGGAGTTCTAGTCTAATAATCTTCCAAGGATATCAATTTAACATAAGGGCCTTGATCATGTCGAGTTTGCGTGTATTAGTTTAAATAACATTTCAAGATTCGATTTGAACAATCCCAATCTTTCAAGGAGAACAAAAATGCCATCTTACTCTTTAATGACAAGTTTCTCTGGCCTGATGTTACTGAAAACTGGTTGAATTGGGGTCTAAAGCATTACTTATATGAGTTATTATTGAATTGTTATGATCTTTGTATTAACCATCCGAATTTCTCTTATATACACTCACTGCACTGTTTAGATTTATGTTTACTTTTTCCACTCTGACAGTTCACGTTGATGGATTTGAAATAACAGAATCAACAAATCGACAGATGCCTCCCTCTCCGACTCAAGCATTGCCAACATCCTATAGAAACCCAGTTTGGAGTGGACCCAGATGCCCTCCTCAGTATAACTTTCCATTCCGTCCATCAGGTGGTGGTACTTATCCAAAAATACCATCTTACTTTACTCTTTAATTTATGACAAGTTTCTATGGCCTGATGTTACTGAAAACTGGTTGTATTGAGGTCTAAAGCATTACTTATATGAGTTATTATTGTATTGTTATGATCTTTGTATTAACCATCCGAATTTCTCTTATACACTCACTACACAGTTTAGATTTATGTTTATTTATTCCTCTCTGACAGTTCACATTAATGGATTTGAAATGACAGAATCAACAAATCCACAGATGCCTCCCTCTCCGACTCAAGCTTTGCCAACATCCTATAGATACCCAGTTTGGAATGGACCCAGATGCCCTCCTCAATATAACTTTCCGTTCCGTCCATCAGGTGGTGGTACTTATCCAAGTCCTAGGTTTGAATCACCCAGCTGTCCTTCATTCAACTCTGCACCAGTCATGAATCACCGGCCCAACCATAATCCAAATCCTGCTCCAGCATACATGAACAATCCTAACTTTTGTCAAGGACGAGGCAGGGGCTTCTGGAACAACAACACCAGAAGTCCTGATTCAGGACGTGGTCGTGGACAAGGATCAAGTTCTCATGGTCGCTGGTCCAATGAAGACAGAGGTCATGGTCCAAATCGATTTTACAAGATGTCAATGGTTGAAGATCCGTGGAAGTGTCTGAAACCGATTATATGGAATTCAACATACTCTTGTTATTCAAATACTGCATATACACCTGAAAATTCAAAACCGTGGATTCCTTCAAAATCAACAAGTACAAAACAGGAGGGATCACCTGCTGTTTTTAGCAAGGCCAGTTCCGGACCAAGCCTTGCTGAGTACTTGGCTTCCGCGCTCAATGAAGCCTCCACCACTGAAGAAAATGTATGATAACTGCATTCACTTGGACTCAGCTATGTTGGGTAGTGTGTGCAATTTATACATCAAACACCCAGGAAATGTGTTCAGGTTACTAACAGGAATCATTAGTTGTTGTCCAATTGTATTAGTGCCTACACAAGGTCCATGCATGATCTGGGTAGATATCGTTAAAATTGTGTAACCACATTTTGAGCAGTGTGGTTGATTGACATTTACTCTCTCTGGAATGAAATATAAACAAACATAGTAGTTGAAAAGTTAATGTATCTGGTCCAAACATAGTAGTTAATGTTTTTGTGATCTAAATTTTAGACCAAAAAGTACTATTAACTTTTAAATTAATCTTTTTGCTTATATTTCATTTAGAAGGGAGAAAATGCTTTGGTATAAGCATTTAATGGCCTTGAGGTTCTGAGTAGGCTGCAAAATTGAATGGTTTTATGTATATTAGAACTCTGATTTTTCACACTGCATTACTAGAACATTGTATTTATGTGTTTAATATTATAGTCTTTGTTTAGGATTTCGGCTACTCCAGACACCCAATTCAAGGCACTTAGTGAAAGGCTTTTCTTATTTTATATAACTGTAATTGTTTACATTGCATGACTAGAACATTTTACTTTGTATTTGGTAGGATTAATCTTTTTATATGATAAATAACTTAATTAAGTATTTATTTGTAAATTATTTTTATAATTAAAGAATAAATATGGTAAAACTGTTTATATTTGTATGTGACTTTCATAATTTATATAGGGAATTTGTTGGAATAATTTATGCAAATATTATAATATATTTTAACAAGTTTTATTTTGAACGAATAAATAAACAAATTTCTTAAATATTGACACACTTGTGTAAAAAAAAATAGAAACATTTAAAGTAAGTGATTGGTATAAGTGGTTAATGATTTTTAATTAAGGTCAAAATGATTGGGAGAAGCTGAGTCTGAATAATAACTAAAACTATTATTTGTTAAATTTTATTTAAACTTTGAATTAGTAAGGGATTCTTTTATTCGAGAATTGTATGATTAAGATAAAAAAAAAACAAAAAACACTGGCACAAGTATGACAAATTTTAAAGTGAACCACCTTAATATATAAGTATGACAAATTTTATGGTGGATCGGTGCTTAAAAGTCACTTGAACTTCTAAAGACAGTCAACAGTACTCGAAATTATAAATTAATGACTCCATTTTTATGATTGAAACGGTAATCTGATTGTGCCGGTTCAACGAGTTGTGTTTTGAAGAACGCATTTGTTTTCACTTAACTTTACTGAACTGACATTGATTGAGTTATTGTCTCAACCGTAAAAATTTGAAAAATTATTAACTTATACTTCTAAAAATATCATTGTCGTTAGAATTTCGAATGAATATATAAGTATTGGTAAGATGGTCTACCATACCATCCACCCATGAGTATATATTTGAATAAGTTATAAATAATTTTTTCTAACGACACCTTTAGGATTTTTTCCTATTGTGGGCACACTTCACAAAACAAATAGCTGTTTACTGCCCCCCTTCGCCCCAAAAAACAGAACACGTAGGCCAATAGACGAGGCAAATAAGAAGTAGCGACACATACAAGTAAAAGCTTCAGCACATTGAAGTGCATACGGATCCAACATTCAGTCCACTGATCAATCGATAATCCAAGTTAAGTTGGCCAAGAATTAAAATGTTTTAACTTCACTTCTTATCAAGTTCTTTATAGGGATTTAATATATTAGGCGAATTATACCAAATCTTATTCTCTAATCGGTGGATCCAAGTTGATATTTGAAAAGTTGATATTTGAAAAGACAAATATTAATATTGAAAAGACCATGCATGATTTTTTTTATATTTAATAGTCAAGAAAGTGATAAAAGTCTAGTAAGTGTATTTCAGCTTAGAAGATAAAAAATTGCGCGAATGTTTGGAATTTGAATTATATGCAGTCACATTGATCTCTGTCATCTCATCAAAGATCAGACGGTCCAAATTTTAAGACAAATTTAGATTTTTTTTTTTAAAATAAAATTTTCTGATCTTAAAATCTAGACCACCCACCCTTATGGCTGTTAGTGAGTTGTGGCTGCATAAAAATCTGATCCAAATAATCGATATATTGAAATGCAGGTTCGAACCCGCAATATCCTTCTTCTCCGTACTTTGTGTGTGAGTTTCATCACTAAACTTGTTGAAAAATAAAAGAATGCAATAAAAAGTGTTAGATTGCATGCCGCTAAACTTTCTTTAAAGACCATCATAAACTAGGGTGGCGCATCACTGGCCTGAGGAACAATTGAAAAATCTGATCCATGTACTGACCCTACAACTCCTACAAAGTGCAAATAAATATCCAGTGCCATTTAGGTTCAGTGGACTCAAACCAAAAAACAAATATTCAGTGTAGAACTATCCCCAGCCACTAAGATTTTTGCTCGCAGCAAATCTCATCAGTGAAAGTGTGTATAAGCTGATCTGCTAAGCTTGCAGGGTCATCAATCAGTGCATCAATAAAAGCACTAACCACCCTTCTTTCCTGCTGATTAGCCTTGAGACTGAACCAAGTCAGAAACTTCACTCTGAAGATTTCATCTATGTGTCCTTGATGCTCTAACAATTTCACTACCCTCACAGAATACTCGTAATCGTTTTCCTTAACACGCTTTCTAGAACTCAAACCAGGAAATTGTCTCATTTCATTGGGTTTAGAAGGCGTGACAGGCGAATCCGCTGCAAAACTTTTATACAAAAAAGGTTCTATTGTTGGAGGTTTGGTGAGGAAATCTTCAAATCTGTCCCTGATGTTTAAAAGGATGTGTTTTTCGGGAAGGTTTCTCGGTGATAAGTTTACACGGGAGTTGGTAGATTCACCCCGATAATTTTCAGCAGCTATCTTAATTTGGTCTTGTGGATATATGTTGAGAGTTGAATGGTTCAAGCCATGTCTAATAACCTTTGAAGGTGGTTCACAAGGTGTCACCCATTTAGCTTCTGCTGCACCCAAAATCCCTGTGCTGCTGAATATAGAAGCCTTGCATGAGTACTCAGTTGAGGGATGGAGGTTTTCTAACTTGAACCTTTTCTCCGGCCGCAAAACAATGAAAGTTGGTTGTTCTGGGTAGTCCATTGTCGATATTCTGTGCCAAAGCCTGCAGCCTAGGAAGTTCTTTAAGAGTTTGTCTTCGTATTCTAGCCCAATGACCACTGAGGTAGGAAGGCACTCTTCAAACCGTAAAGAACATGCTGCAAAAGTAAGGAAAGCCAAATTAGTGTAGGTTAGTAGAAAAGAAAAATTATTCAATACAAGAAAATATAATTAAATCAGTGTTGTTTTCAGCCGATGATGTTCTCTCACACTATGAAATAAATGGATGTAGGGCAGTGATTGTGAGGCATTAAATAATAGCCAAAAATTGTATTGTTTAATGGTTCAACTAATTTACTTCTATATCCTCCCACAGGATGATGATACGAGCATTAAATAAAAAGTAAAACTATCAAGCAAAAATAGACACTGGTAGTAATTTGAGAAAGTAGAAGTAATTGAATGTAAGCCCGTGTAATAGTATCATGTCGGTGTTAGTCACTGACATGTGATGGACACAAGACACATCTTCAATATAAAGTGTCAGTGCTACGTAGAGAAAAAATATATTGAAAGAATCCAATCTCATTTATCTCAATGATTAAGCCTACCATGGGATAGGAGTTGGAGACTTGGAGGTGTAATCCATTTAAATTTTCAGATTATCTATAAGCACTAATAATTGAAGAAAAGGTGAATAGTTTTGATTACTGTACTAAAGTGAAATTAACATGAAAATCCAGATGAATTCTGGTTCTGCCTCGCAGAAGCTCAATAGCCGACCTTCAAACAAAATTATAAAAGGTAAAAGCTTACTTGGTGCTTCTTTCTTTTCTACAGAACTAGAAAAGAGTTCAGAAAACTTTAAATCAAAACATTCAACTGCAGTAGAGCACAACTTCTGAACCTCAGCACCACATGTGAGTCTGCTCACAATTCCGCGCGTCATCCTAGCATATACATGATCCAGAGGCCCCACCTCATTCTGAAGTAATTTGAGAGCAGTTTCTACAATCTTTTGCACTTCCTTGTAGACTTCTGTTCCACTGAGAATTCTGTGAGCCAAGGATACTCGCAGAGAGAGTATATCCACTCTTCTTGCTTCTTTGGCAACCAGTAATTGCTTTCTCCATGTCCTATAAAATCCAAATATCCATTCAAATAATCAAAATTTTACACAGGGTACTTTAAACAGCTGAAGAGCGACTAGTATGACTCAGCAATAACATGTCTTTTGATCATAAGTTTTCCCAATAACATATGAACAGATAATGAGTAATTAACGGGATCGGCGTGTGTACAAATGTATGCAACTATCTATATATATATTATTATATTTTACTTTTGTGTGTGTATTTCTTTGTCTTAACCCTCCGGTTCCCAGGGGAAAACCGGAGTTTGGCCGGGAGGTAAATAAAGTATGGCCAAAGGTTGTTCTAAATTCCAATCAAGGTTCGAACTCTGGCTCTCCTGGTTGATTTGTCCTTAATTGAAGCTCATCAACCACTTGAGCCAAATTATTTGGTTTGTGTGTGACTGTGTATAAGATAGTGTGTAAATTACTTACCTCATTAATTCATTAATTTTTCCACAAGAGACACAATAGAAGCTTCCATCCAAGGTTATACTGCAACTTCCCTTCAAAATGCCAGACATTTGATTACTCAAAGCACATTGCAAATGGCATGACATTCCACATGACTCTTCATTGGGATGATCGGAACTGCAGGTCAACCACAAACTGGGATCCTTGTTATCATCGTAACAACGACATATACAACAAGAGCATCTCTTGCAAAACAAATCTTCTGGATTCAGTGTAGCTTTGCATGCAACATTCCGACACACTAAGGTTTTCACTGTTTCCTCATCTGTGGTCTCTAGACGAACATTATGTACATCCGAAGATGGAGGTCCTTTTTTCCTTTTAGATCCTACACAACTTTTGGCAGGAGAGTGAGCAAGAGCATTTTGGTCGACGTGGAAGTTGGATTTCTTAGAAATTAACTTCAGAAGATATTCTATCATCTGACCCTTAGTATATCCGGTGTACTTCCTTTCTTTGCCTAATTCAGCACAGATTAATTCTAGGAGTTCCCTGCGAGTAAATGATTGAAGTATAGTTGGGGCATCTTTGGACTGACGAGCAACGTCATGGACCAGTCTTTGCTTGTCTTGGAAATTCAGCACACCACATTTTGCAGGGTCAAGAAGAAAACCTGTATTGAAATATGAACAGCATTCTTAAGTTAATATTATCTCGGAAGTGAAAATAAAAGAAGTTCAACATGTCCTCTATAGGAAACTAAACACTGTATTTATCATCTGCCTAAAATATCAACTTTGTATAAATAAATCACCTTAACTGACAACAATTTTACCCTAAAAGGTGGCGACAACCAGTGTTGCCAAATATCATCCATGGTGGATTGCGGTGACGGATTTTAGACAACTGCCATGGCCAATTTGTAAAGGATGGTGCCATCATGGCAGCCTAAAATGATGGATTTTTGGCTTTCCGCCATCCGCAATCAATAACATTGATGACAACAAGTTGTGTTAAATGTTTATCACTGTGTGCGAAAGGTGTAGGCCAGAAAAGAAAATACTTGATTTGATTAACATATAGTTGGTCAAACTAAGCATTAATTATAATTTAAACAAGTGGTGTCAGCCGGCCAAAAAAACACCTTACAAGTATGATGTTGTGGCCTACGGTGGAAACAGGGCAGATGCGATAGGGTTGCAGCCGGCACAGAATCCACCATGCCATAAACCCATGGCAACAATTTGACAACACTGATCAAAATGATGAAGATAACAACAACAATAGTTTGTTAAAATTACAAGCCCCTCACTACGCCATGCTGAATATTTAAAAACAAAAAAAATATTTATTTAACATTAACTTCTAAGACACTTTGAACCACTGCAGTTCCAATGCACATTGCATTACTGTGAATTTCAATAGATCTAGCTAAACACACTTCCTTGATTCCTTCACTTTCCTTACACTAGCACGAGCTGGCAGGGCAAAGCCAGATGGTATAACATCTCACAATCTCTTCCTTTTAGAAGTGAAGTAGGTTCCATAAGACAAATCATCACAAAGAGGGATACAAAAAAACTACTTCAGAGATCAGTAACCATACTTTTTCTCATTTTTATTTAAAAGATCAAAATTATCCTGAACAACCCTATAACAGCCTCATTATCATTTTCATAAGTAAAATTACAAGTTTCAGAACTGTCAAGTAATGTCTATTAAATTTGGAGCCGTAAGAAATATTATGCGGCAACACACGTGGATCAATTTCACAGAGGATTCACTAGAGGCATAATTTGAGATGTTTACATACAGGGTTGAAGGTTTCAAAATTGAACTTGTTTCCTATCAAATGCCATTTTAGCAAAACCTACCATGTTTGAACCGAGTATTCAGAGGTTGAGAGGCATTTTGAAAACCAACAAACCACTCAGAAAACCGGCATGTTTGATTACCAATTCAAAATTTTTTTTGCCTCAACCTGAATTTAACTAAAAGTGATAAATAGTAACTTTGCATTAAATTGAAAATTTTGCATTAAACATGCTTTAAGAGTAAAAATATCCAAACATGAACCATTTCACTTCAAGCGCATTTTTAAGCAAATCAATTTTAAACAGTCAACAAATTCATTTAGAATCACAAACACTCACCTCAACACACATGACAAATTAGATATGTCTCAAACATCTCAAGTAAAATATGGATTATGCTCACAGCAATGCTTGCTAGCACCAAGTACAAGTTTCAAATTTTCTATAGCATTATTAATTTTCCTACCCCACTCCCTATTCATTATAACAGACGTGTATTACTATGTACTTTTTTTGTGAACTCACATATCTACTCCTACTTGTCGCAACCTTTTCAAGGAGCTGTCAGATACTAAAAGTGAATGCCACTCTCCACGGAGAATCGAAGCTTGCCGTGATCTGCAACATTACATGAGACTAACCCCTCTCACAAGAGATTGAGAGTCCCACATCAATTGAGATCAACAATAACCAAGCATTATCTCACTAAGTAGAGTCGGCTACATGGATCAATCACATCAGATGAGATACTGTTAGAAAATGTATTTTTAAATGAGAGTCATTTTTGACCTTGTAAGCTAATTTTTGCAGGGTTGAGTTAAGTCCAACCCAAATTTTAAGATAGTATCAGACAACTTATACAAGATCTATTGGATCACAGATCACCTGCTATCAGGTCACTCCATAGGTAATTAACAAAATACTTGCAATAAGCATAGTTATGAACTAATTAGGTAGACACATTGAGTAATTAGTACCACAATGAAACAATTACAATCGATTAAAAAAACTCAAGACTCTATTTTGGTATTAATTAAAATTGCCAAAAAAAAAAAATCACATTTCTTAAAAAAATTCCTTTTCTTCCAAAAAGTGGCGTGTGCGCGATACATAAAGGTAGGTAAAAAAATTTCCAAAAATTCCCTCTTCATCGTTGCAAAGAAGAAAAAGCAAAGGCATAATAATAATAATAAAGAATAACCGAAAAAGAAATATAACAGAAAATATTGTATAACCTACATTGTTAATGGCAGAAGAGGCACGATATATAAAAGAGAAAACGAAGCGAAAAAAAAAAGTTGAAGGTGGTGTTATTATTAAGAAATAATAAATCGCAGAGAAGAAAAAAAACGGACCGGTGTTGGTTGCGGTGAAAAAACACGTGTCGTTTTGTTGATCTTGTTCGGTCATGATTCTTCTTCTTCCTCTTCTTCTGATGAAACCACGAAACAGTTTTATTATCTGAGATTCTGTAGCATTGCGCTGTGTGTGTGTGTGTGTGAGAGAGAGAGAGAGAGAGAGAAGAAGAGTGAGTCACTCACTCACTACACACTGTCATGTAATTTGAGCATTCAATGTCATGATGAGTGATTTGGCATAAATTAATTCCCGAGAAACGGAACACCCAAGCACAATAATTAATTAATAATAAAATAGGGGTTAAATGTGTTTCATAGCTAATTGAATAATAATCATAAAAATAATAATAATAATAATAATAATAATAATTAAATATGATAATGTGATTTTTTTTTTAATATTAGTTCTCGTGATAAAGGGTTATTTTAAATCAAAATTTGAACATGAGTTTTATGTGATTAGTGCCTCATTTATATTCATTCACCTTGGGTAAATGTGATAATGTGAAATATTTCTTTTATTTTAAAATATAAGCAAAAATTGATTAAAAAAATTTAATGTATTTGAATTAAATACATTAATTTATGTTGATTAAATCAAATATAACACAAAAATTTACTCAATTTTATTTATATTTTACGATGAAATTCGTATAAATTTAAAATATTATAAAATTATTTTAACTTATTTATGATAAGAAGGATTAGGTTTTTAAGGTCTTGAAATTTTAAGAATTAAATTAGGTATTCATTTAAATATTTACACAACTACTACAAGATTTTTTTTCCTCATTTAACTTCTCAACAAAATATGAAAAAATAAATAAATTTTGTTATCTCTTTCACAAATATTTTTCTCTTCCTGTCCTACTAAATTGAAAAACTAAAAAGAGTAAAACAATCATATTTTTGATAGTCTAAAATAATCAATTTTAATCATATAAGTGATATATGAACAAATATTAAATAGTATTAAGTAAAAAAAAATAGTTGTAAAAAGAGTAAAAACTTTTTTAATAGATTGGGAATGAAGAAATTATTATTAATTAAAGTTGTATTAATAACTATTTTACGATTGTTTCAGTTGGAATTTAAACTTTGTTTTATATAATATAATTCTGAACTTTTATTGTCGAACTTACACAATAACATGAATTTTGTTGTCTGAAACAAAAAAATGTATTTCAAATTAAGTTCTTTTAGAAATTTTAATGGTTATTCTAATGTTTTTGGGGTGAGTTGTAATGGCAATGGCCAAGAAAAAGTCGATGGTTTGGCTTGATTTTGAAATAATAACACTAATATTTTTGTTTTGTTACTCTTTTAATCATATTGACATACTCATTAATTTGCAGAATAATGACACCCCTAGCGATGTATGGGAATATATACTTTTCCTAAACATCAAAATAAACAAGGTGGTAACACTTCCACTCATAACCTTATGCAACTTTTTAGAGATACTTTAAATTTGTTTTATGTTTGTTAGAGACCCCATCACCTAGAACAATCAACGAGATGGAACTAGTAATATAAAAGCACATTTGGACAGAAGCGTTGCTACACCAGATTAGATGCAAATGTATACAGACGCAAAAGTTAGTAATCTGGTCCGCCACACGTCGGACCACATGCCCATCTTACTCCTCCTTTACGCTAGGAAGTGGCACAAACACAATTTTGTAAAATCTATGAGAATTGAACAGTGTTGGTTTCAGGATGAAAATTTTGAGAAAAAGGTTGCCCAAGCTTGGAATTCCAGTAGTCTGAATTTAAATGAGAGAATGTATGTTTGTATTGAAGACTTGTCTAGTTGGGGTGAGGCTTTTTTAGGTGAAGTGTCAAAGAAAATTCGTAAGACCCAAAATGACCTAGTTGCTCTTAATGCTAAATCACATGAGCATAGTATTACCCATAAAATTAAAGATCTAGAAGGTACCTTGATGACTTATTGGAGAGTGAGGAAGTGTGATGGGCTAAAAGGTCCAGAGCTCTCCAGCTTGAGCACAATGATCAAAACACCACATTTTTTCATCACAAGGCTTCTCAAAGAAAGAAGATAAATTGGATCACTTCCACTACGAATGAGCACGGTGAGACTGATGAGGATGATATTTGGTGCACCTTCACTAACTTCTTTCATGATCTATTCTCCACCTATGATCCCTCTAGTATAAAGTAAGTGGTTGGGCTAGTGCAAGTTCATGTTACTGATGATATGAAAACTATCTTTGAGCAAGAGTTCTGTCAAGATGAGGTGTACTTGGCACTTAATTTTATGAAACCAACAGCTGCTCCGGGGCCCGATAGTATGCTAGCTATCTTCTTCTAGAAATACTGACACATCATAGGAGATGACATCTCCCAAATGGCGCTCCATATTCTTAATCAAGGTTGTGACTCGACCGACTTTAACCACACTTTCTTTTGCTTCATCCCCAAAATTAAAAAATCAAATGTTCTAGGTGAATTTTGACCAATCTCTCTTTGTAATGTGGTTTTTAAAATTGTGATAAAAACAATTGCAAATTGTCTAAAATTAAACTTACTAGAAATTACAAATGTTTCTCAAAGTGTCTTTGTCTTTGGTAGATTAATTATAGACAATACTTTAGTTGCTTTCGACACTTTTCACTACATGAGATAAAAAACTAGTGGAAAAAAATATTTTGCTAGTATTAAGTTGGACATTTCTAAGGCTTATGAATGAAATGAATGGAATTTTTTAAAAATAGTTTTACATAGTATAGAATTTCCTAATCATTGGGTCACTCATTATGAATTATGTCTCTTTTGTTTCTTCTCATTCCTTTGAGTGAAGACTCTTGTTAGTGTGTCAGACCTAAACGAGAACTGAGACAAGGCGGCCCGCTCTCCCCTTGCCTTTTCATCTTATGTGTAGAGATTTTTTCAAGTCTTATTTTCAAAGTTTTTGCATATGGGGACATCCACGACATACAAATCGCAAGAGGAGCTCTCTTGGGATCTCTCACTTATTTTTGGCCGATGAGAGTCTTATTTTCTTTTAGGGAAACTTAGACTAAAGTTAATAGCTTGAGAAATATCATCCATCTTTATTACTGTGCTTCTGGTCAATTCATTATTTTGGACAAATCTGATATCTCTATTATCTAAAATGTTCGTTGAGTTTATTGAGCGTGGTCACCTTTGGCGGCTCACAACAAGTCACTCAATTAACATTTGGGAAGACAATTGGCTACTCCTTCAGAACATTTATAAAATCTGGACCTCGCAGCCTACTCCAGCGGATCTAACCCTGGTATCTTAGTGGATCCACCATGACCTTGGCACTTGAAATACACAACTTATAAATTATATTTTTCTCCCTTTCGAAGCGACTCCGATTCTTCACATTCCACTCCGCACTTTTGCTCAAAGTGACCAAAGGGTGTGGGGTCCCAAATCTTGGGAAGAAGAAACTTCTTCGCATGTGTTTTCTATTTATGTGGAAGCTCTTACATGGAACAAATTGTGGCACTTTAAAGTTGTTTAG
The DNA here is from genome assembly GCA_037974295.1 of Cicer cuneatum. Lineage (NCBI taxonomy): Eukaryota > Viridiplantae > Streptophyta > Magnoliopsida > Fabales > Fabaceae > Cicer > Cicer cuneatum. The sequence continues at coordinate 46,307,463 of JBBPBO010000003.1, read as the reverse complement.
AAGCATGTCAACCTAACATGGAAGATTATTTACAATGGTATTGCTGTGAAAAATAACCTCATCAAAAGGGGTGTCCTCATTGATCCACTGTTCCGTAGATGCTGAAGTAGCAATGTCATTTTACAAGAAAATAACTCAAGATTGATCTTGGTTGTGAAAACAGAAAATAGAGAACGTTCTTGGTTTTAACTAGAATACGAAGAACATTCTTGGTTAGTTAAAATTAACTATTTAATTTATCAATTTAACTAAATAATCAAACATACTAAAAGTAAATAGATAAGGGAAGAGATACCACACAAAGATATATCCTGGTTCACCCAACTCAGGCTACGTCCAGTCCTCACAACTGTGAGATTTTCACTAAGTGCTGAAACGAAGATCAACTTTGATATGTTACAAAAACAAATCCTTTCCACCCAGAAAAGAGGTCAGTCAAATCACCTATCAATCTTTAGATAGGATTTTACAGTTCACCTTTTAATCATAAAAGGATTTCCTACAAACTTACTCAAAACTATACTTCACACTATAGCCTTGAGTTTACAATGATATGACTTAAAGTGTTTTGTTAGAATCTGAGACGGCTCAACACTTGTTTGAGTTCTGATTCTTTGACAGAGAAATACACGAGAATGATTCTATGAATCGAATAGGAAAAATCAGAACTGACTCAATGTATGTGAGTGAGATAAATTCAAGTATGATTGAAATGAGTAATGAATTGCTTAGTACTTGAAGCTCTGATTTTGGACAGAATCTGAGTATGCTCAACTCTTGTTTGAGTTCTAATGCTCAACTCAGTAGAATGATTTCGATATGAAAAAGAAGAACAGAACTGAATCTTTTGTTTGTGATTGAAAAGCTTTCAAGTATGTAAGTGATGTATTGATTTGAACTTGAAGCTCTTGAATCTAATTATGAATGATGAAAAAATTGCTTTCGTAAGTTCGCATCATTGCCTTTATCTTGAGTTCTTTTTTATAGACTCAAAAAGTGCTTATGACAGCTCATTTGCCCGTTGGAAACAGACTGACTGTACTTTGTCAGTGATTAGGTGAGAGCAGGCCAAAAAGCAAGAACGTTCTTCATTTTGCTTCTAATGTTCAAGAGCAGACATGGTTGTTCCTTTGTGTTGCAAATGAGTGTTAATCATAATGATGCGTATTCTTGACTTTTAAATTAGAGGGATCCTCTGGTGATATCCTCTGGAGGTATTTTCTGGTATCCTCTGGAGGTATCTTCTAGTATCCTCTGGTGACGTCATTTGGAGGTATCCTCTGGATGTATCCTCTGGTGACGTCATCTGGAGGTATCCTCTGGAAGTATCCTCTGGTGACGACTTCTGGAGGTATCATTTGGTGACGTCATCCTCTGGTGACATTCTCTGATGACGTCATCCTCTGGTGACATCCTCTGTTGCCATCATCCTCTGGTGACGTCATATTCTGGAGTCATCCTCTAGTGACATCATCTTCTGATTTGATTCGAATTTCCTTCAAGTCTTCCGTGATTTTTGAATCAAATCTCCTTAATACTTTGATAAGATTTCTATCAAAAATCAATCAAGTCTTCTTCAAATTTTAATTAAGTCTTCACTTGATCTGCATCATGATTTAAATCTAGACCATATGATCTGCTAATCTGGATCAAGTCTATGAAGGTGCAAACACGAGAAGGGGGGTTGAATTGTGTTTGTAATACTTGAATTCTTTTTCTGCTTTTGATGATTATTTAAAATCTAATATATAAGCAAGCAGAATTAGCAGCGGATAAAGTAAAATAATCAACACAAAGATTTATCCTGATTCACCATTAACTAGGCTACATCCAGTCCCTTCACCTTGAAGGATTTTTTAACTAATTCAAAACCTTTGAATTACAACAGCACTATTGACCCTCCAAGTCAGTCTTCCCAAACAGTCTAACAATCCTAGACTTTTGAGGAACACAACATCTTGACTTCACAAGTCAAGTCTTCTCCTACCAATCTGACAACCCCAGATTGCAGAAAGGATTTCAACACCTTGAATCTAATTGCTAAGTCACCTGCTACTTCTTCTGAATCTTCAGATTGTAGACTCTACTTCAACAATATAGATCTAACACAAGGGAACGAAAAACAAGGGTACTTGCTTCTGGAAAGCTGATACTCACAATTAACCTCACTGAAAACTCGAGTGTTTGCCTCTGGAAGTTTATGACACTTTTACTGATTTTCGATGACAAAGTCTTCTGCCTTGAGCCTCCTTGTAACACCCCGAGTTTAAAACACAGCGGGGGTGCATTTTTTTTTAATCAATGTTAAAAATGATTTTCTAGATTTAATTCGAAAGGAATTAAAATAAAGTTTTCGTAAATCAATAAGTACTCAATTTCGGGAAATTTAATAATAACCATTAAGGCATTTTTTTTAAAATGTTAACAATGTTAGAGTGCAGAAAATACAGCGGAAAAAGTAATACATAATTCCCAAAATAAAATTACATTTCCCAAAATTCAAAACCCTATACAACAGTCTAGACTGATCATGCACTAAGCTACAGTAGCACGGTCTCCACCGTATCCTCTACAAGTCTTGTCTTCAGCCAACCATCCGTCCCTCTGCGTCGTCCACGTAGACTCCGTACGTAAAGATCAGGGAAAACTAACGACGTTTCCGTCGTTAGTGTATCCGTCGGTAGGACGGGTTCGGGTAATATCTGAGGGCAAAGCTCAAAGTCCACAATATAATAGCAAGGGGGTCACCAACCGAAAATAACACATATTCACATAGCAAGTATTGCACTACAACATTTATAATCATGGCATAATTCATGAGAAAAATCATAATGCTCATTTGGAAATTTATGACTTTCATGCCTTTTCAAAACAGCAGTTAATGATTATGAATATGCGGTAAGTACAGCCAACACGTCAACAAAACACAAACATAAATTCAGAAATTTCAGATTTTGGACAACACTCACACGCATTAATTTCCAACATTCATCATATAAATAATCATGACACAACGGTCAAATCCCACAATGTAATGCATATATGCTCATGCATAATTTTCTTGGAATCACCAAGGTGCAGTCGCTCGACAGACCAGCACATCTCAACGGCCCTTATGACCAGGGTGCAATCGCTCAACAGATCAGCACCAGTGCAGACGCTCAACAGTCCAGCACATCGTGCAGTCGCTCAACAGACCAGCACATTTGACATCACCCAAGGTACAATCGCTCAACAGATCAGTACCAAATGCAGACGCTCAACAGTCCAGCACTCGTGCAATCGCTCAACAGATCAGCACGGGGTTGCGCATTTCAGGGTACAGACACTCAACAGTCCAGTACCAGTGCAGACGCTCAACAGTCCAGCACTTATATACCAAAGTACAATCGCTCAACAGATCAGTACTTAGTGCAGACGCTCAACAGTCCAGCACTCGTGCAATCGCTCAACAGATCAGCACGTGGTTGCGCATTACTCTATGGCCCATCGCGGGTACCACTTGACTATGCAATGCATGAATATGCAGTGTTTCATTTCTCTAGAAACAGAATGCAAAACAGAAATTCATGCCTCTCAATCATATTTAAATATTTCAGCATAGTCATACATAACAACATCACAATCATGAATTAATCAGTGAATTAATCATTCACACTTTGAAATATTTTTCCAGCCTCTCAAAAATTCAGACACAGAATTAAAACTGGGATTTTTCTGAGATTTACGAATCTGTATTTGAATACAGCTCTTCTGTATTCAACTACAGGAGCCAAAAACAGTGCAGATTCACTCTCTGTATTCGAATACAGCCCTCTGGTATTCGAATACAGAGGCAGATTTCAGTGCATAAATCAACCTCTTTCATTACATCAGTAAAGTTTTTAAAACTTCATCACCACTACCTCAAAATCTCAACAAAGTTCCACTTTAACTCACCACAACATTCCCAGTATTCCCTAGACACTCAGGGTCTTCAAAACATTCTTAAAACTGGAAATTTGCTGAAAACACGAATCTATATTCGAATACAGACTCCCTGTATTCGAATACATAAGCAGGAATTGAAATTTAACATTTTGTATTCGAATACAGCATGGCTGTAGTCGAATACAGGAGTTCAATCTGAAAAATTCAGCCTTTTCTCCCAAGTCACTTAAAGATTTTCAAACATCTTTCTCTCCTCTTTAAAACCATTTCACAAACTTCTTTTCAATTCATTTAAAACTTCTCAGGGCTTCTCAACACTTCAAAACTCACATGACAGTGATTAAAACTTGTTTTTTCTGGAAAACACGAATCTGTATTCGAATACAGCTTCCTTGTATTCGAATACAGAAGCTAAAAACTGAGTTTCTGGAAAAACTCGAATCTGTAGTCGAATACAACATGACTGTAGTCGACTACTGTTGCGAATACAGTGTTGAAAACTTCACTTCTGTATTCGAATACGACATGGTCGTAGTCGAATACAGATGCGATTACAGAAGCAAAAATCTTTCCTCTGTATTCGAATACAGGGGCTCGTATTTGAATACAGGTTTGAAAACTTTAAATAAAACAGAAACCTGGAAGGTTGTATTCGAATACACACATGCTGTAGTCGAATACACCTTTGGAAACCAGTGAAAATTCAACCCTTTTCAAAATTGATTCTTTTCAAAACAAACAGCCAACAACAAGCAGATTCTGCACTTTTCAAGAAAAACCTTTCCTCCTTTAAAATCCCTTTTTCTTTTAAAAACTATCAACACTACCAGAATCACACAAAACAACCAGAATCAGAATCATCATATCATCAAGATCACCCAGAACAACTAGAAGCAGAATCATCATTATCATTAGAGTCACACAAGACATCCAGAAATAGAATCATTCATATTATCAGAATCATCCAGAACAAAACAGAATCAGAATTGTCCAGCTTTTTAAACCATCAACACATCATGTAACACTTCAGTTTTCACATTCAACAGAAACAAACATGCAACATCTCAGAGTTCTCAAACACTAGAGCAAACATGCATGCATTTAGTTTTCCCAAAACACCAGAGCAAACATGCATGTTTTTAGTTTTCTCAAAACACAACAGATTGACAAACAAACATCACAGAACACCAAACACCAACAGAATGCATTTTGCATTTTAATGCTATTTTCAAAACAGTTTTAAGACATGCATTTTAATCATAACTAAAATGACATGCAAACATTTTCCAGCATTCACACAGATTGTAAAACAACATATTTTACCAATAACAACAGCCAACAACAACTTATCAGAATAATCACTTAAAAAAAATGCATTATCTCTCAAAATGTCATTTTCGGAAACAGCTTTTCATGTAAAAACAGAATTGAAAACAACACACATTATGGCCCTAATGCAGCTAAAAGATGGAAGGTGCCCTTACCCTTGTAGCGTGCTTTGCTATCTCTCTTGTTCCTGCTGCGTTCCCTTTTTCTGCGTCCAGAAACAGTGAAGCTGTTCCCTGAGTTTGCTGCTGCAAAACTGGGTTCTTTCTCTTCGTATTGAGGTGGGGATTAACTTTACTACTGGGGGTTTTTAGATTTGAGGCTTGGATTCTCAGTTAATGGGGTTTGAAGGATTTCCCTCTCTAAAATTTCAGTTCGGGAAAGGCAGAAAGCAGAAATAGAGATAGAAAAATGGGAGAGGATATGGAGTTGGTACATGCAATATGGGCAGTATGGTGGAAGGAATGGTGTTCTGAATTCACCATCCTTCTCACTCCTATTTATAGGCTCCCAAGGTGCCACCTCACTTGCCACTTGTCTGATTTTCCAGCTTTTTAATTATCTTGCAATAAGCCACTTAATCCTTACTTAATTGTCCAATTAATTTAATTACCTGAAATTAAATTAATTTAATTCTTCACCCAATAATTTTAATTCATACTTCAAAATAAATGTTTATATATTTATTCACTCAAAACATACATATATTAAATATTTACAAAAATTCCCAAAATGCCCTTGACATTAATTCCAATATTAATATTTAAAATTAAGGGTCTCACACTCCTTTTATAGATGAAAATTAGGGTTTCTTCCATGATCAAATTCGAGTTATATCTATCCAGATTCTCTTGCAAAAATAACTTGGCCAATCGGGTTTCACTTTAAATAAAAATCGTATCTTTTTAGCTTCAAATTGCATTTGAAAATTCTGTTGACCAATCTTGTTCCTTTTAATTTCAAACCATATCTTTTTAAGCTTCAGATTGCATTCTAATTTCTTCAAGTCTTCAGTAATTTTAGAATCAAATCCCCTTAATACTTTGATCAAATTTCTATCAAAATTTAATCAAGTCTTCTTCGAATTTTAATCAAGTCCTCACTTATTTGCATCATGATTAAAATTCTGGACCGTATGATCTTCTGATCTCAACCAAATCTGGACTTATGTAATCTGATCTGCCCCAATTCTGTGATCCTCTAATCTCGGCCAACACAGGACCATATGATCTGATCTTCTGATCTCGGCCAACACTGGACCATATGATCTGATCTTTTGATCTCGGCCAACAATGGGCCATATGATCTGATCTTCTGATCTCGGCCAACACTGGGCCATGATACTTAAATCTAGACCATTGATCTGAACATTTTCCCTCTGATCTGGACCAAGTCTGGGCTGAGTTTGGATTGAATCTGAATTAAATATGGACTTATGATATTTTAATCTGGACCATTGATTTTTTAATCTGGACATTTATCTTCTGATCTGGATCAAGTCTGGATTAAATCTGGACAATCATTTCTTCTGATCTGGACTGAGTTTTATGTTCTGGACCATGCTATCTTCTGGTCTGGACCAAGTCATTTGTTCTGGACCAGTTATCTTCTGCTTTGAACCAAGTCAGGATTAAGTCTAGACTGATTCTTATATTCACGAGCAAGCTATCTTCTGGTCAGGATTGAGTCTGGACCAAGTTTGACTTATGTTTCCTTCTGGTCTGGAACAAGTCTCCCTCTGACAGGCTTTCTTCTGGTATGGACCAAGTCTCCTTCTGGACTCTGCTTTCTTCTGATCTGGGCCAAGGAAGATATCCTCTGATGATGTTATTTGTCCTTTGATATTTTGCCTTTGATGACATCCTCTGATATCCTCTGGGGGTGTATCCTCTGGTGCCTTCAGGATACATCCTCTTGCTGAACCTTTCTGGTGACATTTCTATCCTCTGGTTGCTTCCTCTAGATGTATCCTCTAGTGGTGTCATCCTCTGATTTTGCACAGCTTCTGATTTGTTCTTCTAAGTCAAAATGCTATTTACATAAAATACTTTTGTTAACATCAAAACTTTGATTTATCGAACCAACTTGGTTCCAACAGTTTGGACCATGTGATCTGATGTGTACCCTTTTGCTTCATGATCTGGACAGTGTGACCTTATGATCTGGACTATGTGAGATTCTGGTCTAGACCTGTGATCTTCTAATCTAAACCATGTGATCTGTTCTAGACCATGTTATCTTTTGGTCTGGACCAAGTCTTCTGTTTTGGACTGAGTTATCTTCTGAACTCTGTTTCCTTCTAGTCTGACCAAGTCTCCTTCTGGACAAGATTACCTTCTGGTCTAGACTAAGTCTCCTTCTGGACCATGTTTCCTTCTGATCTGGACCATGAATAATATCCTCTGATAATGTCATTGTTTCTTCCCTCTGATGATATCCTCTGATTGATGATATACTTCAAGATCGTTCAACGTTCTTGGCAGTCAAGTTGGAGAAGGATGTAACAAGGCTAGAGAATGATGTTTAGTATATTGGAGAATGATTGTAAAACATGCTGGAGAATGATAATCATTCTGGACAGAAGATCATTTTGGACAGCAAATTATTCTGGGCATCCTAGAGACTGATCTATCTTGTTGGAACAGTTTGATTCATAGCCTTTTTCCTTAAACAAAACTCAAGTGCAATAATTAGTAGATCATCATTCATAATCTCAATCATTTAATTCAAAAGGTTTTTTGTCATTAAAACATTTATCAAAAAGGTTTTTTCCTCAAGAATCTTCCCCTTTTTGATGATGACAAACCTTTTGAATAAATCATAAGTTTTATGGATAGATATAAATAAAATGCAAGAATGTTCATAGATATGTAATTAAACTCTCCCTAAACACATGCAAGAGTTTAATTCTTATCATTCTAATTAAACTCCCCCTAAACGTATGCAAGAGGTTAATTCTTAACATTCTTCATTAATTTCTTTGATCCTATATCCATCATATATTTCTCTCCCCCCTTTTGACATCTATCAAAAAGGTTGTGGAATAGACATAGAAGAAAAAAAATGGAGTAATAGCATGAGTGCACTTACAAATAGAAATCATGTGGTTAACCAATGCATTCATATATCAAACTAGTCAAGTTTGCATTCAACATTAAAGAACATAGCATGTATGATGATCATATCATTGTAGTCAATATTGCAATCAAGATATCGATAATGATAACAACAACAATGACATAATTGTGTGCAAGCATTTTAACGCACTTTAAAAAATAGTCAATGAATATATATTCTTCTCATTTTTTAGAAAGAAAACAATGAGTAGACTTCAATTTTAAGAAGAAGAATATTTTCTAAAAACTCTCCCTGAATATTATGAAATTAACATTCTTTAATATTTCAAAGTTCCACAAAAAAATGAAAATGTCACTTTGCTCTTTGTCCTCTTTCACAAGAGATCACCTTTCAATTTGAATATGATCAAGCTTATTGTTAAAAATAGATCCATTTTTCATTTTTTTTAAAAACTAGAGAGAATGAGCGCATACAAGGAAGCGAATAAGATGGATGTGATATCATGTCAAATATAATTTCTCTCTTTACAAAACATTTTTATGCTAAAAATATTTGTATTTTTCAAAAACTAATTTTTAAATGGATAATAAAAAATATGCCAAAGGATTTGCTCACATTAAAGAAATGTTTTTCCCAAAGTTTTTTTTAAACACACAAATAAACAATAAGGCATATGTTCAAGCTTACTTTCATGAGGCTTTTTGATTGTTGCTATTTTTATGCTTAAAATAAATGTAAACACTTGGGATCAATTTTCACAAAAGAAGTAAGCAACAAATAAGACTCATTTGTTAAGGCAAATATTAATATGCTTCAAAATGTTCAAATATCAATTTTTGACTTTCATGGCATAATCTTTTTGGAATAGTTTTGAGTTTTAAGGCCACAAGAGACACAAACCATTTTCATGAAGACCAAACATATATTCTCATGTTCAAATCCTTCACAAATGAATCCTATCAAGGATATAAATTTAAAATATGTTGAAGAAGGATCTTTTTCAAAAACCACACTATAAACTCAATTTTTTGTTTTTTTTGAAAAGCCATATTCAAAATATTATACTCAGACAACAAGCAATGTATAAGCTATTCAATATATTCAAACTAATTGGAGAACATGATAGAGAATATTTTCAAATTCATAAGAAGGTGAATGATGTTAATTTATTTAATATGATAATTTGAAAGATGTTATTGTGCAAAGTGTAAAAAAAATTCAATGAAATATACTTGACAAAACAACCGTTTGTCTAATTATTAAAGACACTAATTTATTTTAAATTTCTTTATAACTAGAAAAATAATTTTGAATGTCAAACTGGGTTTGCACACTTGTTTATACCATCATAAAAAGTTTATGAACAAAGAGTGAAAACATGTTGAATTTAGAATAGAAAATAGGCATATGCACATACAAGTAATGTAATCAATTTTAAACTTTAAAGTCATACTCGCATAAAAATAGCATGCATTTTTAATTTTAAGAATACCCAATCAATCACATAATATAAAAAAAAAATTCATTCTTATCATGATGCAAATATCATAAGAATTTAGGATTGAGTATACCTCTTTTAGTGGTCTAGTTCAACGACGAGAGATCTTTGAATATTTTGGAGCTTATCTTCATTCTCTTTTATTCATCTTGATTGATGGTCAAAGTGGGACAATTTATCTTTTGTTGTTGAGAGAGTTCTTCTAATAATGAATCAAAACTGTCATACATTCTCAAGAGTATTCTTAACCACTTTGAAATTAATGCTTTAATCCTTTATTCACATAAGCGTTCATCCAATAGGATGATTGCTCCATAATCAAGTCTATGCCGTATACAACACCTTGCTGCTTGATTTTTAAATCTTGGAATGCTTGATGGTAGAGCCACTCATTTCAGCCTAAGAGACGTTTGGATGTTTTGAATGTGTGATTATACTTATTCTTTAGTAGACCTTGAATATCATTTCTGTTGTTCAGAGGCATGTTAACCACTATAGTTACATCTCCAGCAACAACAACAACTTTGATACCAGTAACAAATTCCTCTCAATTAGTTCTTCTAATAATTTGATCATGAGGAGATGTTTTGGAGGAAAGGTTAATAGTGATGTAAGTATAGGAGCAAATGGTTCAAGCTCATTGTTGATGTTCTTCAACCATACCATCATGATGTGCAACATTAGTTTTGATTGGATGAAATATATTTACTGTCAAGAACATTCTACTTTTGTGGAGAACGTTATGCTTTTGTGGAGAATGTTCTAGTGTATACCTTCTTGCTTAATTTGATCTTTTTCTTGAATCCTTTTTGTTTTGCCATGATCAGACTTTGGAGTTTTTATGAATGATATTTGAACATTATCATCTATGTGATTTATCCAAATTTAACATTGTAATTATTTATCTTCATCATCCTATCTTTCATCATAAAAATGAACATATTCATTAAACATAATATGCATAATTTCATATGTAATTTGGGCCTTGAGATTCTATAATATTTATAGAATATGGAGCATTCAAAATATATACTTTGATGGCATTTTAAAACGAATTGCTCATACTTTCTTTATTATGTGAAACACAGTAATGACATTCAAAAATGTCAAAGTATGATATGTTTTGCTTTCTATTAAAAAAAAATGATACGAAGGTATGTCAAAGATATTTTCTACTAAAGCCAAGATTAAGAACATGATAAACAATTTTTGTGCCTTCTCTCCAAAATTATTTTTCAACACTTGATTTATATAGCCATTTCTTGTGGCTAAAAAAGAACTTCATATTTTTGGAGAGTTCTTTAACAAGCAAGTCATGTGAAATATCATTTTCATCAAAAAAATATTTGAAGAATGATATTTCAGATTTTCTTTGATCATTTATAGAAATGACAAATCTATTTTTTTTAAAAGACTTAAAAACATGATTTGGTTAGAAATTCATCTAAGTATAAAACATACAGATTTTTCTTTAAAATGAGGATGTTTGTTTTACTTCAGCCATGTGGAGTTTACAAAATAACTTTCAAAGCAATTTTACAAAGTTATATCAAACATCCTTAATCTATGCAAAATTATTTCAACAAATGATACATGTACCTTTGATTTGTTAATGTTTCCAAAGGTTATAGACACTCCAAATTTTTGTAATGATAGGAGGCATCATACTTTTCCATTCATATGTATTGAGCATGACTTGTTCATGTATCAATGTTCTTTCTTGATTGTTGGATGATGTTCCTGCATCACAACTTAGTAATGATTTTGGTACCCATATTTGTTTGGGTCCTTGATGGTTAGTATATCTTCTTTTAGAAGATTTTTTAAAACTTGATCTCTTTTTAAAATAGCAAGTTGACTTGAAGTGCCCATTCTTGGAACAATGGGAACACTTTGTTGTTGGTCTTGAAAAAGGTTTGAAAATATGAGTTTTAAACGTCTTTGAAATTGATTTTGATGAAACATTACAAGAAATTTTCGTTTTTGCAACACTTGGCTTGCGATGGTTCTGGAACAACCGCCCTCAACACAACTTTGCGACGGTTTTTGTCAACCGCCGCCGTTGTGTTAGTCAAATATCGTCCCCTTTTCATTTTCGTTTCTCATTTCTCATTTTCCTCACTCCCGCATTTCTCATTTCTCATTTTCATTTTCGTTTTCATTTAAAACCTAAAATTTTTGAAAACCCCCAAATCCATTTGTGGAGAGGTTTCTGAAAACCCAAATCTACTCAACCTCTATCAACGCTGAAGGAAACGAAATCTATTTGTGGAGAGGTTTGTATTTTTTTGTAGAACTATGCTTATAATGCTTCTTGTTGGTTGAATTTTTAGCATCTACTGAAATATTTTCCACTATATTGGTGTATTCCATTTTCATGGTTTCAATGCTTGAGTTTTTTGTTGTTAGTTGAATTTTAAGTATCTTGTATAACATTTTTCGTTATTTTGATGTTTATCTAGGTCCAACGTCTGAGGCTTCTTGGGGATTACCATTATTCTACTCGAATTGCATTTGTTGAGTTCACAGTGGTAATTACTCTCGAGCTTTCCAACCTTCTTATTTTCGTTTGCTCAACTCTTGTTTGCTTAGGTATTTTTTTAACATCCTCTATTTCTTTGTGATGTTATAGCCCTCAGATTGTGTGATACGTCTGGGTTTGTAGTTATCATTTACATTAATGCAGTTGCCCCTCCCTCCTCAAAACAATTTCGTTTTGTTTGCACTTCTGTCAGTAGTCATGTTTCTTAATAATAGTGATTCCATATTGCCGACTAAAATAGCCCTGGAAAATAATAAAGAGAAAACAGAAATTTACGATGTTAGCTTTTGTGGCAGTCTTTAAATCTTTTGATCTTAGCTTTTCATAGCAAATGGCATGCTTATTTCCTCATTCATTTATGAATTGGAATGGAATCAAACTGTGGAAACTTAGATTTTCATTTATGGGATGGTTTTGACGTAATTGTTTTTGCCTCTGTTTCTGCCTGGTTTGAGTTGGATTTTCCGTGGTCTTGTCCCCCAAGGCTTATCTTGAGGTTGAAGCCCTCCCGAGAAATCTAATTTAGTGCTGCTTTATTTTGGTCCCCCAAGGGTTATCTTGGGCCTTGTTTGGATTTTACATTCTTGTTTAGGTGTGGTTCTTAGGTCAAGGGTTTCAGAATACCTCCCTATCAATGCTATATTTCAAGGGATGACATGCATTACATGTTTTTTGTTTGAGTTTTTTTAGAAGTGTTTGCTAAAAGGAAATGTGCTAAGGGTTGTTGAGATTTGTGTTTTGACTGTTGAAAAGAAAGATATGAAAAATTCATTTTCTGTACTCACAATTTAAGAAAAAGGGGCCATTTAATTTGTTAAAACATTTCTTGTTTTTATTTTCTAAAATTTGTATAAATTTTACTTGTTAATTAAGAGATAATAGACTTTTGAAGTAAATAATTGTCTACATTTCTAGAACCAATGAAAATGTCATAAATCTGTTTTCATTACTTTAAGAAATGCATCTTGATTAACTATCATTTTATATTATCTCCATGGCAATGGTTTACTTCATGAGTTTCTTGTCAAGATAAAATTAACACACATTTTAGGAAATGAAAACAGGAAATATTCATGCATAATACATTTTTACAAATGAATCTCTGTTGTGGTATCTGGAAACATTATGTTTAACGCTTAAAATTTTAATTTTTTATTTGTTAAATACCTTGTCGTGTTTCAGTTATTTCCTCCAACAGACCAGATTCCTTGTTGACATTGTGTTAGGCCTACAAATTGGAAACATCATTTTAAGTTCATTTGACTTTGTTTTCAACATACAAATTTGAATTTAGTCAAATTTTGGAAGATTAACTTCAGTGTGCAACGTCTAAATAGTATTTATTAAACTTAGCCTTCACTTGGATGGAGCAATACTTAACATTCTGCAGCTTACCTTGGTTAGCAGTGACCTTGTGTTGCTTGCATAGTCTTTTTGGATCTGTTTCTTGCCCTATGCTTTTCCTTTTCACCGCACTTTTTCCTCAAGGGTTATTTTGGTCCCCCAAGGGTTATCTTGGGCCTTGTTTGGATTTTACATTCTTGTTTAGGTGTGGTTCTTAGGTCAAGGGTTTCAAAACGTGTTGATTATAAATACTAAACTGTTTGATTTTGATTCAATTGTCATTGATGTACTGGTTGCATGAAGGTAGAGTCTCTCAACTTTATGAAATTCATATCTTTAGTTGCCTACCTTAAAAGTTTTGTACTTACACAAACTATAGCATATATTGATGTGGCCTAAATGAATTAAATTAAAAAAAAAACTTAGTTGATTTTCAAATTATATGATAAATACAGAACAAGTGCAAGATCCATAAACTGTTTTGGATTTGTTTATCTATGTTAATACATAGTAGGAATCATATAATATGTGTGCCTTTTGGTGACCTTGGCTACACTGCATTATGTTATTGCACTAATAATATTAGAATGAGTTATTTAATGATATTTTTAATCTCATAATATTTCTGTCTTGTCCTTTTAGTTCTAGATGCAGTAATACTACTGTTTTTTAATTGATATAGTTAAGTTTGCATTGCTATGGACTGCCAATTGCAAATGGAAATTAACGAATTGCCAACAGTTTGAAATGATGATATCTTTCAGTTACTTACTTGTTTGGTTATTTTAGAGAGCCTAAACTATACCCAGAAAATGAAAAGTATTTAATTGCACTGAATTACGATTCACAACATTATACTGCCAAAGCAGCCTCACTGCGTCGTGCAGCTAGAGGGTGCTGGGTTTGGTAAGGAGTCCAATAGTTAGAGGTAGAGCCGTAGAGGGAGATCAAGAGAGATTAAAGACCAAAACCGGTTGTTAAGAGATATTTGGATATAAATGGTTCATCTCTGGACCTTACGTGACAAGTTTGTATGGAATTGATTGATCTATGCAGCTGATCTCACGTAATAAGAAAAGTCTTGGTGGCTGTTGTTGTTGTGTTATCTATCCCTTCATCGCTCCTTCCTTGAGGTTTTGATTTATTTTCCAATCATTATGTTTTTGTCTGTGTATGTTAACTGTTAAGTTTGTTTTTTGTTATCGTTTAAATTGCTAAGGATACATTGTTCAAGAATGATCACGAGCCTTTGCCTCTATCTTTCTTAGACTGATATATCGATTGTGTCTGTTAGCTATGATGTTTAGGTATTAATTAATGATGAATATGTTCTATATTTTGAAATTTGAGGTTTTCATATGATCTATTTAAAGTATTTGCATATTGTTTACTATTTTCTTGATAGAAGCCACTATCATTTTATTCACTGCAATGGCTAAGTTGAAAGATAGTTGACTTGGAGATGGATGTGCACTTCAAATGCTAATGTGGTAATTACATGAATCATAGGCATGACTGGGATAATCTGAAGAGTATGCTATAATTTTAGCTGAAGCAGATATGGGGAGGTATGCTAGCATGCATTATTCTTTATATTATGTTAATTTTAGTGGTATGCTAGCATTTAGTTTTTTATATTTGTTAATTTTAGTGGTATGCTTTACTTTTGTTAGTGTGTTAAAAACTTAGCTACCAAGAAAAAAAATATAATGAGCTTTATATATTTTAGCTTTTTTACGAAGTGTTTTTCTGATGCACCTTCTCCTTTTAATGTCCCTGAGGGTACATGTTGATATAATTCCCATTCTTCATACGTAAGAAGACGAGAGACAGCAACAATCTGGCTTGCTAGGGTAATCAAAGTATCTCAGTATTAGAATTTGGTAAAAGCTATTATCAACCTGATCTATTTAAATACTTAATGAGCTTTGTCATCATTATCCATAATTCTGATTTTATTTGCTGCATCTTCAGCTACCATTCTGCCATGCCCATTAGTTAGTTAGTTATGAAACTAATTAACTAACTTCTGTTTTGTTTCTTACTCATTAATTAATTAAAGTCAACCGGTTAGTTAGTTAGCTATTATGATTGCTGACTTTGAATTTGAAAAAAATAAATAATAGTGAAATAGAAGAATAATTGGATGTTATTAGGATTAGGTTTAACATATTTTTTTGGATCAATTCAAAAGGAATGTGATATATTTCAACAAGGATGAACCCATACGGCCTCCACCTAGTTTTGAAAAAAGTTAATTTTTTATTATTTAATATACTTACAAAATAAATTATATGCATGATAAATAAAAATAACAGGGACATATTTATGTTATAGATTGTTTGTGCCTACACAATATTTTGATATATTTTTTTAATGTGTGAATTTTTGTTATAATAGTATTTAAATATATTAAAATTATAAAAATAAATTTAAATGTGTTTTTTATCAATGATTTTAGTATTTAAATATATCTTTAGTTTATTAATTTTAGTCTTTAAATATATATATTTTTTTCTAGTCAAATTGGTCTATAAAATTATTATTAAAAAAATACATTTGGAGATATATTTGTAATTTTATTAAATTAAGATATTATAGTCAAATTGCATGTTTTATTCCTTTATGCATAGTGAATCTATTCTGTTTAAGGTTTATCTTCTTTGTGTGTCAAAATAACATATATTAATCTTCTTTGAAGCAATGGATAAGTCATGGATTATGAAGCCACACACATCAATTGAATATGATCAAGGATAAAGGGATTTATTAATTTTGCCTTTCGAGATGAATTAGAAAATGGCGAAATAATATGCCCTTGTAAACGTTGTGGTTTCAAAAAACCGCAGAGTAGAAGTGTAATGTACGATCACTTAAAGTGCAAACCATTTCCAACGGGATATACAATTTGGGTACATCATTGGGAGTCCATAGGACAAACTAGTACTATCTCACCTAGTAGTGTTTCAAATATAGTTCAAGACATAGTTGTCGTTGATGATCATATTCAGAACATGATCAACGAGGCTTTTGGAGTTGAAAAGTATGCAAACGATGTACCCGTTGAATAAAATGTCAAGATTGATCGGAATGAAGATATGGTGCCAAATGCAAGTCAGCAAAGGTATGAAGAGGCGAAAGAGTACTATGAATTAAGTAGAGAAGGAGAACAACCTTTGTATGAAGGGTGTGTTAAATATTCATGACTATCTTTTTTGGTAAAGTTGTATCACATCAAATGTTTATGTGGAATGACTGATAAAGCCATGACAATGGTTTTAGAGTTATTAAAAGATGCATTTGAATTTGCAAATATACCAAAATCATTCTATGAAGCCAAGAAAACAATCACAAAGCCTGGTTTAAATTATG
The DNA here is from genome assembly GCA_037974295.1 of Cicer cuneatum. Lineage (NCBI taxonomy): Eukaryota > Viridiplantae > Streptophyta > Magnoliopsida > Fabales > Fabaceae > Cicer > Cicer cuneatum. The sequence goes on along the minus strand of JBBPBO010000003.1, from coordinate 46,290,373 downwards.
AAAAGATCCTTGTTTGTCCGAATAATTGTATGCTTTATTGGGGTAATAAGGAAGATGAAGAGAGGGAGACCTGCAAAATTTGTAACACTTCCAAATGGAAATCAAAAGCAAAAGTTGGTGCAGTTGGGGTGTCTGGTGATGGCAATAAACGAAAGAAAGTTCATGCAAAAGTGCTTCGTTATTTTCCATTAAAACCACGGTTACAAAGATTATTTTTTTCCTTGAAGTCGGCTGAGGATATGAGATGGCATGCGATCGATGGTATGAATGATGGAATGTTAAGGCATCCTAGAGATTCTGAAGCTTGGAAATTTTTTGACTTGACACACACTTGGTTTGCATCAGACCCGCGAAATGTGCGTCTTGCATTGTCTAGTGATGGTTTTAATCCTTTTGGTATGATGAGTACAAATTATAGTATTTGGCCAGTTATTCTCATTCCATATAATGTCAATGATAATTCCCGGTAAAAAAATGCCAGGAAATGATATTGATGTCTACTTACAACCTCTAGTCAAAGAATTAAAGGAATTGTGGGCAACAGGTGTTGATACATACGATTCTTTTAAAAAAGAGATGTTTACATTGCATGCAACATTGATGTGGACAATTAGTGATTTTCCGGGGTTGGGTACACTTTCTGGGTGGAACACTTACACCGAACTTGCTTCTCCATCGTGTAACATTGACTCTACTCCTCGTCGTCTCCCTCATAGCAAAAACTGGTGTTTTATGGGTCATCGTCATTTTCTTTATCAAAGACATACATTTATATTGAACAAGGTCCACTTTGATGGTAAACAAGATATGTGTGGTCCACCTAAAATGTTATATGGGCTTCAAATTCTTGAACAGGTTCAAAACATTGATGTTACATTTGGTAGAAAGCCAGAGAAAGAACGGTCTGGAAAAAGAACACGTGGTGGACGACCTACACAAGGTATCAATCAACAATGGAAAAAGAAAAACATATTCTTTGAACTTCCATATTGGAAGGATAATCTTCTGCACCATAATCTTGACATGATGCATATTGAGAAAAATGTGCGATAATATCATATTTACTTTGCTAAACGATAGTGCAAAAAGTAAAGATCATATTAATGCAAGAAAAGACCTTAAAGCTATGGGCATAAGACCTGACCTTTGGCCCAATGAAAATGGAAGAATTTCTCCAGCCGTCTTTACTCTGACTACTAAAGGTAAGAAGGGATTTTTAACAACTTTAAAGAATATCACTGTTCCTGATGGTTATTCGAGCAACATTTCTAGATGCATTGACATGGAAAACCTTAAGTTGAATGGAATGTTGAAGAGTCATGATTGTCACATATTGTTGGAACAACTACTACCGTTAGCCATTCGAGCAACATTACCTGATGATGTTTCAGCTATATTGATTGAGTTTTGCTCATTCTTTAGACAATTATGTAGTAAAGTCTTGAATGTTAATGAGTTGGAAAAATTGCAAAACCAAATTGTCCTCACTTTATGCCACATGGAAATGATATTTCCTCCCTCATTCTTCACTGTTATGGTTCACTTGGTTGTTCACCTTGTTGAAGAAGTTAAACTTGGAGGTCCTATTCATTATCGATGGATGTATCCTATTGAAAGGTAAAATATGCATGATCTTTATCCTTCAATAATTTGTATTGGACAATTTTGTTCTAACTAATATTATTGCGGTTCAATAATAGGTACTTAGGACAACTTAAATCATATGTACGTAATAAAGCACAACCAGAAGGGTCTATTACAGAAGGATACCTTGTACAAGAGATTCTTACATTTTGTTCAAGGTATCTAGAAAACATTGAGACTAGATGGAATCAACTTGGTCGTGTAGATGATGAGCCTGTTAATGAGATATAGACTGATTCACGTGTATCTAAATTATTTCCTAAAGTTGGAAAATCTGTTGGTGGATCTTCATACTACACCCTTACACCAATTGAAAAGTTACAGGCTCATAGACACGTTTCAACAAACTGCATCATAGTTGACTACTATCTAAGGTAAGTAATTTTATTCTATTTGTATTATTTAACACTAGGTTTTCTTTTTTATACATCTAATTTGAAATAACCAAATAGACAATATAGAAGTATTATTCGAAGCCAAATGAGGAGTGGTGCAAGGAGTGCTTCTGAGGTAGACAAGAAGGTTCATAGAGAGTTTCCTCATTGGTTCCGCAATCGTGTTAGTGTTATGACAAAATTGGTGATTGAGTTGGTTTAGTTTTTAATAAGAATGTGACTAATTGTATATTTTATGGTGTTTAGATTTGCAACAATCTCGACAACATTAGTGGAAAGAATAAAATTGTTCTCACTAGTGTTGCTCAAGTTCCTTCTGATAAAGTTATAAGGTTCACTGCATATAATGTCAATGGATTCAAATTTCGAACATTGGCACGAGACAATTTATTAAAAACTCAAAATAGTGGAGTTTTTGGCATGTTCAGAACACGAAGTTACTCAAGCAAGAGTGATGCCCAAATGAGATTTGGAGGGGTGCCTTACTATGGAAGATTGATAGATATCATTGAGCTTTCCTATGATGGCTTCAAAGTGCCCATGTTTAAATGAAAATGGGCTAATACCACAAATCCAAGAGGAATTAAGACAAATAGGTTGGGTTTTAGCTCTATAAATTTTGCAAGACTAATACATATTGGAGAGCATGAAGATGATGAGCCATACATTAAAGCGTCAGAAACTCAAATGGTTTATTATGTGGATGATGAAAAAGAACAAGGATGGAGCATACCTATTCATTTAAAGCAAAGAGACTTGTATGGCATGGGTGGAGATGATGACATTATGGCATCCATTGAACAATACCCATCTCAAAATTTGGAAATTTATTTTTCTAATGAAACCACACATATACAATTGGCAAGAATGGCTACAGATGATGATCCTGTTACTTCAACTTTTAATGATGATTTTGATGACAATAATCATGATATGAATTTATGATATGGTACTCTTTGATCTATGTTATTTATTTACTAATTTTTTTATTGTTGTGTTGTGTGTAATGTTTAGCTTGCATCCTATCTGTTTACATTGCATTTTATCTGTTTAGCTATTTGCATCGGTCTAACTTGGTTGTAATTAATGTTTGCAGTGTAAGTGTGTTTGGAGTCTCAATCTTGTGATCAAAATGGAATCATCATATGAGGATATTCGGCGCAAAACAACAGAAGATAATTACAAAAGGATGGAGGCTCTCAATCTAACTCATCTATCTCAATCCCTTCACAAATCTTCTTCTACCATTTCAAAAACCACACCGGTTAGTAATAACTCAAAATACTAACAATATAACATGTTTCTTATTTGTATTATATGTTGATTTTTATTTATTTACATGGATAATAAATGATTGTAGCGTTTCACGAAGGGTCGTTCGAGACTTATACTACCCAGAGATCTTGAAGTAGCCAAAATGAAGCACCTGCGGAGACATGGTTTACAACCAACAATCTAAACGATAGCTGTGCCACCTTCCCAGGTGACAACACCACTAGTAATGCAAGCGATAGAACCACTACCTTCTCCGATGATAGAACCACCAACTGCAATGCAATTGACAAAATCACCACCTTCTGAAGCGACAACACCACCAGGAATGCAAGCGATAGAACCACTACCTTCTCCGATGATAGAACCACCAACTGCAGTGCAATTGACAAAATCACCACCTTCTGAAGCGACAACACCACCAGGAATGCAAGCGATAGAACCACTACCTTCTCCGATGATTGCACCACCAACTACAGTGCAATTGACAAAATCACCACCGTCTCAAGTGATAACACCAAGAGTTAGTACAAGCGATAGAACCATTACCTTTCCAAGAAACATCCTCTCACTTTGAAGATGTGGTTGAAGATGAGCCAGAAATTTCTCAAAAAAGGAATTCTACATATTGGGATGTAGAATTTGTTAGTATGTTATCTAATGTCTAATTATATTTACATAATTTAATTGTTTTACATGGTTGACGTATGACATATTTCATCGAATTATGTGTTAGATGAGGC
>JBBPBO010000003.1:45671325-45686173 GCA_037974295.1 Cicer cuneatum | reverse complement strand
TTTGTTTTTTTTTTCATTTTTTTTTGTTTTTTGTTTTTTGCTTTTTTTTGTGAATAATATGAATATAAAATATTACAAGAAAATATAAAAACCAATTTAAAACTAATCTACTTTGAAGTGATTACAGTATCAGTCAGAGATGAATGTAAGGTTTAGGTTTTTCTTGATGAAGTCAAACCTATCTTCAGGTAGTGGTTTAGTGAATATGTTAGCCCATTGGTGTTCAGTGTCTACAAAATGAATGTTTAGTACCCCTTTTTAAACAAAGTCCCTAATGAAGTGGTGTTTGATCTCTGTGTTTAGCACTACAATGTTGTATAGGGTTTTTTGGTTAGGAAAATGGCAGAAGTGTTATCAAAATAGATAGGAATGTTGGTTTCTAGGATTTTGCAGTCTTCTAGTTGATGTTTCATCCAAAATAGTTGAGAACCACAGCCAGCTACTGAAATGTACTCAACCTCTGTTGACATTGCAATAGTTTTTTTGTCTCTTACTTGACCAGGAAATTAAATTGTCACTTAAAAAGGTTCAGTTTCCACTAGTACTCTTTCTCTCAAGTTTATCTCTAGCATAATTAGAATCACAGTATCCACTAAGTTTGTACTTAGGAGATTTCTTGTAGAACAAGGTAAGGTTGGTAGTGCCTTTTAGGTATCTAAGGATTCTCTTAACAGCAGTTAAATGTGATTCCCTAGGGTCAGCTTCAAATCTTGCACAAACACATACACTAAACATGATGTTAGGTCTAGAAGCGGTAAGATAAAGTAGGGATCTTATCATTCCTCTATAGGTTTTTTGGTCAACTTTTTGGCCTGAATCATCTTTTTCAAGTGAACAAGTAGGGTGCATTGGTGTAGCCATAGGTCTGCAATCACTCATCTTAAACTTCTTGAGAAGCTCTTTTGTATATTTAGGTTGATGAATGTATATACCTTGTTGACTTTGCTGAATTTGTATCCCTAAGAAGAACTTAAGGTCTCCCATCATAATCATTTGAAATTCATGCTGCATTAATTTAGAAAATTCTTGGCAAAAAGTGCCATTAGTAGATCCAAAAATAATGTCATCAACACAAATTTAAATAATAAGAATGTCATCTTCTATTGATTTCTAAAAAGTGTATTGTCTACTTGTCCTTTTTCAAAGTTATTTTTAAGTAATAAGTTATTAAGTCTATCATACCACGCCATAGGTGCTTGTTTTAGACCATACAAAGATTTTCTAAGTTTAAAACCATGATTTGGAAATTAAAAACTTTTAAAACTTGGGGGTTGTTTAACATAGACTTCTTCACTTATATAACCATGTAGAAAAACACTTTTAACATCCATTTGAAATAATATAATTTTATTATTTACAGCAAAAGAAAGTAGGACACGAATAGCTTCTAGCCTGGCCACTGGAACAAATGTCTCAAGGTAATCAATGCTCTTTTGCTGACTGTAGCTTTGTGCGGCAAGTCTTTCCCTGTTTCTGACAACTTCACCTTTTTCATTTAGCTTGTTTCTTAAAACCCACTTAGTTCCAATAATGTTCTTATCTGGTCAAGGTACTAGATCCCAAACATCATTCCTCACTAATTCATTTAACTCTTCTAGCATTGCAACAATCCATCCATCATCTATCAGTGCTTCATCAATAGTGGTAGGCTCAATTAATGAGAGCAAGTCAAACAAACTAGTGTCATTAAGTGATGATCTGGTCCTCAAAGGATCACTTGCACTTCCAATGATTAGAGTTTCAGGATGGGACGACTAGTACTTCCATCCAGATCTTTCTTCTAACTTATCTTGACTATTTCTGACTTGATCAGATTCATCCTTTGAAGATTTGTCATATTCTTTTGATTTTCTTGTATCCTTTGATTTTTCAAGTTCTTCTGGTTTGTCTGTATCTGCTTCCTTTGGTTCCGTAAACCTACATTATCATCATATTGCTTTGACTTTTCAAGGTCAAGTTGTTTGTCATCAAATTTAACATGTATGGATTCTTGCACAATATGAGTTACCCTATTAAACACTCTATAAGCCTTGGATCTTTCAGAGTATCCAATAAAGGTATACTTTTGAGATCGAGAATCAAATTTACCAAGGTTATCTTTAGTGTTCAACATATAACAAGTACAACCAAATTGCTTAAAATAAGAGATGTTAGGCTTTTTACCTTTTCACAATTCATATGGTGTTTTATTCAATATAGATCTAATATAGACTATTTTGAATATAACACACAGTATTAATTGCTTTAGCCTAAAAGTGTTTTGCAACATTCATATCATTTAACATGGTTCTGGCCATTTCTTGGAGTGATATATTCTTTCTTTCTACAACTCCATTTTGTTGGGGTGTTCTAGGAAAGGAGAATTTGTGAAAGATTCCATTCTCTTCACAAAAACATTCAAAGAACTTGTTTTCAAATTCTCCTCAATGATCACTTCTAATTGTTACAATCTTAAGACCTTTTTCATTCATGATTTGTTTGCAAAATGTGATAAACACTTTGTGGGATTCATCCTTACCTCTTAAAAGTTTTACCCATGTCCACCTAGTGTAATCATCTACTATAACAAAGCCATATTTCTTTCCACATAGAGATGCTGTTTTCACTGGCCCAAAGAAATCTATATGTAAGAACTCAAGGGGCTTTGAGGTAGAGACTAAGTTCTTAGGGGTAAAGGAGTTTTTCGTTTGTTTTCCCTTTTGACAAGCTTCACACATAATTTCAATTTTTTAACTAAGCGTAGGTAAACCTCTTACTAGTTGAAATTAATCTAAGGTTTTCATGACCTAATCTTTTGTGCCAAATTAGTTTCTCTTTATTTACTAACATAAGACACTTAACCTCTTGTTTCTCGAGACTAAACATATTTATCTTATAAATGTTGTTTTGCCTCTGACCTATGAAGAGTACAGATCCATCCTTCTGACTAATTGTCTTGCATATTTTTTGATTGAATATCATATCAAAATTATTATCACTTAACTGACTAATACTTAATAAGTTATGCTTAAGACCTTTAACAAACAAAACATCTTTAATAGAAGGGGAAGTACCATTACCAACTGTACCTTGACCAATGATCTGGCCTTTTTGCTTTCCTCCAAAATTCAATGTGCCTCCTTTGCTCAAAGTTAGTTCTTGGAACATAGACTTTTCTCCCGTCCTATGTTGCGAGTATCCATTGTCCAGGTACCATGATTGGTGTTTTAACTTGATTGCAGAGGACATCTGCAACAAAAATAATTTTGTTCTTAGGTACCCAAATTTGGTTGGGTCCTGGTTTGTTAGTCTTGAAAGGTTTCTTGTCTTTCCTTGTATTTAACATGGGACAAGATAATTTGGAGAGACCTTTCTCAGAGCAAACAGTACACAAGATATCAGAGGGAATAGGTTTAGGTTCAGTTGCAGTTTCTTCAAATCTTATACCTCTTTTACCATTTCTACTAACTCGATAAATCATAGAAGCATATTTGCTTCTTTCCATACCATTAGCAAGAAAATCTTGAAATACCTGTTCATGCATATTAGAGTTACATGTGGTATTTTCAATTGATGTTGAATTATGGTTACTTTTTAGAGTTAGATTTTTAGCCTTAAGTTCAGCAATATTAGTTTTGAAATTTACATTCTCTGTTTTAAGTTCAGTAATATCAGTTTTAAGAGTTGTATTTTCTGTTTTAAGTTCAGTAATATCAATTTTCAGAGTTGCATTTAATGTTTTAAATTATGCATTTTGATTCTTTAAAACATTAACTTTTTCAGTTAGATTCGTATTTTCTTTCCTAAGTGTTTTCAGTTTTAAAGACAATTTGTTATTATTATTTAAAAAATGATTTATAGCAGTAATTAAATCAGATCGAGTAAATTCATAAAATACCTCAATTTCTTCATCTGCTGATTTACATCAAGAGTCAGAATCTATGTTGGATCCAGAGGCAGAGTTGGTATGAGCCATCATAGCCAAATCTACTTTTTCATCGTCAAAGGATTCATAAAAATCATCCCATGTAGCCATCAAACTCTTCTTCTTGGGTCTGGTGTTTCCCTTTCTCCATATTTGAACATTTTGACTTGATATCTCCATGTTCATTGCATCCATAGCAGATGATATTTTTCTTGTCATATTTATCAACATTTCCTCTGTTGGAATATCTTTGGGTAAACTTCTTCTTTCTATTGTGCCACATCTTTCGAACCTTTCTAATATGAAAGCAATCTCCTCTTCCTCTGACTTCAGATTCTGATCATCTGAATCACTATCTACATATTCTGATGTTGCTTTTAGAACATTCTTCTGCTTGGATTTCAAGGCTAGAGTTTTGTTCTTCTTCTTGGACTCATCTTTTTCAAGCTCAATTTCATGTGATCTAATAGAGCTGATTAATTCTTCCAACTTTAGAGTATTCAGATCCTTTGTTTCCTAAATGGCAGTGATTTTAGGTCTCCACTTGCTTGTCAGACTCCTATGGATTTTCTTCACATGATCAGCAGTAGTATAACTCTTCTCAAGTACCTTTAATCTTGTGACCCGGGTATGGAATTTGGAAAACATTGTTTCAATGTCTTCATCTTCTTCCATCTTGAACAACTCATACTTTTTGACTATGAGGTTGGCCTTTGCTTCTTGAACTTACTTCCTTCCTTCATAGTTCAGAATCAGACTATCATAAATACTCTTTGATGTCTCCTTGTTGGTGCACTTGTCAAATTCTTTGAAGGTGATTGCATTCATCATGAATTTTCTAGACTTATGATGCATCTTGTACATCTTCTTCTAATCATCATTCAACTCTTTTCTTGGAATTTCAATACCATCAGTATTCTTCGGAGCAATATAACCATCTTCCACCAAGTCCCAATGTTGAGGATCTTATGAAATATAGAAACTTCTCAACCGGTCTTTCCAATACTCAAAACGTTCTCCATCACACAGAGGTGGTTTGTTGATGTTTCCTCCGACAGCTTCTTCACTGAATCCAGACATATTGAATCCTTGGATCTTTTCTCAAACACTATAAAGTGCTCAACCTTGAGACCGATATCTGATGCCAATTGAAGGTACAAATACGAGAAGTGTGGTTGAATTGTGTTTGCCAAAGTTGATTACTTTTCGATAATTTATAAATAAATTAAAAACTAGTTTGGTTTTTGGTTACTTACTTGGAGTAGAAGCAATCGCATTCAGATGCAGCAAGCAATGAAAGCATAATTAATTTCACACATAGATTTATCCTGGTTCGCCACTAACTTGGCAACATCCAGTCATCTCATTCAAAAGGCTTTAGTCCACTAATTCAAATATCTTGAATTACAAAGCACCTGACCCTCCAAGCCAGTCTTCCAAAACAGCCTGACAACCCCAAACTTTGAGGAACAACACCAATTTGACCCTACAAGCCAAGTCTTCTCCCAACAACCTGATAACCCCAGATTGAAGAAGAAACTAAACCACTATCGGGTTGGATACAAAAGATTGGAACTTAAGTAGTTGCTTCTCGAAAGCTGATAATAATAACTCTCACACTCTAAGAAAAGAACACTTAGAAAATATTTGAAACAAGTATTTCTCTCTTTGAACTCTAAGACTACTCTTTTATGTTTTTCGATGCTTTTCTTCTTCAGCCTTTAGTATCTATTTATAGTTAAAATTTGGGCTTCAATTTGGTCCTTATTTAATTCTGGATTGTATTTTGTTTAGATTGCGTTTGTAAATTCTTCAAATTGATTATGTTCCTTTTTTGTTTACATTTAGATTGTAAATTCTTCAAATTGATTCTGTTTGTAATTTGTTGTAGATAAATCTTGATCAGATCTTCTTCAAATTTTGATCAAATCTTCTTCAAATTTTGATCAAATCTTCTTCAAATCTTAATCAAATCTTTTTAAATTTTGATCAAATGTTCTTCAAATCTTAATTAAATCTTCTACAAATCTTGACCATATCTTCTTTCATACTCTTTGAAGTCAAATATATTGTTCTCATAAATTACTTTTGTTAACATCAAAGCTCTAAATGTAAAACCAACTTGGTTCCAACAGGCTGATATGAGCTAGGTGAAGTAAAACCATTAAGGTTCTTTGTTTTTAACACAGTGAAAAATCTCACGGTTGTGAGGACTGGACGTAGCCTAGGTTGGGTGAAACAGGATAAAATTATTGTGTGATATCTCTCCCTTATCTCTATTTACTTGCAGTCTTCCATTTACTAATGTTAAAAAGCAGTTTCTGTTTTTAAACCAAACCAAGAACGTTCTCTGTTTTCCAGAACGTTCTCATTTTTTCTACTTTCACTATTAGGATCACTCTGCCTTTTTAAACTAACGAAGAACGTTCTCCGTTTTCTGTTTTCTTAACCAAGATCAATCTTTAGTTATTTTTAAGTTTTAACAGGAAAATTTTAAATAGACAATTTTACAATTCAAACTCCTCTTTCTTGTAAAGCGACATTTCTACTTCAACTTTTCCCTAATTCATAACTAACATTCATTCTTATTCAATGAAAGAAAAAATAGAAAACTCTTTTTGATTTCATTTCATTAGGAATTCCAAGTAAGAAGACAAAAGATATTTGTTTTTATTGTTCAAGAGTGAAAATTGAAGGTGTTTAGTTTCACAATCGAAGAAGGAAAAGAATAATAGTCTTTTTACTTAGAAAGGTTCTAGGGTTTCGGTATTGATTCTTCAAGGTTAAAGAAGCAAGGCAATTTTAAATTCAAGGGTTTGAAGGGTTCAGGATTGATGGAAAGCAATTCAATTGAAGATTCAAGTTTTAGATTGATGAAGCGTATCTCACAATTTGAAGTTCTTGGTTGCAGAAAATGAAGGCTTTGATATGTTATTCATTAGCTTAGGGATTTTCTATACAAATTAACCATCATAATGCCGATCAATGGAAGAAAATTTCTTTAGGTTCGATTGGGGCCAAGATGCACACTGCTAGCGTGGATGGTGCAGTGGAACTTGTATAAAAATGGAGTCCTTCTCTTTCTCGCAAAATTCTTTAAATTTTGCATTACAATTGATTTCTTGAGAAAAAACTTATTCTTGACATTGTTAATAATGTTGAGGAAAATTTTGTTTAAAGAAGTTCTTGAGTTTTTGAATTGTATAAAAACTAGAATTTTACTTGCATTTTTATACCATTTCAGTTTTAGATTCTTTCTCAATTGTGTTAGCATGTCTAATTCTATGTTACTGAAATTGGTTTGCAAATAGAATATTTGTTTTACTCTATTTTGATTGGTTTTTATGATACTCAAAAATTGGAATTTTTCCAATTGTGCAAACTATTTTGGTTGTGGAATTAGATCAATAGTTTTGTCTTAATCAATCTCAATTTAGTGTGTTATTGATATTTGAACAAAATTGATAGTTTAATTGAATTCATTTTCAATTAAAACTTCAATCTCTTAACATTGCAAGCTATCGTGTGTTGGTGTTTTGCAACTTGACTTTAGTTTTGTTATTCAATCTTCCAATTGCATAATAAATTCTGAAAATTGTTTTAGAGTTTTAAAAACTACATTCATCTCGATAATCTTGTAAACGACATTGCATAATGACATTAGCCTTAAGTCTTAAGTTTTTCGTGGATTATGGATTGTCGCCCTTATGTTTTTACTAAATCAATCTCAATTTATTGTGGTACTTTTAGGTGGAAAGTACACAAGAAAATGGGGGTTTGAATTGTGTATTCGGTTTTAAATAAATTTATGGGCTAACAAATGGTGAAAATAAAAAAAGTAACGACAGAGGTAGTAAACAGAGGGAAGACAATAATAGTAATTTATTCTGGTTCACTACCAACCCAGTAGCTACGTCCAGTCCCTTCAAATAAAAGGATTTAATCTAGTAATTCAAACCAAACTACAACCACTTAACTCCACAGGTGAAGTCTTCTCAACATCCAACTTGAAAACCACAAGTCGTTGAGGTATACAACCACTATCGGGAAGGTTACACAAGTATTTTGTTTTGTTTCTAGGTTTCTCTCAATCAAAGCATATGAAATTTAAACTCACAGACTTAGCACAATAAAGATAATGATACAACGCAGTGATAAATAACTTCTAAGTGATTTGTTGTTGTAGTTGTCGTGTTTAGCTCTGTTGTCTTACTGCCTATGGTTGTATATGGTTCCTCAAGTGGTGAGAACCTTTTTATAGATGCCAAATGTTAGAGCTTTTCAGATTGCTTCTTCTTCTTCCAACGTTCTGATTCCAACGTTCAGATTATTTAATTCCAGTTACTTCAACTTTCTAATCTTTCTGTTGCATTCAAGTTCTAATGATCGTTGCTTTGATTTGTGTCCAGATGCTTAGTCGATTGTTGCTTTGAATTTTCTGATCGTTGTTTGACGGTTACTGAAATTCAATTCTTGATCGTTGCTTTGATTTCAAGGTGTTATACCTTTGATTGCACAGATTCATTGTCGTGAATTGAATTGGACCATTTCTATTTGATGAGACATTCCATTTGGTGCAATTAAGAATGTAATTGACTAGGTACTTTAACTCATTCAAGTGTGGACAAATGTAACTGCTTGGACATTTGAATCTTCAGTACTCAGAATCAGAGGCAGTGAGCCTTCATCAAATTATGTTTATCGGTTGTGTGTTGAACATGTGTCTTCAGAGTCAACTTCTTGAGTCGTGACTTTTATCAGAGTCGAAGTCATTGACTTTTTCAACCATGAAAAATGATATGTTGACGTTTCAGTTTGCATTGACTTTTCATCAGAGTCAGACGTAGTATGAAGTTCATAGTCAAACCCAATCATCTTCTGGTTTACAATTACTGGCCTAAGGCATCTTAGTAGAGGCAGAGTGAGCATTGGATATCAAAGCCAGATGCCTGCCTCTGTTGCTTTATTGGAGGCAGCTTATTGAAGCATGTTGCACTTGACTTCAGAGTCTTATCTACATAGGTAAAACCTTGGAGGCAGATTATCAGAGTCAGATCCTTAGACTCAGTTACTTAGAGGCAAAGACATCTTCATAGGATACAGCAAAGGGTGCGTGTTGTTCTTTTCTCTCGATTCGTTCTTTTATTCCATTTCCTCTTAATTTGTTTGCTTCTTCTAATGCACACCGCAACGAAGGGTGCATGTTGTTCCTTTCCTCTAATTCGTCCCCTTATGATTGATTGTTTCCTTTACTCTAATCTATTTGCTTCTGATTGTTTTCTTTCCTTTGGTTACTTCTTCTGGTCATATCCTCTGGTGGACGCGATTCCTCTTATCTGCTCCGCTGCCTCTTATTTATGGGCTTTCTTCTATCTTATGTTTTGCACACTCAATTAAATTATTAGTGTATTAAATTGTTCCCACAGAAAAAATCTTTTGTTATCATCAAAATAAGATAAGAAGTTTTCTCTCCAAAACATCCTAGTTCTAACAATATTTATATTTGAACAAGACATTTAAAGTTTAATTTTGTTCATTTTCAACTAAAACTTAAATCTCTTAACATTGCAAGTTATCTTGTGTCGGTGTTTTGCATCTTGGCTTTAGTTTTGTTATTCAATGTTTCAATTGCATCTCATAGATAGTTGTTGTAGGAAATTTGATCTTAGAAATTTTTTCATCCAAGTATTTTATCTTGTGAGAGAGTCCATAATTAATACAAAATGATACTTCGAATATCATCTACTGCTAAAAACTCATACAAACTTTTCAATTGCAAAGCACAATTTATAAGGCATAAGGAGCACAACATGGTTTTCATTTTATTATTTTTAAAAAACATTGAAAAAATGAAAATCTTAAGTATTAATAATTTTCCTTGCTAATAAATTAATCAACAGTCTTCGACAATTGTGCCATAAATTTGATAACTATTTTGCAAGTGTACCAAATCGTTCAAGTATAATACTCATAAAAAAAAATTGTCTCCACATAAATTGTGTTTAATTTAAATACACAACAAAGTTAGTAGCACTTAGGTTAGTAAAAGGTTTAATAATTGGTTATTTGAGTAAAACTGAATTAAAATTAACGAGATAGATATTATGAGAAATAGTTATTAGGATTTCGAGTTACCCCTTTTTCACTATGTAATTATTGAATCACTATTTTTACAATCAAATTATTATAATTACGTCAAATTAGCATATTAGATTAAGACCAATTCTTTAACTCAAAATCTCTTTTTTATAACAATGAACCATAATTTCTTAGGAGATCTAGCTTATTACTCATAGCATGAAAGTTAACCAATTTATCAAATAATGTTAATACTCTATATTTTTATAGTAGATATTTAAACATGAGTATCAATTCTAATTCTGGTTCTTAATACCTATTTTCAAATAGTGATGAAATCTCTAAATTCAATTTGATAATGGTCAATCAACGAAAAACATTAAGAATAAGAATTATTTAGTAAAAATAACAACTCCAATTGCGTATATAGTAATAAGGATTCAATACTACATAGATTCAAATGAGGTCATTTACATCCTAATCAAAAGGAAAATTAGTTCATGATTGAGAACAGTGTAACAATGAAGAAGATGAAATGAATCTTTACTTCTTTTTTCTAAGAGTGAAATCTTCAAGTTCCTAGCTTCCAAAATGTGCACAATATGATCTACAATGCATCCCAAATCAGAACTCTTCAAAAATATGAAGTTTTAGCTTAAATAGAGCCTAAAAACATGTGTCCATGCACTGCTAGCAAGTCTAGGCTCAATTGTGTTGATATGGAGCGCAATGTGCTGATTGGAGGCCCAATACGTTGACTTGGGCATAAAGAAGTGACATGAAAAGCATTGGGTGTTAGGGGTGCAGTTGCATTGTAATGTTGTTCTAGCACCTTTTTTCTACCCAAACTAATTTTCCTCTTATTTCACTTGCACTTTTCACCATTTTATATTCTAAATTGAATTTTGGCGTCCTCATGAAAGTTGTAGTTATAGATGTTAGATTTTATTTGCAACCGATTTAACTCCAACTGAATGTCTACAACTTCATATATGATTAAAATACCGCATAGAGATCATGTTTCTTTTTCACCAAAACTCAATTGTGCTAAACCAATGAAACAATACAAAACTACGCAAAATGGTTGATTAATAAAAAAACATAAACATTTAATTTAATCGACAAACCATTTATTAAAAATAAATTTAAAAGGAACATTAAATTGAAAGAAACAAACTAAACAATTAACTCAAAATACTCTAAAAACTGCATTTGATGAGAAGTAATCACATTCTCTTGAAAAAAAAAATTTAAAGCTTTGCGGATTGAAAAAATACATTTTTATAAATTAAAAAATTTATAAAAAATTATTTATTATTAGTACCTAAATTTGCAACATCACCCAATGTTATGTTAAGGCTATCACCTACCATATGGTTTCGAGATTTGAATTCTCTTCTTCACATTCTCTCCATTATTTTCTCTTTCTTTATATCTCTCTTAATCTTATTAAGAAATAGTAAGTTTAAGATTAAGAGATAGAGAGAAGGAGAGAGTGGTAGGAAAAAAGTGAAGAAGATAATCCAAATTCAGTTGTTTAGATTTGGATCTTCTCCTTTACATAAGGTTAGAGTTGTTACTTGGCATTAAGAGATTGCAAAGGCCACTAATTCTGTCTCGTCTTAAATATAAACAATAAAAAAGTTATACTTTATAATCTAAATATAATTATCATTTAATTTATATACATTATTGGTGTAAAGAATTTTTATATTGTTAGTAGATTCCAACCATTATATATTATTATAGATCTTAAACTTTTACTATAACCGCTAAAATTATGCCAAATTATGATATATGGCAATGTAAAACTTCGAAAACCTATGACATGTTTGGCTTTAAAGTAAACAATTATTTACTATCTTTACCATATTTATAAAGCTATATTAATCCTTAACTACCGTTCCAAATAATTTAGATTTTATTATCCAATAACCCTTATATTCTCATGGAATAAATCCTCGAGAGGGGTAGCTTAGAAATTACATATAGTTTTTTATATTATTTTTGTATTATGAGACTAACTACAATTTGAACAGGTGCCAAAGTAACTTTTTCATATACATAAAACTGATTAAAAAGAAAAATGAGAAAATAGCATTTCTCATTTTCTTTATCGCATGTCTCTTACCATTTTCCTTAACATGAAGTGGTGTTTTAGCGTTGGAGGTGGAGGGTGCGGCAACCTGTTTTGCTTTAACGGGCAGAAAGAGGTTGTTGCATATCAATAGACAAAGAGAAAATATTCCAATCAGAATAACTAAAACAAATTGAATGTAGGAAATATTGAGGGAAACAATCCATTTGTCATTCACAAACTTAACCAAGAAAAAAGAAAGAACCCTAATCCAGAAAAAGCAATAGAATATACACAAAACAAAAATACAGATCCATAAAAGAAAAAAGCTCCAATACAGTGGTGAAACCTAAATCACAGTGATTTGTTGGGAATTATAATATGTACAGGTGGATCTGTACAAGGTGTACGCTGATTTGAAAAGGGAAGTGGTGCGATCCGCATCAGTTGGAAAAAGAAAAAAGATGGTTTAAATTTTGAGTTGCCAAGAGAGGAAATGGAAAGTTTAGAGTTTCTCAAATCCGAGAAGAATGGTTTAAGGTCATTGGAGAAGGATGGTTTAATCCTCCAGCTCATTTTTTTCTCTCATTTAATTAAAGTAATTGGTTGCCACATATATTTTGTTGTGATTTTGCCCATTTGAGTGTAACCGTATTTTGTTCTCGTCTTAGTACAGTATTTTTGTTTTCCATCTTGTTGTGGCATTTTTGTTTCTCTTTTTGTTGCGGCGTTTTTGTTTGTTTTAAGTTTGTACGTTTTGTGTCTTTTGAAATGTTTGATAATGACTCGTTTAGTCAATACATTATTTTGAGGAAGTGGCGTATAAGTTATCACCAAATTCAACATTTGATGTTGAATCAGTCATGTTAAAAACTACTTATAGTCGATATGAGCAAACACGAGTAAATATTTTTTATAAGATGGATGATATTAAATATTATAGGTTATATTATTCTTTATTGTTGACCATATGTGTAAGAAATTAATTTGATTATTAGGATTATATTTTTTGCTAGGTAATTTTTTATTCGCTTCTGAAATATTTATTTGTATGTTTGACGTATTTTTTATTTTCTTGTTGATTTTAAAATATGGATGGAGAATATCTCAATCGATGATCAATTTAATTGTAATATTCTTATGTTAGCATTTGAATGAAAATTATTTTTGTAAAAAATAAATGATTATACTCAAGATTCTAAATAACTAAATGTATTATTAATGTTCTATCATCATTTATTAAAAAAATTAGTAATATTAAAAGTAAAACAAAGCTAAGCCAGAGTAAAAATTTAGGAATTGCTTAAGTCCAAGCTTTTCAGGATCACAACAAACACTTAATTAAGCAAGACATTTTAATTATATGCATTGGAGATATCCTAGGGTAAGAAAAAAGGGGTCAAACACTTCTATATGTTGAAGTCCAAGTTATCTAATAATTTTGTGAACCTAGAATTTCGGGTCAATAATATTCTTTTTTTACAATACTCAGCCTTTTAAACTTTGATATATACATTTTTTTTGTTACATGAAAATTTTAACTTTAATGAAAAACTATAGTAAAATTATATGCTCAAAAGGGCAACTACAATAATTAAAATAAATAAATGCTGACAAGTATTTTTAAGGTATTTGTTAAGTTTTAAAATATAAAAATATTATATTGAAAATGAAAATTATGTATACAATTTTTAAAATTTCAAATTTTATTTTTTCTCAATTTAAATTTTTACTTTTTAATACTTAATAAATACTCTAAAAACACTTATTAACGTCACCATTAAAACTATCAACATTTTGGAGTGAAGACTGTACAATGATATTTGATAAAATAAAGACAGAATAATATTAATAATAGTAGGGTTAAATAAGTTTTTATTCTTTATAAAATTTTACTATTTTATTTTTAGTTCTTATAAAAAAATTCATCAATTTTTAGTTCCTTAAAAAAATTTATTTTTATTTTTGGTCCTTGATTTTATACCAATTGTTGTGTATATTATGAATTTTTAAATAATTTTTTGTTGTATAGTTTAAGACATATTTAACAACTTCCGTACAAAAATTTAGAATTTTTTAACAAATGATGAATTAAATATGAATTTTTAAGTTTTTTGTACTTAAATATTCATATTTAATTTATGGCTTGTTAAGAAATTCTAACTTTTTGTAAATTCTAACTTTAATTTATGGCTTGTTAGCAAAAAGTCATTCAAAAATTCAAAAAACACACTATAGTTGATATAAAATTAGGGATCAATAAAAACGAAAATTTTTAAATAACTAAAAATTAATGAAACTTTTTTTAAAGATTAAATATAAAATAAATAAAAAATTATAGAGATTAAAAATTTATTTAAACTATAATAATATTATGGTAATGTGTTCATTCCATCCAACAACAAAGAAGTCATCAATAATGTGAAGAAATTTTGTCCCCAAACCACAAAACATCTACATTGTCACGTCCTTAGGGGCCCAATAAGTTCCCCAAGTTCTATTAATGTTTCTCTCTTTGCCTTTTTGTCTATCATGGCGAAAGTGTGCGATACAATATGGTTGTGTGGGGGGCTCACATGAAAACTCAACAAGAGTCCAAGGTGGGGGGTCAATTTAATGCCCATAAGGCATTTTGGGATAGGGTCGAAATAGTGAGCTTGGAGGACATGCTTATTGTATCATAGAGATGTCTAAATCATGTACTATATGTATCAAAACTACAACCGACGACAAGGATAAGATAAAAAAAAAAAAAAACTAAATAGCATATGTAGTCTCTTAACTTAATT
>JBBPBO010000003.1:45555997-45671098 GCA_037974295.1 Cicer cuneatum | reverse complement strand
TTTTTTGATTTGGTTCTTTATTTTAATTTTAAGTGACAATTTGATCTTTTATGTTTTAAAATGTCAACAATATTATCCTTTTTTTTTACAATAAATTAAAAAATTCATCAAAATTTTCAACCAAAACTCATAAAATTAATTATATTATTTAATATAATACAAATTTTATCAAATTCGTAACTCAAATCTTTAAATAAACTCATATTTTCATTTTTTATTTGATGTTGTTAGAGATGGAATTCAAAAAATCAAATAAAGAATAAAAATATGAGTTTATTAGAATATTTGAGTTATGAATTTGATGAAATTTGTATTATATTAAAGAATATAATTAATTTTATGAGTTTTGGTTGAAAATTTTGATGAATTTTTTGAATTTTTGTAAAAAAAAGGATAATATTGTTAACATTTTAAAACATAAAAGATTAAATTGTCACTTAAAATTAAAATAAAGGACCAAATCGGGAAGAAAAAAAAAATAAAGGACTAAAACGTTAACTGAAATTAAGTTAAGGGACCGAGTGCTATTTAACCAAAAAAAATAAAGGTTATACAAATTAATGAGTGAAAATAAAGAATAAAGTGAAAATATAAAACTAAGACAACAAAAAAGTGAATCATTATTTTAATTCTTAAAATTATAAGAGCAATATATTTTTAATCTTTTAAATTCAAAGTTAATCAATTTTAATTAAAAGAAAATCAGGAGTTTGAATAAGTTATGAAAATACAATTCTAATAAAATTCTTGAAATCAAATATTGTTGACCATTATGGTCCCACATACTTGACTTGACAAGTTTATCTTTAAAGTTGAGTGTGAAATATACATGAGTTACACTCAAAAATAAAAATCAATTATTATAGATATGTTAGTGTCCTAAGATGTTATGCTCATGGTCTTTGTTAAGACTAGATAAGTTAGTTAGAGGTAGTTAGTAGTAGATAGTTTGTTAAGTCTCTATTAACTATATTTTTATATTAGAAGTAATAAAGTTAGTTAAAGATAGTTAGAAGTAGTTAGTTTGTTAAACATCTACTAACTCTATGTATAGAGCATTTCATGTATTCTTTTGATATCTTTTTTAATCATCAATATGAAATAGTCAAGGAAATTTATTTTGTATCAAGCTTTTAAGCTTATTTTCAATATAAGACGAATCTTCAACTCTTTAATCATGTGATTTTTAACGTTGTATAAAAGTCTTGGTTGTGATCTAAGCAATATTGTTGCTACAGAGTTCACAACGATTATGAAGATGAAGGTTTTGGTTTTAAATGCAATGATGAAGAAAATTTTAACAAAAAAGATCAAGAATGTTATTTAAAATCTTTGCAGCAAGAACCATCAATTCAAGAAAACGTTTCTGTAAAGAATAGCGACAACTATATGCACAAATTTTATGATTTTATGCATGAATCATTCTTTGATCTTCTATTATACAAGTCAAGAACCGACTCCATCAATTTTGTTTGTTTAGCACCAGATCTAAGTCGTCTTCCACCTTTTGAAAGTGAGATATTGGGTTCAATAGCTACCATGTCAACATTGAAGACAGTAGTTGAGCGTACCAATATTATATATGCTACATTTCCACCATACTCATATATGGTGTTTGATTCGTGTGGAAAAAATTTGGAATATGATTCTCCACCTAAATTTTAGTTTCAATCTTCTTTTATGGGTATCGTTCTTTATATTCAACTCGAGGAATCGTTATCACCGACATGATATTTCAAACTCAAGTTGATCATTCTCTTACCTTGAGTTTGTGGGGACTGATAAGATTAAATATTTTTGTGTTAGAGAGAGTAAACCTTTTTAGAAGTAATTAGTTTGTTAAGTCTCTACTAAATATATTTTTGTATTAGAGATAATAAAGTTAGTTAGAAGTAGTTACGTTAAATTATATATATATATATATATATATATATATATATATATATATAACATTTCGTGTATTCTTTTGATTTTTTTTTTATCATCAATATAAAATATTTAGTCATTTTCATTATAACTTTTTTAAACAATTGTATAATTATTGTCATGAAGTATTGAGATCAAATTTTGAATTAGTTGTAAAGTTAAATGTGCAATTTTAATAAAGACAAGTGAAAATACAATAAACTATGATAAATGTTATCCGTTTAAAAGTATTTATGTATATTTCAAAACATACACGAAGAATTTTTTTCAAGCGCAAACAATTTATGTTTTTTAAAAGAATATTATACTAAATATATAACGACAATTGTTAAAAAATATTTTAATAATCGAACATTATTATAACTTTTATTGTAATAGTGAATTTATAAAACATCAAAAGACTAAAACATTAAAATCAAAATCAAAATGAATATTAGCAAAGATAAATAATTAAAATTATATTTAAATTTAAAATTACGTAGAGTTTAATTAATCAGAGAATGCAATTGAAATAGATAGGTGATGGTAGTTCAGGCTGTATCTGCCTTCTGTTTCCTGCCGATTGGGTGATACCGTCTGAAATCTCCTCTGTTCTTGCTGCTGGATCAGCTACCACTGACATGGGATGTTGATTTTTCCTTCCTCCATTAGTGGGGTCCACCCGACATTTTCACATGCACATTTTTCAGACTTTTTATTTTATTTCATTCATTTGAGAATGGCTCAATAGAAGGAATGTGTGGCTAAAGGACCAATAAGTGGGAGAAGAAAGAATGTGTCAGCCAATAATGGAGTTAAAACATTGCCATATATCATTTCTCACTTGACTAGGAATAGGATTAGTGGGAAGTTATAATTTGAATATTAATTCAAGTCAAGTAATAACAAATGTTCTAATAACACAGTATTAAACAATCAAATTAATATAGCAATTGTGTTTGGGAAGTGATGATCTAAAAAGTTTAAAAATGGTTTCTTCTAACACGGTAGGATCATTTAAGATGAGTTATCCGTAGTATCATTTTTTATTAGTTTATTGTAGTTTATTATAAATTAATATTTAAAAATTATTAAAAAATTTAACTGCAGTATTTGACAACCACGATAGTAATAATTTATTATTTTCTTTATCTTTATCAATAAAATTACTATCTAATTTATATTAATTTAATACGTACAATGTATATTTAATTTTCGTTATTTAGATCGTTATATCAATCATAAAAATAAAAATAATTATTAATATTTTTATTTTTAAAAGATGACATTTATGGTCCTAAGAATTATAAACATTTGTTAGTGTTGTACGTTACATTAGATTATACTTCATATTAAAATTTGTCATCATTTATTATATAAGTCTCAAATTTCGTATAGTATGATTGTCGTGTAAATATGCTGCAATTCCCATGAAAAATCATGCATCTAACCTAATACAACCTAATACGGGTATGAGTGTTGTAAGTGTTGAGTTGAATTAATCCTATATTTTTATTAGGTTGAGGCTAACAAGTGACTTAAAATTTAGAAGTACTTGTTAAAAAATTGGAAAATAAATGATATTTTATATAAAAAATATTAAATTTTAAAGAGTTAAACCTGTAAATTTTAAAATTCTATTTTTACTAGTAGTGTCTTAATAAATACACGTGAGAGACACCGATCCAGCAATATAATAACAAATGGGGGCTAAGGATTGTTTTAATAATAAATGTTATATAATAAAAAGTTATGATAATTTAAGTTTATAGAATATTTATTATTTAAAATTAAATTATCATAATTTTCTTGAAAAAAATTTAAAATATAATATATGATAATACACATATAGTATTAAATAGTTAAATAATATAATAGTATAATAGCTTTTACAATAATGTAGTGTGTTGAATAAGAATAAGAGAATCATTGTATGGTAAAGTACTAAAGTATATATGTTGATGTTGATTGGGGGGGTTTGTAGCCCGCCTGCCCACTTCTGTGTCCGTACCTGCCTCTGCCTTTGAAAACTTGTTACCATTCTTCTTTTTATTATAAGCAAAGAACCCTCAAATTTGTATAGTATTAATTTTGTGCATATATGCTACAATTTCCATGAAAAGAACAATCGAATATTAATTTCTACGAAATTATCACACATCTTTTATTTTCATTTTTAAGTGAATATTTATTTTTGAATAAATTTTTTTAAAATTTATTAATAATAATATAAAAAATTTCTCTATATAAAATAAATTTAAAATTTAATTTTTAAATTTATATTTTTGTTATTTTTATTTTGAGTATTTTATATTTAAAAAATTTATATGTAATTCATTTAATCTTAAAAAGTTCTAAATTTTTATGTAAGAACTTTTTATAATATTTTAAATATGCTTGCACTAAAACATTTAAAACTTTTAAAGTAAAAAAATAAATAAACATATTTTATTTTATGAGAGACTAAAACTGTTTTTTAAATAATTTTACTACAATTAAAAATTGCATTTTTTATTTATAAAAATTAAAATTAAAATGTTAAAATTTACAAAAACTAAAAACATATTTAACTTAATTAAAAATGTATTCATAAAAATAATTTTTTTTCGATAGTTGTTGATAATTAGAAATAGAGGAAGTACATAATAACCAATTAGTTGAAGGCCAGTAAAAAAAGAACAAAGAAAAGGTTAAAGTGCTGACTAGATGGGAAAAACATGCATACATATAATCAATACAGATTGGCTGTGTTTTGCTTTTATTGGTAATTTGCTTTTACCCCCTTAAGGATCAACAATGAAAAGTAAATAACAGCATATTAACAGAGGCGGTTTTCTTGGGCAGAGCCAAATCAGAGCTTGCAGCATTTTGAGAGTCTAAATATATTTTCATTTAATAATTTATTTTCGTGTCATCGTTGAGTTTTCACATATGTAATTACACTTGTTAAATATAAAAAATCAACTTTTATGTAGGTGGAAAATAGTCAAGACATTAAAAAAATTAAGCGACTAAAATCGTAAATTTAAAATAAGAATCAAAACTGTGATTTAAACAAATTAAAAACAATAAAAGTAATATTTAAACCATACCTTAATTAAAACATAATCATCTAAATTGAAAGAACTCTAATCTCAATTCAATTTTTTTTCTATTTTTGCACAATTATATATAAATAGATGTTAATAAATATGCATTGTTGGTTAAAATTATTTTACACCGATAATAAATTACAATTATTAATAGTACGATTATTATTTAATGTGGTTATAAAAATACAATAAAATATCAAAATTAAAAACTTTAATTCATCGTCAGTATAAAATTAATTTATGCATTTTTTATTTTCTCATATAAAAAGAAAATAGAAAATGTAGCGTCAGTATAAAATTGACGTCCAATAAAATTAAAAGATGTGGTGGTTATTTTTAAAAAACAATTTTACAATAATTGAGTGTTAATACATAACTATAAATTCTAAAAATGAATTATTTTATATTCAATATATTTTTAAGCAAAATGAATTTATTTAAAAAAACCAATTTATAGTACGTAGAACCAAACACATAGTGATTGCGATGGTTTTGGAGGATGGTTGATGGGGTTTGTGTGAAAGCAATATTACATAGACAAGACGATGGTGTATATACTCTCTATATATACAAATCATGGAGGTGCATTTACAACAAGTTTATTTATTTAAGCAAATGATAACCAATTACAGATGTTTAAAAGGTACATATCGAAAGAATTAAAGGTTGAAATTTTATTAAAAAGTTTGTGTATTAATTCACTCTTCGAAAATTTAAAAGCTATTTTTTAACATAAAATTTCTACTTTTTTAATTCTTTAACAAAAGTTGTAGAACTATAAATCAGACCTCTTTATTTAATACAATAGATTTTCATTTTTGTTTTAAAATTATATAATATTAATTAAAATATTCTTAATTTATCAACACTCTGATTTAAAATCTTATTTTTTTTTACTATTTATGTTCAGATTACATTACATCATCAACATATCACATATCATATCAACCTCACTTTTTTTATCTCTCAAAGTTTTATTCGGGTGTGTGGACAACCTCGAAACATTTTTCTAAAAATATATACGTCTATATTATAAATTCAAAGATCCAATTAATAATGATGGTGAATAGGAAATTTTAAAAAAAATATTTTAAACTAATTAGATAAACCTTTTAGTTTTTTATATACCTTCTTATCTTTGTAATATGTTAGAAAATTTTACTTATACCCTTATATTTATACTTCTACTCTCAACATTTTAATAAAAACATAATTTTAACCTTTTTTTAAAAAAAATAATCAAACTTTATGTTTTGAAGTATACGTTGGTATTCTCGAAATTTTTTTAAAAAAATTATGATCCACAAATGTGTGTTTTTTAAAACACAAATTTCGAATTTTAAAAACACAATTATGTACTGAAAAACTTTTTTCAAGTTTTTCTTTCGCAGTACACAAAGTTTAAATTTTCTAAAACATAAATATGTTCTGAAAAACTTAAAAAAAGTTTTTTAGTATACAAAATTCAAAAATTTTAAAAATATTTGTGTTTCAAAAAATTTTTTTTTAAGTTTTTCGGAATTTAAGTTGAATTTAGTGAAAAATAGATAGTTTGTGTAAAGTAGGAATATAAATATAAGGTATATGATATAATTTCCTTTAATGAATAGTTAGATAAAATTAAATAATTAAAATTGAAAAAACTCATATAAATACTCTTATATTGAACATTGGTAACATAGTTAAATATAAAATATCTGTTAAACAAGACAATACTAAAAATTGGAGGTTGCATTAATTTTCTTTTAAAAATGAAAATTAATTCAAAAAATAATGAGAGCAATATCAATCGCCACTCACTAACCTAATATTCATACTCCCACCACATGTACTAACAATAATTTCATTTCTGTATATTATTAGTGTAATTTTTTTAGTGCTTACATTTAATCATATTGCATAATATAAATATTTGCAAAATATTTTAGAAACTACTACAAACATAATTTTAGGATACTGTTGTGTGATTTGGAGTTGGAATCCTGAGAAGTTTTTTTCCACTCTTAAATCTGATGGTAAACTGACTTAATCGTATATTCCAATATGTTATGATTAGTTATATTATGTGTGATTTGATTATATATTTAAAAATATTAATATGTATGCATTTCAATTGATCTCATTAATATTTTAATATTGTGTCCTAACAGTTAAAAAATATATATATTGCCTACATATTTAATCAAATCTTACCATGTAGATTTTGTCAAAATATATTATAAACTAATATAAAAAAATGTGACATTATGGTATAGTATACTGAGATGCATGTTAAAAAAAATACTTTTAGGATATCACAACTATTAAACTTTTAAAAGAAATGAAATTAGTTCCATATAGACTATATATATTGTTATTTAAAACAAAAAGATGGAGTATTTTTCTTTGGAAAATGTTTCGTCGACATCTATCCACGATACATCTATGCACGATACATCCACCCAATCAGGTGTTTCATGGACATCCATACATGATAGAACTAACTGCCCAAACCCCTTTGGCAGCAGCATCTTTTTGTCTTGTAAAATTGGTACAATTCCTTTTTCAAAATTCCATGGAATTCTTGTAGAAGCCAACCTACGACGAACGACCACGTGGAACCCGATAATTAATTTAAGAATATGCCCTTGAAGTAGAAAAATATTCCCTTGAAGTAGAAAAATTAAAAATATACTTTCAAGAATATTTTGAAAGATTTTGCAATTGAATAAAAGAGTAGTGGTTGATTAAATGCGTGAAAGATCAATTTTGAGATATTGAATTTCATTTCTAGAAATTAATGGTTATGATAATTTACTTACAAAGTAGAACTTATAATTTATGTGCTGTTTATGAATAACATACGAAGGTGATAAAAATTCTTATCAGAATGATTTGTGGTTAAGATATTTATTATTCCTAAAATTGGTGAAGTAAATTATTATGAGTTTAATAATATATTAACTCATATATATTGTAGTGATATTTAGTTTCACTAGGGATAATTTATCTCTTTACTTATAGAATTTTATATAAAAACATCATTTCATGAGAAGTTTAAATAATTTTGATCTTGTTTATGCATTGTTGAAATTATATATTTGAAGATAAGTTTTATTAATAATTTGATTAACTAAATTATTATTTTTTAAATTCTCATGTTTATTTTAAGTGTATTTTATTTTGTGCAATTTTTGATGAGCAAATAAACAATTTATTTTAATTTGATTTATTTTAAAGTTATTTAGATAAAATATGTACATGTAGTGTATTGAGTTTTATTTGTTCATGGGAATTTTGTGTTCTCATTTACTTATATGTAAAATGTCATCTTTGATATATGTATATGGTATTACAAAAGGTAAATCAAATCTTTTGAATGTCTATTTCTATTGTATGGAAATTTTTTTATAATTATGATTGTTAATTATTGATTCAAATGAATCATAACAACTTAAACACATATTATTGTAAACTTGAAGTTTACATATCTTATTAAGTTTATTGTTGACATAATCGGTTAGGTCATCTCAGATCTATTATGATGCAAAATATAGTTACAAATATATGTTAACATACGCTGAAGAACTAGAATATTCTTCAATTAAATAATTTTTGTATATTACTAGTTCTCAAAGGAAGTTAACAATTTGATAGAATTTGTATTTTCTATTTCTAGAATGTATATGAGGTGGCATTTGTGAATCAATACACCAAAATATGTTTGTTATGAACTCACAACTAGAAGTCTGTGAGATTGTTGTATCAACTAATTCGATTAAGGGATCATTTTCTTCATAAGTATTGTATTGGAATTGATAGTGAACATCATATAGAATATGTTCATATACAAAAATGGAATTGAAGAACCATTCATTAGATGTCTAATGTTGATTTTAAGACCAATACTTGTAAGATTGTACCTTACAATTTTTTTTTCTACTTGGGAACATACAATGTATGTCGAGATATTGATTTGTATCAAGCTAACAAGTTACTACACGTAAGTCATCCCCTTAATTTATAATCAATATTGGGTTAGTAACTTAATACTCCTCATCTAAGAGGTTTTTTGAATGTGTTGTGTATATTTCAATTGTTCCAATATAATGCACTAAGATGAGATGTAAAAAAGTATTGAAAATACATATTGGATATGAAATCTCCATTTATAATAAAGTATATTGAGCCAACAAATTGGAGAGTATTCCCAATATTCAAGTATATCGGCTAGTATTTTCAATATTAGAGGGAGAGAATAAGTAGCTAAAAATAATTATTGAAATATATTATTATCTCATTTTGATCCTCAAACAAACTAATTTGAACTAGAAGTTCAAAAGATAACTCATTTGCAAAGTTTATATAACAAATTACCAGCTGCTACAGCTCCAATCAAAATGGATGTCTTGTTGAAAATCTAATATTGCAAACGAATCTCAACTGCACCTTAAGCGTGGTTGGCAAGTCAGTTCCAAGGACAAAATCTTCAAACAAAGAAAAAAAGCTAAAAAAAGATGGCTCAAGTGAGGATATGAAATTTTCAAAAGAGTATTTTGACATATTTTTTCAATTTCAAAAAAATTGATTAGGTATCTGAAATTTGTGGAAATAAAGAGATCTCAATGAATTATATCATAAATAGAATATGATGGAACTGAAATGAAGTCAACATTGAGAACAATTTTGCATATTGTAACACCCCGAGTTTTTAAACAACGCGAGTGTATTTTTTTTAACCGAAATAAATAAATAAATAAATAAATAAATAATGAATTTTCGAATTAATTCAAGGAAATTAAAATAAAATTTTCATTAAGTCATTTTCCTTAAAATAAACGTCGTAAATTCAAACGACAAAAGTAATTAATTAATTATACCATGATTATAACCAAATAATTAAATTTTTGGGAATTAATACTTCCAATATAATAAAAGTAATGCATCACAAAAGTCGGTGTCATAACATCTCAAAAAAAAAAACATCCGGACTGTGGCCCACTAAAACAGTATCAGAGTGCAGAAAAGATTAGCGGAAAGATATACAATAATTCCCAAAATAAATAATTACATTCCCCGAGCTCAAGACCCTATACAACAAGTCTAAACTAATCATCCACTAAAGCTACAGTAGCAAGGGTTCCCTCTGCATCCCATACAAGTCTCGTCTGACTCCGCAGCTCGCCTCGATATGACCTCCTCCTCCTCATCATACAGGGAAGGATAAGTCTCCTCTGAAGTCAGATCTACCCACGATCTGGGTCGCTTCCGCAGTGTCGAAATCTCAAAACAATCATCTGACGTCCTAGATGGACCTGGAATATCAACTGCTGCTAGCGTATCTCCTTTATTCTTCTCTCCCGCCTCGGGTTCACGCACAGCCCCTCCAGCTACCGGGTTAGGAGTCACCACACCCACCGTGGCCTCCGTCTCAACCCCTTCAATCGGATCCTTCGCGTCCGCAAAAACTCCGTACTCCTCCAATATCAATTTGGAAGGTACCGGAAAATCAATCCTCGCGTGAGTGTGCTCTACGTAATCCACTACCCCGTCGGTCCTGCAAGTCCTCGCCAATCTCCCCGTGTAAGTCGCCCTGCTTGAGACGGGGTCGTATACCCAAGCAGTAGGCAAATTACGGTCAAGGAAATCTAGCGACGTTTTCGTCGTCTGGGTACCCACCGGTAGTACGGGTTTGGGGTTCATCTGAGGGCAAAGCCCAATTTTTCCACAATAATAGTAAAGGGTCACCGACCGAAATTAACAATTACCACAAAACAATTATTTCTGATATAACAGGTACACTCATGGCATATTTTAATACTATAACAACGATGATAAATAAGGATGCTCATTTTTTTAAAATACATGACACTTGTACCTTTGCAAAACAGCAACCAAATTAATATAAAAATCATGTTGCAAGTACAAATATCAATTCAACAATCACAACAATTCACTAGGAACTCAGATTCCATAAGGTACTTACACACATCGATTTCCACTCTTCAACTCATATCAAAACATGACTCACAGTCAACCACCCCGATGCAATATGTAAATGCCAATGTACACAACTCTTGGAATTTCCAAGGTGCAGTCTCTCACGGACCAGCACACCCGCAGTCTTTCACGGACCATCACGATTTTACAAATGAAATGGACCGTCTAATACACGCGGAACCATTTCGTAGCCCGGATAGAATAGACCGTCTAATACACGCAAAACTACTCTGAACCCGGATAGAATATACCGTCTAATACACTTTAAAATTCGTTCGTGAGTTTTCAACTGCCTTGAGGCGTAGGCTACAGCTTTCTTGTGTTGCACCAAAACACATCCCAAACCTTGGTGAGATGCATCACAGTAAACCTCATAGGGTTCCTCTAGTTGTGGTAAGACCAATACTGGTGAGGTTGTCAACTTTTCCTTAAGCAACTGAAAACTTTCCTTAGACTTCTCTGTCCATGCAAATGGATGATTCTTTCTGGTGAGTTGTGTCAAAGGAGCTACAATCTTAGCAAATCCTTCAATAAACCTCCTGTAGTATCCTACCAGTCCGACAAAACTTCGTATGTCTGTGATGGTCTGTAGCTGTTTCCAGGCAAGAATTGTCTCAATCTTTTCCGAATCCACAGCGATTCCTTCTTTTGTTATCACATGTCCCAAGAAGTTTACTTTCTCTAGCCAAAACTCGCACTTCGACAGATTTGCATACAATTGCTTCTCTCGTAAAACTTCAAGAACTTGATGCAGGTGCTCTCCATGTTCCTCCTCACTTCTTGAATAAACCAATATATCATCGATGAACACCATAACAAATTTGTCCAGGAATGGGCTAAATATTCTATTCATATAATCCATAAAAATCGCTGGTGCGTTCGTAACTCCAAATGGCATAACAAGATATTCATAATGTTCGTAACGAGTTCTAAAAGCAGTCTTTTGAATATCTCTTTCTCTTACCCGAATCTGATGGTATCCTGACTTCAAATCAATCTTTGCAAACACCGCGGCTCCTCTCAATTGGTCCATCAAATCATCGATGCGTGGTAAAGGATAACGATTATTAATAGTTACCTTGTTAAGTTGCCTATAATCCACACATAAGCGCGAACTTTCATCCTTCTTCTTAACCAACAACACCGGAGCTCCCCATGGCGACACACTTGGTCTGATAAATCCTTTCTCCAACAAACCTTCAATTTGACCCTTAAGCTCGCTTAATTCCAATGGCGACATCCGATACGGCGCAATTGAAATAGGTCCAGTTCCTGGGTGTAGATCAATGAAGAATTCCACCTCTCTTACTAGGGGTAATCCTGGAATTTCTGTTGGAAATACGTCCGGATACTCTTTGACTAGCACCACATCTTCTATGCTCACATCCATCTTGGTCTCCACGTTAGCCAATGATAAAAATTCTTGAGTTCCTTCTCTTAGTGACACTCCGAGCTTGTTAGCAGCCAAATATCGAACGACTCCAGGTTCGGGAAAAAGAACTAATTTGCGAGCACAATCCAAGACTACATAATTATACGACATCCAATCCATGCTGAGAATGATCTCGAGTGATTGTAGGGGTAAACAGATTAAATTAACCAGGAAATCTCTATTCTGAATAGTTATAGGACAGCATAAACATGCAGAATTTATGGTCAAAGTCTTAGCAGGTGTGGAAACAACCAAATCAAAAGGCAAAGCAGACATAGATAGCTTCAAACGATTCACACAGTCCATAGCAATGAAAGAATGGGTTGCCCTCGAATCAAAAAGTGCAGTTAGTGTGTTACCTGCAATCTCGCAATCTCGCTGGATTAAATTAGGAGCTTGACTCCCAGCTTCAGCACCCATGTGATAGACGTGTCCCCTAGCAATAGGACGAGTAGCCCTAGTTGCATTCACTGTTGGTTCCACCTTCGGAACCTTGCAATCCCTTGCAAAATGTCCTGACTTCTGGAAATTATAATAGGTAGGATCCGTTGTGGTACAAGCAGTAGCATAATGTCCCTCTTTCCCACATCGGAAACATCGAACTCCTTGTCCCAATTGTCGTCCAAAATTCTAGTTTCCCGGCCGATTCTGGCCTCTATTGTTGTTTTGTGGTCGGTTATATGGCTTAGCAACTTGCTTCCCTTTATTATTCTGATAATTCATCTGGCTCGGCCCTCCTTAATTAAGTTCCCTCCTCGGTTGGCCCTCTTGTTCTTCATATCCTCAACCTCTCTGCATTTCTCCACTAAGACTTGGAAACGTTGAATTCTCAATGGTAAGACCGAGTCTTGAATTTCATACTTCAGCCCACTTTGGAAACGATGACACATAAACTGTTCATCCACCTCTTCACGGAAAAATCTGAAATGCCTCGACAAAGATTCAAACTTAGCTGCATATTCACCCACCATCATGTTTCCTTGGTGTAATTTCAGAAAATCATCACCCAACTTAGCTCTAGTGCTCATCGAAAAGTATTTGTTCAAAAACTCATTTTTGAACGACTCCCAGTTCACCTCCTCATGAGCTGATCCCATCAGTAGCCTTGTACTCCTCCACCAATACTCTACATCCCCTAGCAGCAGATATGTAGCATAGTTGACCTTTACCGCTGTCGGACAATTAATCATCTCAAAAATTTTCTCCATTTCCTGAATCCATTGGTCCGCTCTTTCTGGACCCTCATCACCTTTGAACTTTGGAGGGTTATGACGACGAAAATCCTCTAGTCCCCTTGATCCAGCAGCACGAATCTCTCTTTCTCTTTTCTCTAGATCTCATTGAGTCTTCGTAACCGTCTGTGCAGCAACATACGCAACCATGTTATTCATCGCTTCAGCCATCCGATCATCCCGGCTGACGTTGGCTCTTGTAGTGTCGTCTCTTCTTGGAGGCATTGTTCCTTACAAACCATCATCAAGTAGAAATCTCACACCACTTAGAATAATCCCAAAATATAACTTTAACAGCATCATTACTTCAACACACCACAACTATACAAGACTTGACACTCTAACTACTTGCTCCTATGAATGATTAGATAACGACTCAAAACCAACAATCTAACCAGAGTCCTACCCAAAAGTTTAACCAAAAGTCAACCAAAAATTTAACCAAAAGCTTTGATACCACAATTTGTAACACCCCGAGTTTTTAAACAGCGCGAGTGTATTTTTTTTAACCGAAATAAATAAATAAAAATTAATTTTCGAATTAATTCAAGGAAATTAAAATAAAATTTTCATTAAGTCATTTTCCTTAAAATAAACGTCGTAAATTCAAACGACAAAAGTAATTAATTAATTATACCATGATTATAACCAAATAATTAAATTTTTAGGAATTAATACTTCCAATATAATAAAAGTAATGCATCACAAAACTCGGTGTCATAACATCTAAAAAAAAAAAACAACATCCGGACTGTGGCTCACTAAAACAGTATCAGAGTGCGGAAAAGATTAGCGGAAAGATATACAATAATTCCCAAAATAAATAATTACATTCCCCGAGCTCAAGACCCTATACAACAAGTCTAAACTGATCATGCACTAAAGCTACAGTAGCAAGGGTTCCCTTCGCATGCCATACAAGTCTCGTTTGACTCTACAGCTCGCCTCGATGTGATGTCCTCCTCCTCATCATACAGGATAGGATCAATCTCCTCCGAAGTCAGATCTACCCACGATCTAGATCGCTTCGGCGGTGTCAGAATGTCAAAACAATCATCTGACGTCCTAGATGGACCCGGAATATCAACTGCTACTAGCGTCTGTCCTTTATTCTTTTCTCCTGCCTCGGGTTCACGCACAGCCCCTCCAGCTACCGGATTATGAGTCACCACACCCACCGTGGCCTCCGTCTCAACCCCTTCAGTCGGATCCTTCGCGTTTGTAAAAACTCCGTACTCCTCCAATATCAATTTGGAAGGTACCGGAAAATCAATCCTCGCGTGAGTGTGCTCTACGTAATCCACTACCCCGTCGGTCCTGCAAGTCCTCGTCAATGTCCCCGTGTAATTTGCCCTGCTTAAGACGGGGTCGTATACCTAAGCAGTAGGCAAATGACGGTCAAGGAAATCTTGCGACGTTTCCGTCGTCTGGGTACCCACCGGCAGTACGGGTTTGGGGTTCATCTGAGGGCAAAGCCCAATTCTCCATAATAATAGTAAAGGGTCACCGACCGAAATTAACAATTACCACAAAGCAATTATTTCTAATATAATAGGTACACTCGAGGCATATTTTAATACTATAACAACGATAATAAATAAGGATGCTCATTTTTTTAAAATACATGACACTTGTACCTTTGCAAAACAGCAACCAAATTAATATAAAAATCATGTTGCAAGTACAAATATCAATTCAACAATCACAACAATTCACTAGGAACTCAGATTCCATAAGGTACTTACACACATCGATTTCCACTCGTCAACTCATATCAAAACATGACTCGCAGTCAACCACAACGATGCAATATGTAAATGCCAATGTACTTAACTCTTGGAATTTCCAAGGTACAGTCTCTCACAGACCAGCACGATTTTACAAATGAAATGGACCGTCTAAAACACACGGAACTATTTCGTAGCCCGGATAGAATAGATCGTCTAATACACGCAGAACTACTCTTAACCCGGATAGAATAGACCGTCTAATACACGCGGAACTACTCTATAACCCATCAAGGTCACTACATTACGTGTATTAGCCTCTCATAGGCCAAATACACAGAAGTTAAACCCTCGCACGGATAGAATGGACCGTCTAATACGCGCGGAACCACTCTGTAGCCCGAGTAGAACAGACCGTCTAATACACGTGGAACTACTCTGACCCCCGATAGAATTGTTGGAACCAAGTTGGTTCTAAGTACTTAGGATTTTGATGCTTACAAATGTACTCAATGTAAACTTATTTTGTACTTTGAATTATTAAGTTAAATGCCCCAGAAACTGAAGGAAACAGAAGCAGAGATCAAAGGATTCCAGAAAAATGAATTCTGGAATGACCAGAAGATACTCCAGGAATGTCAAAACATGACCAGAAGATATCTTTGATGGCCCAGATCAAAAGGAATAAAAATCAGAATGAAACATGGATCATACCATTGGAAAGCCTGCCAGAAGGAGAGTTGTTCCAGACAAACAGGAATCAAATATCAATTTTATTCCAGAAGTTATTCTGACCAGAAGATGGCCTGGCAGTGAAAAATTACACAGTCCAAACTTGTTCCAGACTTGTTCCAGACTTGACCAGAAGGTATGTTTATGAGTCCAAAACAAGAGGATCAATCCAGAGTTGGCCCAGACCATAAAATAGCATGATTCAGGGCATGGAACTAAGTCCAGACCAAAAGAAATGAGTTCCAGAATCAATCCAGACCTAGTCCAAAATTAAAGGTAAAATGTCCAAACTGAAATATTTTTTGTTCAAGTTAATTTCAGTTTGTTCCAGACCAAAGTCCAGAATCTGTCCAGATCAGAGTAAAAACTTCCAGATCAATGGTTCAGAAATAATTATTTGGTCCAGTGATGGTCCAGATCAGAAAATCAGACCATGGCCCAGTGTTGGCCGAAATCAGAGGGACAGAATGTATAGTCCAGCAAAGGCCAAATTCAGAGGATTATAGCATATCAGGTGCGCATCCAAGATGGCCGAAATCAGAAGATCAGAGGGTCAGGAAGTGTGGTCCAGGGAAGGCCGAAATCAGAGGATCACAGCATAACAATCAGTATGGTCCAGATGTGGACTAGCGCATGAAGATCCAATGGTCCAGATTTAATTAGGAAATTTATACGGTGGAGAATTTAATTTATTTTGATCAAAGGATTAAAAAGATTTATTACAAAAATAAAGTGAGGTGTTGTGGAATTCAGGAGCTGTGGCGGGAAGGAACCAACAGATTTAATTGGCCAGTTATTTTGAAAGGAAATATGAAGATATGTTTTTTATTTATATAAAGCCCAATTGGTCAAGTTATTTTTGGAAGAGAATCCAGCAAGATTCAGCTCGAATTTGATCATGGAAGAAACCCTAATTTTCATCTATAAAAGGAGGCTCAAGGCAAAATGCTCATAATCGAAAATTACAAAAGGGTCATACACTTCAAAAGCAAACATTCTCAAATTTTCATATAAGTCAATTGTTGAGTCTCAGTTTTTAAAGCAAGTACTCTTGTTGTTTTCGTTCCACTGTGTCAAATCTAAGTTGTTGAAGTAACGTCTACAAGCTGAGGGAGTCAGTAGGGGTAGCAAGTACTTAGCAATTAGATTCATAGTGGATTGGTTTCTTCTACAATCTGGGGTTGTCGGATTGGCTGAAGACAGGTGTTTTCCTCAAGAAGTCTAGGATTGTTAGACTATTGAGAAGACTGGCTTGGAGGGTCAATAGCAAGGTTTTAATTCAAGTTTGAATTAGTGAAATCCTTCAAGGCGAAGGGACTAGACGTAGCCTCGTTAACGGTGAACCCGTATATAATTTGTGAGTTTTTATTTTTATTTTTATCCGCTGCTAACTCTGTTTTAATTATACATCATGTTTTGTTTTGAAAGTATTAAAACACGAAAAGTATTCAAGTTAAGTCAAACACAATTCAACCCCCCTTCTCGTGTTTGCACCTTCAATTGGTATCAGAGCTCGGTCTCAAGGCTGAGCACTTAACAGTGTTTGAGGAAAGGTCCAAGGGGTTCAATATGTCAGAAGAATTGGGAGGCAACATCAACAGACCACCAATATTTGATGGAGAAAGGTTTGAGTATTGGAAGGACAGACTGAGAAGTTTTGTCATATCTCAAGATCCTGAACTATGGAAGATGATAGTTAAAGGATACACTACACCAACTGATCCAGAAGATCCAACTAAAGAATTAGACTTGGATGATATGACACGAGATCAGAGCAGATTACACAAACTTCATCACAAGTCCAGAACCATCATGGTCAGTGCAATCACATTCAAGGAATTTGATAGATGCAAAAATAAAGAAACAGCAAAGAGTATATTCGATAGTCTGGTTCTGACCTATGAAGGAACCAAGCAGGTTCAACAAACAAAGGTTAACATATTGGTCAGAAAGTATGAGTTGTTCAAGATGGAAGAGGATGAAGACATTAACACAATGTTCTGCAGGTTCCAGACTTTGGTATCAGGACTGAAAGTATTAAACAAAAGCTATACCACTGAAGATCATGTCTGGAAAATTCTGAGAAGTCTTCCAAAAAGGTGGAGACCAAAGGTTACTGCAATTTAGGAAGCTAAGGATCTGAGTACCTTGAGGCTGGAAGATCTAATCAGCACACTTAGGTGTCATGAAATAGAACTGGAAGAAGATGAACCTAAGAAGAAGAAAAATCTGGCTCTGAAATCGAAACAGAAGAAAGCTACAAAGGCAAAATCAGAATTAGAGGATAGTGATAGTGACTGTGATGATATGGCATACTTAACCAAAAAGATGGTTAAGATCTGGGAAAACAGGAAGAAAAGAAACTTCAAAAAGAAACATAACAGCAAGGATAAGGAAGAATCTGACAAAAAGAATATTGTTTGTTATGGATGCAATAAACCTGGACATATCAAGTCAGAATGTCCTAATCTGGAAAAAGGCAAACAGCATAAGAAAAGTTCCAGATACAGAAAGAAAGGTCTGATGGCTGCCTGGGATGTATCAGAATCAGAGGAAGAATCTTCTGATGAAGAAGAGGCAGAAACAGCAAAGATGGCTCACATCAGGTCTGCTTCTGGTCTTCATAAAAACATGAATTCCAGAGGGAAAATAGGCAGAAGGAGAGTGATAGAAGCAATCACTCAGGAAAGTCTGGAAGCACATCAGAGGAAACAATTCTGTCTCTGATGGCTCATACAAATTCAGGTTCTGAATACTGCTCTGAAACAGAATCAAAAGATGAAGACAGTGAGGTATTTTCTGATCTTTCTAAACCTGAATTAATTGATACTTTAAAGGACTTGTTAAATGCAAATAATAAGATATCTTTAAAACTGAAAACTCTTAGGGAAGATAAGAAAAATCTAACCAAAGAGGTCCAAGTTTCAAAGAATCGAATTTCTGAGTATGCAACTGAAATCCAAGATTTGAAAACTGAAGTTGCAAAACTCAAGTCTGAAAACCAAACTCTGAAAAGTAATAATTGTTCCACCTCTGAGACTGTTTGTAAATCTGATATGCATGAGCAATTTTTTCAAAACTTTATTTCAAATGGATTGGAAAGAAGTAAGTATGCATCTATGATTTATGGAAACAGTAACTCTGGAAAAAGAGGTCTTGGTTTTACAGAAACAATTACTGAAAATAAAGTTGTTCATTCTGATGTTTTATGTAGTGTTTGTGCCAAGAAAGGTCACTTTGAATTATCTTGTCCAATGGTAAAATCTGAACAAGAGCAGAGAGCTGTTACAACTAACAAACCTGGACCCAATCAGTTCTGGGTACCAAAAGATCAAACTGTCTATGTTGCAGATATTTTGAGCAACCAGAAGGAGACACCAACAATGGTGCCTGGACAATGGATGTTGGCAACGCACAAGCAGAAGAAGGTTTATGTTCCAACATCTACCAAACTGAAGGCAAGTGACTCTGGTAGAAGAAGAACTGGTCAACACAATTAGAACCAGAACCAGAATCATAAGAGGAACAGGAAATATCATAGATATCACTCGAATCAGAACAAGAACTGGAACTAGTATCAGAGGTACAGGAACTGGAACCAGAACCAACACTGGAACCAGAACCAAAACTGGAGGCACAGAAACTGGCACCAGAATCAACACTGGAACCAGAATTAGAATCAGTACCAGAACCAGAATCAGAACAGGTATCATAGGTTCAGGTATGATCATCAGAATTACTCTAATTATCATAATTAGAATAACTACAGGAATTATCAGAATCACCAGAACCATCAAGGTTATCAGAATCATCAGATTCACCAAAGTTACCAGAACCAAAACATGTTCCAGAATCACCAGAGGAACATGGTGTATCAGCCAAAGCAGAAATATCATAATCAGGAGAGTTCTTCAAACACTCCAGTGAGATTTATCAAGACTACAAACCTGGAAGGGAATTCAAATTCCCTCATCCAAACCATGTAATCTCAGAACATATAGATTAGGAATCTGAAAATCAAAAGCAAGAGGATTTTCAGAGTAAAACTGAGGCTACATCTTGCTGTAAATACAATTATTATTTGATATTTATGCTTACTGTGATAACAAGAAGCTTGATCTTAACAAATCAAAGCTAGATAACTATTCTGCAGGTTTTCAAACTGTCAGAGGAACCAGGTGATTCACACAAATTGAACACCTCAGCAGAAACAGCATTCCAGTGGTTTCAAAAACAAACAGAAATCACCAGAAGCAGAATTAATGGTTTGACTGTATTGAGTTAAATTTTAAATTATTTGATTTGCTTTATGTAATATGACAAACTGCTTGATCTTGACAAATCAAAGCAAGATAAAAATAGTGCAGGTTCACCAGAACCAAAGGGAGCAGAAGCAGAAGAAACAGAAGTACCTGGAAAGGTAGAGGATACAGGCAAGTCAGCAACACATCTTCAAAAGATAAATCTGATCAAGTCAGAAACAGCCAAGATAAGTCAGAAGAGAAATCTGGATATTTACCAGAATCTGAAGCTGTTACAGATTCGCCAGAACCAGAAGCTGATTTATCAGAATCAGAAGCTATTACAGAACCAGAAGCTGATGCGAACCAAGCAATGTTGATGAAGTTTTGGCAGAGGAAGGTTGGATACCTGCTATGCAAGAAGAGCTGAATGAATTCCAAAGGAATGATGTTTGGGATCTGGTATCCAGACCAAACAAAAACATTATTGGAACCAAGTAGGTGTTCAGAAATAAATTCAATGAAAAGGGTGAAGTTGTAGCTCAAGGATACAGTCAACAGAAAGGTATAGATTACACTGAGACTTTTGTTCCAATGGCCAGATTAGAAGCAATTAGAATTCTCTTATCATTTGCTGCTAATCATAATATAATGCTGTATCAAATGGATGTTAAAAGTGCATTCTTAAATGGCTACATAAGTGAGGAAGTCTATGTCAAACAGCCCCCTGGATTTGAAAACTCTAATTTTCCAGACCATGTTTTTAAACTCAAAAAAAATCTTTGTATGATTTAAAACAAGCACCAAGGGCATGGTATGACAGACTTAGCAACTTTCTGCTTAAGAATGAATTTAATAGAGGCCAGATTGATAACATACTATTTAGGAAATCCATTAAAAATGATATTCTGATTATCCAAGTCTATGTTGATGATATCCTATTTGGATCCACTAATGGCACTTTGTGCAAAGAGTTTTCTGACCTAATGCAGAAAGAGTTCCAAATGAGCATGATGGGAGAACTTAAATTCTTCCTGGGAATTCAGATTCATCCAAGTAAATCAGATGAAACCAGCCAAAAGGTAGACCAGAAAACATACAGAGTAAATCCCCCACCTACAAACTCAGAGGTTTTTGTGATTCTGATTATGTTGGAGACAAGCTGGAAAGGAAAAGTACAAGTGGCAACTGCACTTTCAAGCAAAAGACAAAGCACCATTGCCATGTCAACAGCAGAAGCTGAATATATATCAGCAGTTAAGCATCCAATTTGTGGATACCGATCATCAATGGGCTGACATCTTCACCAAGGCTTTACCAGAAGATAGGTTCGAGTTCATTAAAAAGCATCTCAGCATGACCTCCATATCTGACTAGCTCAAGTAGTCATCTTAGGAGTTTTTAAATTTCTGCAATTTTATTTTATGTCTTTTATTTTTAGCTTTTACTTTTTGTAATTTGTAAAAAAAAAAATCAAAAAATACAAAAATAGCAGGACCACTTTTTGGCTGATGACAAAAAGGGGGAGAAAGAGAGAGAGAAAAAGAAGAAATAAGTAAAAAAGGAGAGTTAAAAAGAAAGAAGGAATGAAAAAGAAAGAGTGAAAAAGAAGGAGTTGAAAAGGAGAGGAAGCGTGAAGAGAGAAAAAGAAAGAGAGAATAAAGAAAGAGTTGAAAAGGAGAGGAGAAGAGAAGAAAAGAAAGAGAGAACAAAGAAGGAGTTGAAAAGGAGAGTATCAGACTTAGGGGGAGAGATTGGTCTGAGGGGGAATAATTCAAACTCTTCGAGTCATAAGTTAGCAAAATAAGTTAAGGTTTTGTCATCATCAAAAAGGGGGAGATTGTTGGAACCAAGTTGGTTCTAAGTACTTAGGATTTTGATGCTTACAAATGTACTCAATGTAAACTTATTTTGTACTTTGAATTATTAAGTTAAATGCCCCAGAAACTGAAGGAAACAGAAGCAGAGATCAAAGGATTCCAGAAAAATGAATTCTGGAATGACCAGAAGATACTCCAGGAATGTCAAAACATGACCAGAAGATATCTTTGATGGCCCATATCAGAAGGAATAAAAATCAGAATGAAACATGGATCATACCATTGGAAAGCTTGCCAGAAGGAGAGTTGTTCTAGACAAACAGGAATCAAATATCAATTTTATTCCAGAAGTTATTCTGACCAGAAGATGGCCTGGCAGTGAAAAATTACACAGTCCAGACTTGTTCCAAACTTGACCAGAAGGTATGTTTATGAGTCCAGAACAAGAGGATCAATCCAGATTTGGCCCAGACCATAAGATAGCATGATTCAGGGCATGGAACTAAGTCCAGACCAAAAGAAATGAGTTCCAGAATCAATCCAGACCTGGTCCAAAATTAAAGGTAAAATGTCCAGACTGAAATATTTTTTGTTCAAGTTAATTTCAGTTTGTTCCAGACCAAAGTCCAAAATCTGTCCAGATCAGAGTAAAAACTTCCAGATCAATGGTTCAGAAATAATTATTTGGTCCAGTGATGGTCCAGATCAGAAAATCAGACCATGGCCCAGTGTTGGCCGAAATCAGAGGGACAGAATGTATAGTCCAACAAAGGCCAAATTCAGAGGATTATAGCATATCAGGTGCGCATCCAAGATGGCCGAAATCAGAAGATCAGAGGGTCAGGAAGTGTGGTCTAGGGAAGGCCGAAATCAGAGGATCGTAGCATAACAATCAGTATGGTCCAGATGTGGACTAGCGCATGAAGATCCAATGGTCCAGATTTAATCAGGAAATTTATACGGTGGAGAATTTAATTTATTTTGATCAAAGGATTAAAAAGATTTATTACAAAAATAAAGTGAGGTGTTGTGGAATTCAGGAGCTGTGGCAGGAAGAAACCAACAAATTTAATTGGCCAGTTATTTTGAAAGGAAATCTGAAGATATGTTTTTTATTTATATAAAGCCCAATTGGTCAAGTTATTTTTGGAAGAGAATCCAGCAAGATTCAGCTCGAATTTGATCATGGAAGAAACCCTAATTTTCATCTATAAAAGGAGGCTCAAGGCAGAATGCTCATAATCAAAAATTACAAAAGGGTCATACACTTCAAAAGCAAACACTCTCAAATTTTCATATAAGTCAATTGTTGAGTCTCAGTTTTTAAAGCAAGTACTCTTGTTGTTTTCGTTCCGCTGTGTCAAATCTAAGTTGTTGAAGTAAAGTCTACAAGCTGAGGGAGTCAGTAGGGGTAGCAAGTACTTAGCAATTAGATTCATAGTGGTGTGGTTTCTTCTACAATCTGGGGTTGTCGGATTGGCTGAAGACAGGTGTTTTCCTCAAGAAGTCTAGGATTGTTAGACTATTGAGAAGACTGACTTGGAGGGTCAGTAGCAAGGTTGTAATTCAAGTTTGAATTAGTGAAATCCTTCAAGGCGAAGGGATTGGACGTAGCCTCGTTAACGGTGAACCAGTATAAAATCTGTGAGTTTTTATTTTTATTTTTATCCGCTGCTAACTCTGTTTCAATTATACATCAAGTTTTTTTTTGAAAGTATTAAAACAGGAAAAGTATTCAAGTTAAGTCAAACACAATTCAACCCCCCCTTCTCGTGTTTGCACCTTCAAGAATAGACCGTCTAATACACACGGAACTATTCTATAACCCCTGGTTATTATTTAACTTCGCGGCCCATCACGGTCACCGCATCAATTCTATGGCCCATCGCGGTCACCACCTGACTATGCAATGCATGGACATCCGATGTTTTCTCTTCACTGAAAACAGTATGCAAGTACCAGCTGGAAGTCCAACCACTCCCTCACCTCCTCAAACCATATATCAACAATTTCATTTTCAACACATCAACAAAGAATTCAAGAACCTCATCATCACCACCTCAAACCTTCTCAAAAACTCTATTTTAATTCATCACAAGTCTTCCCAATGTTTCCCCAACTCTATAAGTTGATAAACCAATGTTTAAAACTGGAATTTTTGAAAAAAAACAATCTGTATTCGAATACAGCTTCCTTATATTCGAAAACAGATGCTAAAACAGTGAAAATCAACATTCTGTATTCGAATACAAGGTTGTCGTAGCCGAATTTGAGCAACTCTTCTTACCACCAACACAAACAAAATGAAGAAGAAAGAAGAAGGTTGGCGCATGCAGTGAGGAAGGAGGGAAATGTTTCTGCCTTATTTCCTTGCCTCTCACTCATATATATAGGCATATATGTGCGACCTCACCCAACACAGTAATATTATAATATTATTGAACCATCAAGTACTTAACCACTCTCGTCGTAATTAACAGATGACATCTTAATTAACTGCCCGGAATTTAATTACTCGTAATTAAATTAATTTGTCCTTCATCCAATAATTTTTAATTCAACCTCCAAAATAAATATTTATATATATATATATATATTTACACAAAATATACATATATTAAATATTTTACAAATATTCCCCAAAATACGCTTAATATTAAATCCATAATTTAATTTTAAATTTAAGGGTCTTACACATATAACTTAACGCTATATGTGATTTATGATAATGGGATCATGAACTAAAGTCGATTAAAGATTATACACAAAAAATGCTTGAAAAATATAAAAAAGAAATTGAAGTGGAATTAAGCATGCTTTGCAAAGCGTTTTTGGACTTATAGTCCGCACATTTGATGATGTGAAACTAATTAGATATGATTGATTTTTCACGCTAAAAGAAAATGAGAATGATGAAATAAATATTCACCTAAAATGAATTCAAGATCCTTTTCATACTTGAATAAAGTTAGTAGCCATGAAAGGCTCAATTTATATGATAGAGGTGTTACAATATATTTGTATGACTCACTTGATAGTTATGATTAAACGAAACTCCTTGAAGGATTGAATTTCCGTGAGGCATGCGGTTCAAATTATTGAAAAGATGACTTAATTCAAATGAGTAAGTTTATTTATGTGCTCAAATAATCATCTAATTTCTTAAAGAACTAGTTTGAGATGAATATCAAGCAAATATAAAGATTTGATTGAGATTACAAAATAAGTATTTGAATAATACTTTTGGAAATTATGAAGCTTATACAACAAATGTTCTAAAATAGTGATATTTGAACAAGTCAAATCAACTGTGCACTCTAACGGTTGCAAGGTCACTGATTATAAATAAATATTTTTTAGAGCTCGAGATAATAATTATTGATACTTGGTCCTAAAGTATTATATATGAGTAGAATCAAATGCTAATATATCTTCCTAATTATTTGTTGTGAAATATCAATTGTTGTTAATTCATTAGGCATG
The DNA here is from genome assembly GCA_037974295.1 of Cicer cuneatum. Taxonomy (NCBI): domain Eukaryota; kingdom Viridiplantae; phylum Streptophyta; class Magnoliopsida; order Fabales; family Fabaceae; genus Cicer; species Cicer cuneatum. The sequence continues at coordinate 45,645,455 of JBBPBO010000003.1, read as the reverse complement.
TGTACTTCTTTGGAACATGGTCAAGTACATATTATTTTATCTTAGAGATGCAAGTTATTTTTTTAATCCTCATAATGGTATAGATCACATACAAGATATTTGTTTACACGAGGAAGTACAACCATTTTATGGAGATCTGTGAAACAAACCACAACAACAACCTCAACAAATAATGAGGAAATTTTAGCACTATATAAAGTAAATCAATAATATATTTTTGTTGAAGTTTGTGATTCATCAAATATAAGAGATTTGTGGCTTTTAGAAAAGACAATTGCAACGATTCTACGAAAATAATATCACATGCATATCTATTTTGAAGAGGAGAAAGAATAAATAAAAACTTACAAAGTCACCATCATTCAAAGATTTTCAATAAAAGATTTGTCTTTGTCATCTTAGAGATTATTGTCTACATCAGGGGGATAAAAAAATAAATATATGTTGCACTCTTTTTTCCTTCAACAAGGTTTTGTCTCATTGAATTTTCTTGGTAAGGTTTTTAATGAGACAATTTTCTCACAAAGGATGTTGTACTCTTTTTCCACTGAGTTTTTCTTAGTAAGGTTTTAATAAGGCACATCCTCAATAGACATCCAAGGGAGAGTGTTATGAATATAGTACCTAATGGATATCCACTTCCTTTGTCTTCCACATTCCTATGATTCTCATTTCATTAGTAAATAAGGATGTTGTACTCTTTTTTCTTCATTAGAGTTTTTTTCATTGAGTTTTTCCTAATAAAGTTTCAACGAGGCACATCCTCAATAGACATCCAAGGAAGTGTGTTATGAATATAGTATTTAATGGATGCACACTTCCATTGTCTTCCACATTCCTATGACTCTCATTTCATTAGTGGGTAAATGAATTTATTAAGTGCTAGTGGTCTTTTAATATTAATGTCATTCACTTCCTCCTTAATATTAGTTAGTTGCCTTTATTTTTAGTGTTATTGTAATCATTCACATGCTTGTAACCTATAAGTTTTATGTCTCATAAATAGAACTCATTTCCAATGTAAAGTAGATACAATTGTGGTATATTTTATATTTCTCTTATTTTAGTTAATTTCATTACAAAACTTATAATATTATAAATTATTAATTTTTTAATTTTCAAGACCAAATAAATTTTTATGCTCTTTTTAATTAAGAACGGTTTGAGACTTTATAATATATTTTTCTTTTATAAAAAATATTATATTTATTATTTTATTTAAAATAAATAATATTTTTAAATCTATCACTACATATAGTGGTAAACTAAACATTTTTCAAATATCAAAGCACATACTTTTTCTTTCCACTCATCCTTATAATGACGGTCAAATTGTTTCCAAAAGGTTAACAAAGGTCAAAAGAAACATCTCTTGATCCAAAAAAGCACCACCCATCCTTATTACTACAGTCATATTATTTCGAAAAAGTTAACAAAGGTTAAAATAAAGCTACATCACTTGATCCAAAAAAAAACAGCTAAGACTTTTTGATGTTTATTTGTCTACATTAAATACAAAAGCAATATGTTTTGTGGATACCTCACATACATGTATACACTTTGGAAAAAAAAATGAAAGAAATTAAAATAGCTTATGCTATAGATTAAAGATGTAGTAAGAAGAAAAATAAATGAAATGAAATGAAATAAAATGTTAAATAGATAAAAAAAAAAATGATGTTTACAAATATAAATATTTGAATACAAAAATGGGAGTATAAGTATTGGTCTCTTTCTAGACACATGTCCAAAAACAAGAGGCACTAACTTATTCCCAAGCTAGCTACTCTCTCTTTCTGAGAGTTCATAAGCATTTAACATTCCTATAAATACCACTCCTATTCTTCTTCCTTCTTACACACTTACAACTCTTTTCTTCCTTCATCTCCTTCTTCATACTTTTTTATTTTTTATTTTCACCAATTAAAAAACCAAAGTACTACTACATTCACTGATCCTACCGTACATCAACAACAGACCTTAAAATATTCGGTCTCGTTACGTTGAAATTTTAAACACATATTATTCATTTTCCACAAATCAAAAAGAAGAAAGATGCTTCCTTTTCGGAGATTCTATGGGCTCGAGAGTTGGCTAGATAAAGACTCAGAGAAAATCAACGGTGAGAGATCAAAATCGGAGAGAAAATCAACGGAAGCATGCAAGAGTCACAGGGAAGCTGAAAGGAGACGTAGGCAGCGGATCAACGCCCATCTCTCCACTCTTCGCTCTCTCCTCCCTAACACCATCAAGGTCATCTCATTTCATTTCATATTTTCATACTATTCTCCATTAAAAAAAATTATTTAGTACCAAACACTCGCACGAAAATTTTCAAAATATAATGTTAACACAGCAGCCGCAATTAAAAACACATTTATCTGTATTATAAAAATTTGCAATATAATTGAGACCACAATTTAAAGTTATAATTTTTCATATATATCAATCGCAATTAATTTTCCTAAATATCTATTATTTTTAGAAAATGTTAATAAATTGACTTTAACGGACACTTCTTAAACAATCTAAATTGAAACTTATGTAATAAATATTTTGATATTTATTACGATGAACCATTATTTTTTATCAAATGTGGTACTAAATTTTCTTCCATCAAGCAAGACTATTTCTACCTCTATTTACAACCAAAATTCATTGCTATTTTCTCAAATTTTCGACCGAGGGCAACTTGGTAAATATAGAACTTATTTTCATGTGTGCAGTCAGATAAGGCGTCATTGCTAGCCGAAGTGGTACAACACGTGAAACGGTTAAAGAAGGAAGCCGGTGACGTGGCGAACCGGTATAATGACAGAGAGTCATCGTCTTCGTGTAGCGTAGAACCCGGTTCGGTTAGTTCTTTGGAGAGAGCTGAGGCGTGGCCATTTCCGGGGGAATCGGACGAGGCAACGGTGAGTTATTACAGCGGGGAGGAAGGGGAACCTCGGAGGATGAAAGCGACGGTTTGTTGTGAGGACCGGCCCGGTCTGAACCGGGATCTAATACAGGCAATCCGGTCGGTTCGGGCGAAAGCGGTTCGAGCGGAGATGATGACGGTTGGGGGTAGGACGAAGAGTGTTGTGGTGGTACAGTGGCCTAAGGGTGATGCAATGGAGGAAGAAGTTGGAATGTTGGAAAGGGGTTTGAAGGCTGTGATAGAAGATCGGGCTTTTTTGGGCTCTGGGATGGGTCCATTACTTTTGGGCCATAAACGGGTTCGAGATAATACTGAAGTTGATTGTTCTTTGTTGTTGAAGAACGAGGATTTCTGCTAACAGTAATTGGGATTATTCTTTTTTTCTCTATGGATGATACTATGATAGAATATCAAATATGTAGTATATAGTTAGTTTTCTGAATTAAAAAAATGGTGAAACATACATTGATATGTAAACTTTTGAGTGTGAACTCAAGATTCTGACTTCTCCACATTAAAGATGTAAGAGGTTAGCTATTAAATTATTTGCCCAAAAAACAAATGGTGAAACAGAAACTATTATATAGGTCCATAGATGTTTTGTTTTTGAAGTTTTAGCTTTTTGGTTCTCAAATGAATGAGTTATTTGAAATCAATTGATCGATTTAGTTTAATTACTTGATTCCATAGATGTTGCTATGTACTGCTGCTTACTGTCTCTCTTTTATTATGGTACACCTCCAGACTCTTTTTTATAAGAACAAAATATCAAGACCAAGAAATGCATTGAAAAAGTTAATATTTTAACTAATGATTGTGTAATTATAATTTTTATTCCAATTTTCTTTATGTCCTTTCATATAATTATCGCATGACACATGAGAATAGTTTGCTCACAATAATAAAGGTATAAAAAAAATGGAAAATGTTAAATGAGTGTTTGAAGGACATTAGTTAATAATTTAAAATAGCAAGTTTTCATAAAAAATAGTGTATTTAATGCATTAAAAATTGATATATTTAAATTTTTTAAAAATGATTTTTATATTTAGAATTCTTAAGCAAAGTTTTTAAGTCACTTGCTAGCAAAACTCAAAAAGAACTGAGTAGTTAATATTTTTTAAAATGATATTACAATTATTTACTATTTATTATTAAATTGTTTTTTTTTGTCAAAAAACATGTATCTATTATTATTATTATTATTATTATATTTATAAATCTATAAAATCAAATTACCATAAAAAAAATTACTTTAGCCTTTAATTGTCTGACACCTCGCCAAAATTGAGGTCAAATTTGTCTTTTACAAATTTGTCTTTTATTATTTATTACTTTATCTATCTAATATTACATTGAAGTGATAGTAATATATTCTCTAACACACATTTTTTAATACACTTTTTTTAATTGGTTAAAAATTCATATAGGTTCCACTAAATCATGCGACATATAAATTTGGTGGGACCTATATAAATTTTAATCGATCAAAAAAATATGTTACTAGCATTGATATCACATTACTTTCTCTTTGTTTACTAACTTTCATCATTCTTTTTCATCATATATATCACTTTCTCTCTCACAATCTCTTTTTTATTTATTTATTTATGTATCCCTTTGTTAAAAGTGACAAAATTTGTAATATATTGATTAAAATTTACTGTACAAATTATAAATGCGACAAATATTTGTCACTTATGATCAATTATCTAAAAGTAGGTCATTTACAAATCAATTAATTAAGAGATAAATGTTTATTTTATTATTAGTATGTAAATTTAATATAAGCTTAAATATACTTTTGATTATATATCTTTTATCAAATATTTGTTTTGGTCCTTTATTATTTTTTAATTTATTTTTGTCTTTTATCGTTTATAAATAATGTATGTTAGTTACTTTTATCGTAACTTTTTCAAACAGCTATGTCATTACTGAATTGAACTATTGAGGTCTAATCTTATATAAGTTATAAAGTTAAATGTGTAAATTAACTAAACAAAAACGAGATGAAAATAAAAAGAACTTTGATAAATATATTTTATTTCAAATAGTTTATATATATTTCAAAGTATGTAACGAGAGTATCTTCAAGTGCAAGTCTATTATTAAGTTAAATGAATATTTTTGAAAGAATATTATATTAGATATATATTGACATTTATTAGAAAAGATTCTAATGACCAAATATTATTGTAATTTTTTATATGATTGTAAAAATGACTAAAATACGTTACTTATAAAAGATAAAGAACATAAATTAATTAAAAAAATGACCAAAACGAATATTACGTAAAAGATAAATGACCAAAATTATATTTAAGTCTTTCATGTATATTTTAGATAAACGTGGGGAAAAAAATTCTAATACATAGATTAAAACTTACTCAGCAAACCATACATGACAATTTTTTTAACACAGATCATTTAGCTAAAAGACCATAAATAATTCATTAATTAATTAGTTACATGGAAGGCTAAAATGCAATTTTAGTCTCCCATTTTATTAAATATGCAATTTTGATCATTTTATTTCTTTTTCACAATTTTAATTCTTTATTCTCAAAATTGTTGACATTTCTCTTCTTAATTTGAGTTACAATTTGGTGATATAACAATTATTTCAGTGATGTGTACACCATGATAACAAAAATCAAGGTGACGTGAAATTTAATTTTAAATAAAAAAAATTCTTGCAAATTTAAAAAAATAACAATTTTTTTATTTTAAAAAGTTCTGAAAATTAAAGAAAAAAATCAGTTAATTTTAAAAAAAGTTGATTTAAAAATTTCTGAAATAATTTTTTTAATATTCAGAAATTTTTAAAGTAAACAAAATAAATTTTTTCAGAAATTTATTTATAATTGTGAAAAAATTTCATAAATTTTTAAAACAAAAATACTAGTTTAAAGTAAATTCATTTTACAAATATTTATGATTGCGAAAAATTTTCAGAAAATTTAAAACAAGAAAAAGAAATTTTCAAAAAATTATTTATATTTTTATATCTTATAATTACATCATCATGTACAAATGACTTAAATGATTGTCAATTCACCAAATTGCTACTCAAATTAAAAAAGAGACTAAATGTCAATAGTTTTGAAAATAAAGAACCAAGTAATTGAGCTCAAGTGGTTAATAATCTTCAATTAATAACAAGTCATTTTAGAGAATCCGAGAAATCAAAATTGCGGGAAAAAATAGAGGAACCAAAATTACGGATTTAGTAAAACAGGGGAGACCAAAACTACATTTTAGCCTAAAAAATAAATATTGATTTTATTATTAGTGTGTCTATTCAATATTTACTAGATAAAAGTGTGAAGAAAACTATAGTACATCAATGATACTTTATTTAACAAATCATATATGTGACAAATATTTGTTATCGATCAATTAGCTAAAAGATGGCCATTCACAAATCAACTACTTAAAATTCAAATATTTGTCGTCGAATATTTTTTAGATAAAAATTAAGGAAAATATAATACACTAATTATATTTTATCGTACAAACTATATAAGGGATAAATGTTTAACTCTGGTTAATATCATCATTTATTAAACAATTAGTTAAGAGAAATATATATTTGATTATACACAAGACAAAATGTTTGTCACAAATTAATTAATTAAAAGATAAATATGCATTTAATTAACATATCTTTTGAATTTATTTTTTACATAAAAGTGAAGAAATCATTATATTTGTGTCATGTATTATTGTACAAATAATACATGACACATATTTATCAATGATCAATTTCCTAAAGATGATATTTTTAGATCAATTAATTATTAAAAAAAAAATATGTATTTGATTATTTTTGTGTTTTTTGAATATCTATAAATTACATAAAAGAGAATTATTGAAAAAATAACATTAAATAAATAAACTATATCAAGAATTAAATAGTAAATTATACATGTATCATGCAATTGTTGGTTGTGAGAAAATATTAGTTTTTTTATTGTCAAAAAAAAATATTAGTTTTAAACAAATTTATTTTTCTTAGTTATTTAATTATTATTAAGGGTTCTTTTTTATTAGGATATTTTTTTATATTGTAAAGCGCAACTTCAATTAGGGGTGGGAATAGGTCAGCCCAGGCCAGGCTTTGAAAGGCCTGAATCTGGTCTACAATTAATTTTTTAGGCTTAAGTCTCGCCTACGGCCTATCATAGGCTTTTTTTTTTCAGTATGACCTAGCCTTTTTAAAAATCTGGCACGACCTAAAAGCCTATTTAAAAGCCTTATTCACATTAAAACATTTAAATGTTATATTTTTCATTTTTTTTTAAATAGACTAAATTAGACATTTATATATAAGGAAAACTAATAAAATTATAATCAAATCTAATATAATATTAAAATAGCCTAATTGATAGGCTCTAAAATAGGAAACAATAATATTAATAAGGCTAAATAGCACTCGTGGTCCCTTAACTTAATTTCAGTTAACATTTTAGTCCTTTATCTTTTTTTTCTTTTCCGATTTAGTCCTTTATTTTAATTTTAAGTGAAATAAAGAATGAAAATATGAGTTTATTTGAAAATTTGAGTTATGAATCTGATGAAATTTGTATTATATGAAAGAATATAATTAATTTTATGGGTTTTTGTCGAAAATTTTGTTGAATTTTTGTAAAAAAAAGGACCAAACCGGGAAAAAAAAAAGATAAAGGACTAAAACGTTAACTGAAATTAAGTTAAGGGACCACGGGTGCTATTTAGCATATTAATAAATAACATTAATAAATAATATATATATATATATAACAATTAATATAAATAATATATATATATATATATATGCCGACCTGTCAAGCCTAATAGGCTTTTATGTAAACCTGAGTCTGACCTATTTAAATAAATAGGCTTTAAAAATAGCATGAACCTAGCTTTCTTATTAAACAGGTCAGGCCGGACCATGCCATAAGTAGGCCAGGCCATAGGCCCCTGACGAACGGCCTAGCCTATTCCCATCCCTAACTTCAATGCATATAAAATACATTAATTAAATTTACTATGTAATCATATATAACATGAATATTTGTCATGGTTAAATATTATTTTTCACCGTAAGAAATTAACGTTTTACCTACAGAATTTCATCAGATTTTAAGTTAAAAATCCGCATGAGACACGTTACTTGCAGAATTATTTTCTCACGTAAACCTTTATGGATAATCGTTTCTGAGAATTCGTGGGATAATTCCGCATAAAAAGTAAATAAACTCTGCAGCAAATATTTAATAAACATAAGACATTTTCTTATGACTTTTCATGCAGAAATATCTACAGTACCATTTATGCGAATGTATTCTAGGTGTATTTCCATAGGCAATGCCACATGTAATTTCGTATGAAAATATGTTTCGTATGAAAATCCGAAGGGAAAACCGCATCAAAATTATTTTTGAAGAAAAATCCGTAGGAAATTTTCACATGTAAATTTCCATCTTGTACTAGTTTTTTTTTTATTTATATGAAAATTTCAACTAAAAGTATATGAAAACATTATTATCAATACATTTTTGAAGTATTTAATATTGGTCTTGAATTGGAATACTATTGCATTACTCCAAAACAAAATGTATATCATGTTCACAAATCATAACTAAATATTAATTAAAGCATGATCCAACTATTGCAATACTCCTAAACAAAATTTATATCATGTTCGCAAATCATAACTAAGTATTAATTAAAACATGATCCAAAAAAAAAAACTAACTATAATCAAGTACATGATGCAACCAAATTACAAAAATAAAAACAAATACTATTCAATATGATCACTTCTAATGTCATCATCTCCATTATCTTCATCCGTTTAATTGTTGGGTTGTGGTGATGAACTTGGACGAGAAGAAGATCCAACAAATCCCAAATGTTGCATGAGAAAGCTTAAATTTGTGTTGCTCTCGACCATCTGTTTTTCTTGTCGTTGCAATTGTTGCTTCATCAACAACTTTTCTTGCTCCTCCTGTCTTTGCAATGATTCATTCAATGCATGAACCTGACTTCTCAAAGTATCAACCTCTAAATTATCAGAATGTGGTTGATTTGGAATCAATGTTTTGGATATAGATCCAAGACCAAATATTATCGCTTTCTTCCTCCCAACTACATCCGTCCATATATCAATATCAGATGGCATGTCTTTGGTTGGTTGACTATCGGCTTCATCCTCTCTCGGAACAAAAGTTTAAGCTTCAAACGATAACTCAATCTTTTTGTTTTCGAATTTCTCCTACATGAAAATATAAATTTGTTTACAATTGTTTTCATATAATCCGAATTATTAATTAATTTTTGGAACACACTTAGATTCTGTATGAACACCGACTCAGTTTTTATCTTTAGTACATGAGTACGGAAATAAAAGTAACTAAATATTGGGTCTTTCCATTTCGTCTCCTTCTGCAAAAATATAAAGTATATATTAATTTCATTAATTTTTAAATATAAAACGGAAAAGTAACCATGCCATTTTTTTCCAATGCACCCGATGAGGAATTGATCCACCAGTGTGAAGAGATACACCATCCATAGAATTGTGATTTCTTTTATTTATGTCAGATTTTTTTTTGAAATCAGAGGAATTCCAAATTGCCTTCAATTGTTCCCACATGCTCTCTCCCATCTAAGTTGGCTTATTTTCCAAATCTTTATGTGCATCTTACATTAGTTGCGACATCTTAGCTGCACTCCTTTATTCAAAGTTGTGTCGTAGCATGTCGTTTAAATTTGGGGGCCATGTAAAGCTTTTCTGGAATGGAAAAAACAGAAGTAGTGGGAGAAGATGAACAAAACATAGGAACAAAATAGAAGCAATATCTTACGCACACACATTAATCTAGGAATCTAGCTATGAGAGAAATTAAAACCACACAATACATGTTTCTAACTTCCTATTCTCAATTACAATTTACAAAGATAAGGTCTGCAAACCTCTCTATGCCCAAAATTGAAAATAGATTCTCTCTTCTCGGTTTCTCTTATATACATCATACAACATAACCCTCAATTCATGCACCAGTCATTACAAAATACAAAAAACCCCAAGTACCAAAACAAAATAGAGAAACCACTCTTCTTTACTCATTGCACTTAATTTACTTTCCAATTATCGAGACCCCAAATGTTTTGTTGTTGAATCAAAACAGAGCAAAATTCCCCAACCACCAAAATAGATCAAAATCTTAATCCATAACACTGAATAAAAATAACACCATATTGAACCAACCATTAATTAAACACTTCAAGCATCACACATTCCATTGCATAAATCACTATTAAGTATCACGGAAATAGAAAAAAAAACATAACCTAAATATCTCCAAATCCAAGTCCTCCACAAACATCCAAACTAAGTTCCACAATCCACACCGATTTGTGATCTCAATTTCGATTCAATACACATTTTTTCTCAAGAAATGCTATTCAAAAACCGTACCAAACGGAAGAAACAAAATGAAGCCATAACCACACAGGTTAACTACAGATCCGATAACAAATGACGAGTCACATAAGCTATAATTTGAATAAGTTGAATGTAGTAATATTACCTTAAACAAGTCGAATAAATCATTTCGTTTATCTCTAGTTAACTTTTTCCATGATGGTTTTCCCTCCTCCAAACTAGAACGTGTGATACTAGCAATTGTTGAAACTACTAATTTGTGTTGATCAAACCTATGTTAAAAAGCAATATATAAAATTATGCAGTGTAACTAAATAATAAAATAAAACATCAATAAAATGTAAGTTACTCACCCATCCCCTTCTAGGAGTATTGGAATTTTTGATACATTTTCTTCTCCACTAATATGACTAGATGAATATTGTGCCGCTTCATTAATCATAACTTGTGAATGGGTTAGTCGAGATTGAGATCGAGGTAGAGATGGTGGAGGTTGAGATTTGGTGCACCGAGGTCAAGGTTGAGCTTGAAGTGGTGGAGGGTGAGATTGCTTGGATTTGGGTCGTGATCAAGGTTGACCTTGAGGTTGCGGTGGTGGAGGGTAAGATTGAGTGGATTGAGGATGAGATTGATATAGGGGTGGAGGTTGAGATAGTGGAGGATGAGATTGGGTGGATTGGGGTCGTGATTGGGGTTGAGAATGGATGAATTGGTTGGATTGTTGTTGAAATAAAGGTGTAACGGGTTGAGGTTGAAATAGGGATCGAATGGTTTGTGGTTGAGGTTGAAATAGAAGTGGAATAGGTAGTGGTTAAGGTTGACTGAGTAAAGACTAAAATAAGGGTGAAGTGGGATGAGGTTGAGTAATGGAAGTTGAGTTTGAGGGGGGAATATTAACCTTTGCAGCCCTCTTCTTTGTTGACTTTTTAGTTTGTTTAATAATTTATTGCAAAAGAAGAAAAAGTAGGTTATACATTCTATACGAGATATATTTTAAAAAAATAGATGTTGTTGTTAGTTGAATAATTGAATAATTTAGAATATTGACCCGTGTTGTGTAGATTGCAAACATTACACTGTGGGCTCGACCACTTGCATGTATATGCTTTAATTATTGAGATATATGAACAAGAGACAAATGTTAGGTTGCAATGAGTAAAAAATAAGCATTATGTTACACTATTTATACTTCTAATAAAAAATAAGCATGTGAAGTAAAGATTTACCAATTCTTTTTTATGAAATCTACCAATTCCTTTTTCAATACTACAAATGTTAAATCAAACACATTATCAGTAAAGAGCTAGCAAATACTATTCAATTGTAAAGATTTACCGATTCCTTTTTATGAAATATATCATTCCTTTTTCAATACTATAAATGTTAAATCAAACACATTATCAATAAAGATCTAACAATACTATTCAATTGTAAAGATTTACTGATTCCTTTTTATGAAATCTACCAATTCCTTTTTCAATACTACAAATGTTAAATCAAACACATTATCAATAAAGAGCTAACAAATACTATTCGATAGAACCATCTTTCTCTTGATCTTCATATTCACCATCGTCACTGGAATCATCTTCTTCATCCTCATCATCTTACATCACAAGCAAATTAACCTCTTCACCATAAACTTCATCTTCTTATAGGTTATCAATTGGGTCATCTTCCATTGTTGCATTAACTTCTAACTCTTGCACTTGAAAAGCAACTTCTAAAGTATGCCTATCATCAACAACCTTTCTCGACTTTGTCTTTATAACTACCAACCAATCAACTCTTTGGCGCCCATGATAAGGTGAATAGTAAACTTGAGTTGCAGCCTTTGGAAAAATAAAAGGATCAAATTTACCATATTTTCTCCCTTTCCGTACTTCTACAATGTTGTACTGATTATGTATCCTCGTCCCACGACTTGAAGGGTCGAACCAATCACAGTAAAATAAAATTAGCTTTCGTGTTGCTTGACTTTGCCATTCAAATTCTAGAATCTCTATAACAACACCATAATAATCATTTGAGGTTTCACCTTGACCAATTCCACTAACACATACCCCACTATTATATGTTATTTTGCCTTCACCCCAAGAAGTTGTGTTGAATTGGTATCTATTCACATTATAAATAGGCCATGACTTTGCTAGTCTCAAGGGTCCTCTTGCCAAGTCATACAAGTTAGGGTTTTGTATCCTAAGTTTATGATTCTTTGTCACCTAGTCACATAGAGCAATTCATATAACGTAGGTTATAGAAATTTGTACATCTTGGTTTTAACCCAAATAAGATTGAATAGTCTTAAATAAGTGCTTACATATTCTTGGAACCATCAAAGAAAGTCAGCTTCTATTTGTGTATCAATGACATTGTCATTGAGATCTCCGTACATACTTTCAAACTTTGCACATACATCCTATATGAGACATTTAAAAAAAAAGATGTTGTTAGTTGAATAATGGAGATATATTTCATATATTAATACTTACTCAATGAATTGTTTAACCTCGATGCAATTTAAGAGAACATGCAATTGGGCAGCCACCAATTCTTTATCATTGAGCCATCTATCATTGCATTTTCCACTTGTTTCGCCATGTAAATTTTTAAAGATAGACAAAGTTTGTATCACATGTTCTTGATGAGTCACCTTATTTAGGCCAACTGTACTTGTATTTTGGGCAAGAGGCACAAAATAATGGGAACTGAAATAGGTTGTTTCTTGCACCAAATATGCTTCACAAATACATCCTTCCACATTTTTTTTTGTTTTTTTACAGTTTTTTTAATTTTATTTATAAACCTTTCAAATGGATACATCCAACGATATTGAACTAGCCCACCTAACTTAGCTTCAAAAGGCAAATGAATCGGTAAGTGCTCCATAAAGTCAAAAAATGCATGTGGAAAGATACGCTCCAACTTACATGTTATTATAGGAATATTTTGTTCCATTTGTAATAAGTGACCTTCTCGCAACGTTGTTGAACATAAGTTTCTAAATAATTGACTAAGTTCAGTTTAGGGTTTTCATATGGTTAAGGAAGAGCACAAAAAGCTATTGGAAGTAGACATTCCATGAATATATGACAATCATGGCTTTTCATCCCAAAGAGTCTTTTATATTTTGTATACACACATATACCTAAATTGGAAGCATAACCATCAGGCATCTTTAACCCCTTTACCCATTCACACACATCATTTTTCTATTCATTTGTCAAACAAAACTTGGCTTTAGGTTTTGTATAGTTCCCATTAGGATTTTTTTTTTCAGAAACAACTCATTTCTATGATAATACTCTGCTAAGTCCAAGACGTTTTCCTTTCATGTTTCAATGTAAAAGCTTTTGAATTTTCCTTGCATGTCGGACATGCTAATCTTCCTACAGTACTCCACCCAGACAACATACCATAGGCTGGAAAATCATTTATTGTCCACATCAGTGTAGCTCTCAATTGAAAATTTTGCCTCTTTGAGGCATCATATGTTACTACACTATCATTCTATAATTGTTGCAACTCGTCTATAAGCGGCTGCAAATACGCATCAATTTTACCTTTTGGACTGTATGGACCTGGAATGATCAAGGACAAGAACATTTAAGGCATCATCATACATAGCTCGGGAGGTAGGTTATATGGTGTGACAATTATTGGCCAACAAGAATATGGTGTTGCAGATTAGAACTTTCAAAACCTGAGAATTGTTCAACATAAACTTCTTCACTTAATAACAATTTAGAAAAGCACTTTTAACATCCATTTGAAATAATGTATTGTCATTATTTGCAGCAAAAGAAAGTATGATACGAATAGCTTCTAACTTTGCCACTAGAGCAAATGTCTCAGTGTAACCGATGCCCTCTTACTGAATGTAGCCTTGTGCGACAAATCTTGCCTTGTTTCTGACCACTTCACCTTTTTCATTTAGCTTGTTTCTGAAAACCCAATTGGTTCCAATAGTATTCTTATCTGGTCTAGGTACTAGATCTCAAACATCATTCCTCTCAAATTCATTTAATTCTTCTTGCATTGAAGGAATCCATTCATCATCTGCCAATACTTCATCAATAAAGGTAGGCTCAATTGATGAGAGTAAGCCAAATAAACTGATGTCTTTAAGTAATGATCTGGTGGTCAAAGGATCACTGGCACTTCCAATAATTAGAGTTTCAGGATGAGATGACTAGTACTTCCATCTAGATATTTCTTCTGACTTATCTTGAATATTTCTGACTAGATCAAATTCATCCTTTGAAGATTTGTCATATTCTTCTAATTTGCTTGTATCCTCTATTTTTTCAAGTTCTTCTGGTTTGTTTGCATCTACTTCTTTTGGTTCTGGTAAATCTGCACTATCATCATCTTGCTTTGACTTTTCAAGATCAAGTTGTTTGTCATCAAATTTAACATGTAAGGATTCTTCCACAATATGAGTTTCCCTATTAAACACTTATAAGCCTTGGATCTTTTAGAGTATTCAATGAAGGTATACTTTTGAGATTGAGAATCAAATTTACCAAGGTTATCTTTAGTGTTCAACATATAACAAGTACAATCAAATTGTTTAAAATAAGAGATATTAGGCTTTTAACCTTTCCACAATTCATATGGTATTTTATTCAATATAGATCTAATATAAACTCTATTTTGAATATAACATGCAGTATTAATTGTTTCAGCCCAAAAGTGTTTTGCAACATTCATATCATTTAACATGGTTCTGGCCATTTCTTGGAGTGATATATTCTTTCTTTCTACAACTCCATTTTGTTGGGGTGTTCTAGGAGATGAGAAGTTGTGAGAGATTCCATTCTCATCACAAAAACTTCGGCTGGTATAGTCAAGGTATTGTTGTTCCTCAAAAGTCTGGGGTTGTTAGACTGCTTGAGAAGACTTGGCTGGTATAGTCAAGGTGTTGTTGTTCCTCAAAAGTCTGGGGTTGTCAGACTGTTTGGGAAGACTGGCTTGAAGGGTCAATGATGTTGTAATTCAAAGGAGTTTGAATTAGTGAAAAAGGCCTTCTGAAGGAAGGGACTCGACGTAGCCTACTTAACGGTGAACCAGGATAAATTGTTGTGTTCTTATGTTGTGATTATCCGCTGCTAAATCTGATTATTTATTCATCAAATAATTTGTATCAATTCAACATTACAGCAAAAGAATTCAAGTTTTGCAAACACAATTCAACCCCCTTCTTGTTTTTGCACCTTCATTTATGACTTACCCCTTCATGTTGTTCTTTTTTTTAGATTCGCAGGCAGCTAAGTAGCAAGTTGTTAGTAGATTCAACTCTCAATCATTTTCTTTTTTTTTTTGTAGGCCTTTTTGATCGAGAGTCCTTTTGTAATGTCTGTTGAATCGTGATATATTTTGCAACTATTTTGAGTCTAGAAAGTCTTTTAGGAATGTATTAAATATTTAGATTCACCCTTTGAAATATTGGCTAAGTTCAACGTTTCAAATAGGATTTTAAAATTTGGAAACGTTGAAGTTACAGAGTATACTCTGTCGAAATCTTGAGAAATATTATATTTATTTTTAAATGGTTATTTAGAACTATGAAAATCGTTTAATTGTTAAGTTAGTTGATAGGTTTGTCAAGATAGGAGTATAGCTTGTGTGTCGGCACGGTGTTCAGTTTTCGGATCGCGACAAAGTTGGTATCAGAGCTCGGTCGTAGGTCCTAATAGTTGCAAACATAGGGTGATAATAGATTTTTGTCAGTAAATTATGTACCTGGACACAACTCACTTACAATGGGCTATTAGCACTCTATGAGAGTCTCATTTGTTGTCTAAATTTGTGTTTGAAATCATAATCGATATCTTTGCACATTTTCTTGTAGTCTTGTTCAACTTTTGATCAATGTTCTTTCATTAGGAGAAAATGCTACCCAAGATTGTTGTAAGTCAATTGCCAAAGCTCAAGGCGCTCGTCAACGAGGTTGTGTTTCAGTTTATGCTCAAAATTACGTAGAACTAATGTTGGCGGATGTGGCTTAGATGTCGATGTTGAGGTGCCTATGAGGAGACGTGGAAATCCAGCCATGGAAGAGTTTTTCGCTGGTCTACAGAGATTACAACAGGTTGTGGAACAATATATTGGGGTTGTTGTCAGACACCGGCATGAACGTGATCAAAGACATGAAAATCTCGACAGTCAACAAGAGGTTAGACAAGTTGGGCAATAGATGACTGTTACAACTAGAGGGATTGAAGTTACTTTACCAGACTTCATGAAGCTTAAACCCCTACTTTTTCTGGGTCTAGTGTGAATGAGGATCCACAGCAATTCATTGATGGTCTAGAGAGGCTTTGGAGAGCATTGGGTTGTTCTAAGGTAAGAGTAGTGGAATTGACATCATTTAAGCTAATAGGTGGGAGACGTGATGGGTTTGATATAGTGTCACGTGGTAGACAAGTGGGGTCACCTCCGTTAGCATGGAGAGAGTTCCCTTAATTGTTCATGGCTCGTTTTCTTCCAAAAAGTGTTAGAGATGGATTAGCTCATGAGTTTGAGCGATTGGAGCAAACGGAGGATATGACAGTTTTAGAGTATAGTGCTTGTTTTACACAACTCTCTAGACACGCTCCTTACCTTATCATTGAGGAAATGTGTGTCAAGAGGTCCATCTAAGGATTGAGGGATTACTTATTTAGATATGTGGTTAGGTCGAATTGTTTTACTTTTGCTGAGGTTTTTAGTTTGGCACTTCAGATTGAGTAACGACTGAAGGAAAAAGGAGGTAGTAGACAAGTTTCACAGAAGAAACAAAGGGTTGAAGAATCTTATAGTAACTATCCCAATCACGGTGGTGGACCTATGTTTGGTTATCAGTGGCAACAAAGACTCATGTCTCAAAGAGGTGGTCATAACAAGCAGTCTTTTGAGACAGTGCAGAGTCGTAGATCAGATTCTAGAGGAGCGTCAAATCCACTTTCCCTTAGAGACATTCTGGTGTTTCAGCCACACGATGTTCTAATTGTAGTAGGTTTCACTTTGGAAATTGTTTCAAAGATGGTAAGGTGTGCTATCAATGTGGCCAAGTAGGTCACATCGGGAGGGAATATCTTGTAGATTCGAAACATTCACTAGTGCAATTTAATCTTATTACATCTGTGATTTTAAATGAGTTGTTATACACCCAATGTAATAAATAGGTGGTAGCAAATTTGTTATTATTTGTTTGATTTGTTAGATCTGTTATATTAAACCGTTCTCACAAGCATGTTAAAAAAATTTGTTTGATTAGTTAGATCTGTTATATTAATTTGTTATAACAAGTATTAAAAAAATTATATGATTTGTTAAGTCTGTTATATTAAAACATTCTAACATTTAAAAAAAAATTGTTTAATTTGTTAGATCTATTATATTAAACCGTTTTAACAAACATTTTAAAAAAAATTAAATGATTTGTTAGATTTTTTATATTAAACCGTTTTAACAAACATTTTTTTTTAAATTATTTGATTTGTTAAATTTGTTATATTAAATCATTCTAACAAGCATTTTTTTTAAAATTATTTGATTTATTAGATATGTAATATTAAACTATTCTAAGAAACATTTAAAAAAATTGAATTATTTATTAAATCTATTATATTAAATTGATTTAACGAACATTTAAAAAAAAATCACTTAAATTAACCAACAAATTAGAAAAACATTCTCAAAACCCATTTTCCTTCCTTCCTATTACTCGAATTGTTAGAACTAAAGCTTCATGGCGAATTTCATTCTTTAGCGAACTCCTCAACTTGAAATTTGTTAGATGCCATCCTTCAACCTGAAATCTTCAGCATTCAGTTCTTCGGCTTTCATAACTTCAGCTTTAAACGCGAACGTGAGTACTTCAGCGCGAACTTCATTCTTCAACTTTCAATCTTCCTTTTGTTTTCACTCCCTCCTTCACAATCAACAGGTAAATTTTGTTTTCCCCTAAATTATGTTTTCACTCCCTCTTTCACATTCAACATCTAAATTTGTATTTCTCTAAATTATGTTTTCCCTTTATATGATTGTTGTTTCTCACAAACCCCTCTCTGCTTTGCTCCGTTCTAATGTTCTTTCACAATTTCCAGCCAGATTTTGAATTGTGAATTGCTTAATTATTATAATAGATTGTTGAATGGAGAGATTTTTTAAATTTTCTAAACAACGAAAGGGGATTTTGTTAGGTTATGATGACGACGGCAACGAGGCTAATGAGAATCCGAGCACGGTGCGGAGGAACCCGGAGGTTGATTTTAACGACGTGTTTGGTGGACCACCGCGGCGGTCATCGGTAACTGAAACGGTGAGAGGAGAGGAAGGTGAAGGGAGTTGGTGTAGGTGGCCTCATTATCAGAGTGAGAGTGAGAGAGAGAAACCGGTGTTTGGGGAAGATAGTGTTAACAGAAACAGGAGAAAAGCGAAAGAGTTTTTGATGATATATTTGGTGGAGAAGAGTCTCCATGTCAGAGTGCGGGTTCAACGCCAAAGAAACGTGTTGATGCTGCTGCTTTCACTCCTGCTCTTCAACCACTTGCTTCTTCTCTCCCCCCATCATTCAGGTTTTCCTTTTCTATTCACTTTTCACCTTTTTCATGGTGCTTTATTAAAGTTAAACATGTTAGCGGGAGTTGTGAGGGGTAGTTTAAACATGTTATGGCAAAGTTATTTTGTTTTCCCCGAAATTTTACGTAACGCCTAATCGAGAACGGGAATAATGTCAGCAGCCTTCAGCGCCGGCGACGAGTTAGTCCGGCGCGACGTTTTTCTACTTCTGCGGAAACAACAAGTTTTCTTTGTCTTCCTCCTCTTCCATTTGTCGAGAAGTGTCAATTTCTTTCACCAACGAGAAGTGTTTCCCTCTGTGAGCAAGTGTTTGTTGTTTTCTCTGGTAATTTTCTAATTACTTAGCAATCTCAAATTGTTTCACTGTTAATTGTTCTTATTATTAACCTTTATTGCTTATGGTTTATCGTTGGATTTTATTATTAATTTAGGGTTGACGAGGAACCTCGGATTGCCTATATTATTATAGCCTATTGGAGGTGAATTAGATTTGAAGTGATGTTATATTGGTTTTATTGGCAATCAAGAATTCGAGATACCTTGATTAGTGTTTAACAAACTTGTTTTATTGCCATAAACTCTTTCTTTGTGTGATTAGAGCTTAATTTTAAGATTCAGTCTTGAATTAGACACTCTAGGTTGTTATTATTATTTTTACATTTGTGGTATGTTTTATACACAATTGAATGGGGTTGAAAGGGGGAAATTTAAGAAAGTTCGTGTCATGTAAATGGAGGATAGAATTGGCTTTTGTTTGAAAGATTATATAATTTGTGTGTCCGTCTCCCGCTTGATTTATGATCAGGTAATTGATGTTTCTACGGGGAAAGAGGGATGGATAATAGATAAAATGAAATTAAGTATGCTTGACATTTTAATTGAATAACAATCAGTGTTTCCTTGTGATAATAAATTGTTATATTGAATGGAAATGAAGCATGTATGTTGTATGAATATAAACCTCAGCTAGATACCCTGTTTATGTCGTTTTGCTGGAAAGGAGCATGAGAGTTTTGGTTACTTTACTCCTTGAATTCTTTGAATGTGGTTTCAGTTTCTTTTTATACAGCAGTATCTAAATTTGTTTCAGAACCATAAATTTCTCTGTATTGTTGTTTCTTTCTGTCCTTTGCAGCTATCATTGAATAAAACGGAAGGGAAAACCAGCCCCAAGAGAAGTTGCTCCAATTATCGTATCTAATCATGTATCTTATATTGAGCCTATCTTCTATTTCTATGAATTATTTCCAACCATTGTGGCATCCGAGTCTCATGACTCCATACCTTTTGTTGGCACGATCATTAGAGCAATGCAGGTATTTTGTTTTCATGTTAACATTTTATGTATGCGAAGTTAAAATTATAAGAAAATATGTTACTCAACCATTTTATGTTTTTTCCCATTTTTTTATTTTTGCAGGTTATATATGTTAACAGATTCTCACAATCATCAAGGAAGCAGGCTGTCAGAGAAATAAAGGTAAAATACTTCTTTTATTTTGCTTATTGTTATTTGTTCTGCATCTTAAAATTGTCTCTGTTCTCCAATTGTTGGTATGTTTGTCTATTGATGCTCACTTACCTCTCTATTCTCAATTATGCTTTTGACATCACTATCATTCGGACACTATTTTTCGTTCAGAAGTTTCATAACCTTATTGTAGCCTTTAATGCTCTTATATTGGAACCAATCCTCTGCGGAGTTTCTTAAAATATATTTGGTGAAAATTTTGGAAGAGTATGATTGAGTGAAAGCAGTAGCACACTAGCACCATAAGACAAACTAACAAGAGTCTGATACATTTTTTTTAATTTCTGGTTTTTATTGGTCTCATAAAAGATTTATATAAGCAAAATGTTTTAGGATCAGTGTGCTACATAAATGCTTGCGATTGTAAATTGTAAATAAGTTATGAAAAATATAGCTGGCAATATAAAGTGGTAGAGAAGCTAAGGGTTGACTTAGAATTTAACATATTGTAAAATTACATTTGCTTCTGATTTTTCGGCACCGAATAGAAATATGCAAGAATTAATTTGAACTAACAGGTCTCAAAAATAGATATGCTTGGAACAAAATTTCTTCATATAAATCTGTCATGTTATCAATTTTGTAAACTGTTTGATATAGAAATCTGCTTTTAAAGATCTGAATAACAGAGAAAGGCTTCTTGCGATAGATTTCCTCGAGTGCTTTTATTTCCAGAGGGAACCACGACTAACGGCAAGAATCTTATTTATCCCTGGGTATCCAATCCAGCCTATAATTGTACGCTATCCTCATGTGCACTTTGATCAATCTTGGTAAGCAATTTCTTTATGAAGATCCTGTTATTTCATTACTTATGTTTGTTGGCGTAACTTATGGCTCATGCTGTTTTACTTGCATATTTTTAGGGGTAATGTTTCTTTGGGACAGCTTATGTTTAGGATGTTCACCCAATTCCACAACTTCTTTGAGGTATACTTTCCTATGGATTATGTTTTTTTTTTACAGTGGTACCACGTTTTTTGGAAACTTAATATCTTGAAGTAATTTATAACTTGTCTTAAATTGAACAGGTAGAATATCTTCTTGTCATTTCACCCCTAGATGATAAGGAAACCGCTGTGCATTTTCGTCAGAGGGTGAGCATTCTTGTTTTGTGTCAAAGCTTTCACATACTTTCAGAAGACTTCTATATTTATTTTTCTCACTATAAAGGTTACAACACAAATTTAACTTAAATGCTTAAAAGGTTACAACACAAATCACAAACATAGTCATAACTCACAACACAAATTTAACTTTGGAATAACCACAAAACAATGTATTTTCTTATGCTTGGAAACCACATTTAACTTATGGAATAACCACATAAGAGTTACATCAATTCACTGTCTTTGTTAAATCATTAATTTGTTGCTTTTGGAGTCTGAAGCCTTGACCATATAGGATATGCAAAATATTAGTGAACCATTTTCAATATAAAACTTGCAGAAACTAGAGTAGTCTAACTCTAAAGTCCTTGAAGAAGATTGTTTTGTTTATTATGTTATTATGCTGACATAAAGAAAATACAGGATCCTAATTTTGACCAAGTACAAACGTCTTATTAAGGATATGGTGAAAATAGAGGAGTAAATTTTTAACTATGACTCATGCGAATGCAATTTCACTTACTACATGACTATTTATCAGCTATTTTATTTTGAAGTGACAATTTAATTTTTCTTTCAATTATTTCACATGATTTAACTTTCTCCCTTGTTGATAAAAGAAAAATTGTCTCCCTTAATTTGAGTAAGCATTTACCAACTTCATTTTATATAATTTTCGATTTTGATTTTAAAGTTAATTTAAATTTAAAATAAATTATTACTATTATTATAATTAAATACTAATTTCAGGTGGGCCGTCTTATGCTGCTGATTTTTTATTTGATTCTGCTAACTTATTCATTTTTTTATCAAGGTAAACTGCTTCTAACAACTTATTATTTTTTAATTTTATATTTTCAATCAGGATTACATCTACAACAAGTTTAATAATTCATTATCTTGACAGAGGCCATTGGGATACCTGAGCACCTTGGCCGTGTTCGTATTGTTGGTCGAAGTGTGGAGATTCGACAATACTTTGAATCACGTTCTAAGCTTGATTCTTGAACTAATTGAAAATGCTTGAAACACTTGTATCATTTTAGTATCTTTAGACTATTAATAGAAGATTTTGTATTGTTTTTTGAACAAGTAGTGATAATTATGTAACTCTGAATTTGATAACTCTGATTTTGTAAGATTTTTATGACTCGTTATCATCGATTTTTAAATGTAAAGCTTTGTATGAAGTTTTGTGTTTTATGGTTGAATGAGAAATTATAGTTAATATAGTAAAATGTGAAACTCTGGTTATGCATATGTGACGAATCAAAGTTATGATGAAAAAAATTTAAAAAGTTAATTATTTAAATCGGTTGGTTCATCAATATAATAAATCAATTTTGAATTTGACTTGTTAGATTGGTTCAAATTTAACCAATCTAATAAATCAATTTTGAATTTGACTTGTTATATTGGTTCAAATTTAACTGATCTAACAAATCAATTTTAAATTTTGACTTGTTACATCTATCATTTTAGATCGGGCAAGTAACCGATCTAACATGTACATAGGAACTCGATGTAACAAGGCTAAATTGCACTAGTGATCCATCCTCTAGTTATGCATCAACACCAAGAGCTTTAGCATCTTCTCAGACTCATTCTGCATTCGTGTGACAAAGTGAGAATTCTTCTGTCAGAGGTTCAGGGACATCTTAGCATGGGGGTAAAGGATTTGGTGGTAAAGATCAAACACCAGCAAGAAGAGATCATGCCCGAGTGTTTGCTTTGACTCCTCAGAATGCTCAGACATCCAATGCAGTAGTTACAGGAATATTTTCTATTTGTTCCAAAGATGCTCACGTTTTGTTTGATCCTGGAGCTACACACTTTTTTGTATCCTCGTGGTTTGCTACTCGACTTGATAAATTTTCATATTTTCTAGAAGAGGCTTTAGTTGTGGCTACACTCGTTAGAGGAAATTTACTTGCTAAGTTAGTGTGTCGTTCTTGTGATATACCTATTGAGGGCAAGGTGTTGCCAGTAGATTTAGTAGTTATTGACTTGATGGATTTTGATGTGATTTTGGATATGGATTAGTTGGCTTTCCATCATGCCACTTTGGATTGTCATAATAAAGTGGTGAAATTGGAGATATCGGGGCAATCAATCTTCTCGTTTCAAGGAGAACGTTGTTGGGTACCACATAACCAAATCTCAGCCTTGAGAGCCAACAAGTTAACGAGAAGAGGTTGTCAAGGGTATTTAGCGTTGGTAAGGGATACACAAGTGGTCGAGGAGAAATTGGAAAAAATTCCAATAGCATGTGAATTTTCAGATGTTTTTCTTGAAGAACTTCTTGGGTTGCCACCTAATAAGGAGATTGAGTTCTCTATATACTAGGTTCCAAACACTCATCCCATATCCATACCTCCTTATCCTATGGTCACATCAGAACTTTAGGAGTTAAAGGAACAACTTCAAGATCTCCTTGATAAGGGTTTTATTCACCCAAGTTCTTCTCCTTGGGAGTACCAATATTATTTGTAAAGAAGAAAGATGGATCCATGCGGTTGTGTGTAGACTATAAACAGTTGAATAAAGTAACTCTAAAGAATAAATACCTTTTACCACACATTGATGAGTTGTTTAATCAACTTCAAGGAACTCAGTGTTTTTCTAAGATTGACTTACGGTCGGGGCATCACTAGTTGAAGATTAAGAGGGATGATATAATGAAGACAGCTTTCCACACGCGTTATGGACATTATGAATTTATAGTTATGTCCTTTGGGCTTACTAATGCCGCATCAGCTTGTATGGATTTGATTAATCCCGTTTTTAAAACTCCTCTTGGATCAATTTGTGATTGTGCTTATTGATGATATCCTTGTTTATTCCAAGAATAAAGTAGAATACGAGCAACAATTGAGGTTTTTTGCAATCTTTAAAAGATAAGCAATTATATGTCAATTTCTCTAATTGTGAGTTTTGCTTAGACAGTGTGACATTTTTAGGTCATGTTGTGTCAAGAAATGGAATAAGTGTTGATCCAAGTAAGGTGGAAGCAGTGCAGAACTAGCCCAAACCTACCATAACAAAAATGATTCAGAGTTTTCTTGGTTTAGCTGGTTATTATCGACGTTTTGTGAAGGATTTCTCTAAAATCGCATCTTCTTTGACTAGGTTGACCCATAAGAAAGTTGAGTTTTGATGGACTGATGCATGTGAGGCGATTTTCAAAAATTAAAGGAGTATTTGACGTCAGCACCTATTTTGGCAATACCCCTACGTGGTGAAAGTTATTCAGTTTATTGTGATGCTTCTAGAGTTGGTCAGTTATGCAGTTTATTTTGATGCTTCTAGAGTTGGTCTCAATTGTGTACTTATGCAACAAGGTAAGGTATAACTTAACCCTATTTTATGCATCTAGGAAACTCAAGAGGTATGAGGTAAACTATCCCACACATGATTTGAAAATGGTTGCAGTGATTTTCACTCTTAAGTTTTGGAGGCACTATCTATATGGTGAAACTTGTGAGATATATATCGTCCATAAAATTCTTAAGTATATCTTTCAACAACGAGATTTAAATTTAAGACAAAGAAGATGGATGAAACTCTTGAAAGATTATGATTGCATAATCTTATACCACCCAAGAAAGGCAAATGTTGTTGCGGATGTTTCGAGTAGGAAATTCATGGGTAGTATCGCTGATATAGTAGAAGTAAATAGGTCAATAGTTAAATAATTTTAAGAAATTGTTGAAAGTGGTCACTTATGCAGTTTATTTTGATGCTTCTAGAGTTGGTCTCAATTGTGTACTTATGCAACAAGGTAAGGTATAACTTAACCCTATTTTATGCATCTAGGCAACTCAAGAGGTATGAGGTAAACTATCCCACACATGATTTGAAAATGGTTGCACTGATTTTCACTCTTAAGTTTTGGAGGCACTATCTATATGGTGAAACTTGTGAGATATATATCGTCCATAAAATTCTTAAGTATATCTTTCAACAACGAGATTTAAATTTAAGACAAAGAAGATGGATGAAACTCTTGAAAGATTATGATTGCATAATCTTATACCACCCAAGAAAGGCAAATGTTGTTGCGGATGTTTCGAGTAGGAAATTCATGGGTAGTATCGCTGATATAGTAGAAGTAAATAGGTCAATAGTTAAATAATTTTAAGAAATTGTTGAAAGTGGTCACTTATGCAGTTTATTTTGATGCTTCTAGAGTTGGTCTCAATTGTGTACTTATGCAACAAGGTAAGGTATAACTTAACCCTATTTTATGCATCTAGGCAACTCAAGAGGTATGAGGTAAACTATCCCACACATGATTTGAAAATGGTTGCACTGATTTTCACTCTTAAGTTTTGGAGGCACTATCTATATGGTGAAACTTGTGAGATATATATCGTCCATAAAATTCTTAAGTATATCTTTCAACAACGAGATTTAAATTTAAGACAAAGAAGATGGATGAAACTCTTGAAAGATTATGATTGCATAATCTTATACCACCCAAGAAAGGCAAATGTTGTTGCGGATGCTTCGAGTAGGAAATTCATGGGCAGTATCGCTCATATAGCAGAAGTAAATAGGTCAATAGTTAAATAATTTTAAGAAATTGTTGAAAGTGGAATTCAATTTGAACTTGACCATTCGAGGTTATTTTTAGTCCATGTACAAATTCGTCCAACCATAGTTGATGATATCAAATAAGCTCAAAGTCAAGACTCATGCTTGGTGAATATGGTAAATAATGTTCAAAATGATAAAATTTCAAACTTTTCAGCTGATTCTGATGGTGTTCTAAGGTTGAAGTCTCTTAAGAAGGAAAGTTTTAGAGGAGGCTCATCATTCTTCTTATACTATTCACCCAGGTTTTAATAAGATGTATCAAGAATTGAAAGAATTGTATTGGTGGGAACGTATAAAGAGAGACATAGTAAATTTTGTCCCTAAGTGCTTAGTGTGTCAACAAGTAAAGGGTGTGCAAGATTACTTCAACCTATTGAAATACCTGAATGGATTTTATCACAGTATTGCCACGAACCCAAAAGGGCTATGACTCGGTGTGGGATCTCAATATACTAAACTTTATTTAGATGAAATTGTCTTTTTGCACAATATAGGTTCGTAGTTACGAGTAGATGACGATCATTGTCACATATTTTTATTATGTTATAATTATTATTTTACTTGTTTTCTATGTTAAAGTATTTATTTAAAAATTGGAGAACACAACCTTTTAATTTTTCTTGAGTTACAGTGAAATGAAAAATGATCTTTAAATATGTCATCTTTAAGAGCATAAGGAGTATAAGGCTATCAAACGAGATATAAGTCAGCCAAAAATTTATGTTTGTATGTATTTTGCAGCTTTTAAATATTTAGATTATTATGGTCGGTGAAATTGAGAAGGTATATAAATATTTAAATTGTTAAGCTAGTTCATGGTCCTCACACGAAAAAGTAGATGATGAATGGAATCATTCCTAAAGATAAATAACAATAAATGTCATATTTGTGGTAGAAAATAACAACAATAAATATCATATTTGCGGTAGGAAATAACAAGATAATCAATTGGGTGGTCTTATTGATCTGAGTCTATGAATAGAACAATCATCATTCTATCAATTGCTCCTTCTATCTTCTATATATATGATTTTTATTTCAAAGATTGGTATTATTTTCAAAATGATTTATATAAATAATACAAAAAAATAGATATATAAATAATACAAAAAAATAGATATAGAATGTTCCTCCAATCGGGAATCAATAGCCAAATTATATGTAGGCACACTGCAAAAGGCATCTTGTTTAGAAACCAAGCAACAAGCACTCATGTCTGACTTTAGTGTCAAAAATATAACAACAAAAATGAATAGTAATTTTAAAAAAAAAAATTATAAAATTTAATCAGAAATTTGTGTCTTGAAACAATTAAAATTTTATTTCAAGAATCTTCATCTAATAATTTAATTTTGGCTCTAAGCGGCAGTCAGATGACTATTGAAAATATATAAGTCCCTGTTGTTGACTCGTATAATAGAACCTTCATTATTCATATCATCAAAATTGGAGGAAGAGATGGAGAAAAAAAAACAACAATAACAAATTTCAAAAGACAAACAAAAGAACGTTGAGAAAGAGCATATTTATGAAGGAGGCACATGCCTTCTGTTTTGGAGTGATTGGCTGACAACAAAAAATGTGTAACTTATTTATACTTGCGAGAAAACCCTAATGTTGATTTTGTTATGCTCATCAAATTACCGATATACCATTTATTTGGGCTTAAGATCAAAACACGGTTGAATTGGTCCAATTGAATTTGGAGAGCCTCCTAAGATGTAGAATATTGAATACTTCGGCTGTTTACCCAAGATTAAACTATATGGTAGGTTGTTTTCTGCGTCCCTCAATCTTGTTAACTATATGTTTTTTCTTAACTATATTTGTAAATTAGTCAATCTATTTTGACAAACAAAAAATAGTTAATCAATCTATATATTTTTTTATAAAAAAATATATATTGATTAATAAAAATTAATATATTTAAACCAATAAATATAAATACATATTAACTAATAAAAATTGATATATTTAATTCAAAATTAAGATCGAAAACATCAACTTTTTTAACTCATTTTTTTATTTATATTTGAGTTCTATCTTTTTAATTCGTCAATTCAAAAAAAAAAAAAAGAACTCACTATTATATTGCTTTCTTGAGATGGCTTTTGGGTATGTTGCACACTCAAAGAAATAAGAAAAATCTAATAGGGACTCCACCTAGTCTTCATACCCTACAATTTCTATAAATATCAATTTTAGTTCTATATTTTTCACAAATTTTTCTAGAAAGTTTCGGGCATTTCACTCTACAACTGTGAAATTTCCCAAAAAAAATTGACTATGATAAATATCCCAAAACCAAAAACATATCACCGATTCAAAAAATATAATAAATAAATAATTTACATAATACTTGTCTTAATTACATAAGTCCATGTTGCGTTTAAAACTAAAATAAGAGAAGCAAAAGACATTTCTTTCCTGTTTTTATATTTTGAGGTGTAGTGTCTCCATCTCATATGCTAAGATCAATACCACATTTATTTTATTTTTTTATTTGAAAAATTTATTTATGCTTTAGCTTTTCACAAATGTGAAAAATCTAGATTTTAATATTTTTCACTTTCTGAAAAATTTAAAACACATTTATGTTATGAATATTTTATTTCCACGTTAAGTTATTTTTTCCAACACTAAGACTCAGGTGTGAATTTGTTTGGTCTAACTTTACATATTTTTTAATACACATAATTTGTAAGTTTAATGCATCAAACCAGGATTACTACATTCATCTCTCAAGACTGCCACGAAATGCATTTTGTGCTCCTGGCTCCGAAATCCATTGGAGAGCATAAAACTCAATAGGTTTCAGTTTTCCATTTTAGCTTTTGCTCTAATTCTTCAGCAAGTACACATGCAAACTCAAGAATTTATAAGAATTCATTAAAACTAATTGTAACACGGGAATGTTTCCATATCAACGATGCAAAAAGCTAGACAGTTGTCATTAATACATCATAAAATAAAGTAAAGCATCCACTCAGAAATCCACAATCCAAAATTAACAAAGATATCAGCTTTGAGGTGACTTAGCAACACTACCCTGTGCAGGTGCTGCATCATAGCTAGCACGAGTATTCCCACTAGCATTAGCATCAGCAGCATATGATGGGGCCTGAGGACAACCAGCACCATAGGAACTGCTGCTATATGATGGTGGAGCCTGACCATAACCAGCTTGACTGCCTGCTGGAGCACCATATGATGGAGGGCCATACCCTGGTTGAACTGCACCGCCATAACCAGATGATGGTGCTCTTTGAGTGCCTGTTTCGGATTGGGAATATCCAGAAGGTGGGGGCTGGGAAGAAGGATACCCTGGTTGACCATAACCTGCTGCTGCTGCATTAGGTGACTGTTATTGTCCATATGGAGGTGGAGTGTCACTTGGCTTTTGAGATTGAGGGGTTCCATATCCAGCTCCATAACCAGATTGAGGTTGATTGCCGTAAGCAGCTTGGGAGGTTGGGGGCACCCCATAACCTGGCTGAGTAGCAGCTTGTGGTGGATAGGATAGTTGGAAGCATTTGGGCTAGGCTGTGGCTGCTACCATAACCTTGTTGTGAAGGTTGGACAGGCGGAGCTTGGGATGAATCCCCTTGTGATCCATAGTTGGGAGCTTGGCCCTCTTGTGCTGAACCATAACTTGGTGTGAGCCATAAGCTTGCTGCTGATCATATGATGGTGGCTGACCATACCCGGATTGTGGTGCTTGTTGATATGCACCATAGCTGTCCTGAGCATAGCCTTGCCCCGATTGGTTATAACCAGCGGAAGGTGGTTGACTATAATTGTAAGCAGTACCATCAGCTGGAGGTGCAGGACCACCAGAATTCTGCTGTTGCTGAGGCT
Source organism: Cicer cuneatum (assembly GCA_037974295.1). Lineage (NCBI taxonomy): Eukaryota > Viridiplantae > Streptophyta > Magnoliopsida > Fabales > Fabaceae > Cicer > Cicer cuneatum. The sequence goes on along the minus strand of JBBPBO010000003.1, from coordinate 45,615,435 downwards.
GTTGATTATAATAATCATACCCCGCATGAGCAGGATGCTGCTGGGTAGTTGCAGTGGACTGGTCCCAATTGGCAGAATACCCACCAGCTGACTGAGGAGGATAGCCTGCATATTGTTGCTGAGGCATATTGTTGCTGAGGCATATTGTACTGGGGTGATGGACCAGAGTATGCTCCAGGCTGTACATAGCCATATCCAAGTTGTTGAGCAGCAGGAGGAGCCCAGCTGGAGAGCGCCCGAGCTTGGTAACCTTGCTGAGAATAACCACCGGACATTGATGGATTTCTAGGACGATTCTGCAAAAAGAAAAATTGTAAAAACAAATAAAAACAAGCAAACTCACCTAAGATGTGGTATTACATATAGCAATGTATAAACAAATAGACAAGCAAAACATACACCACTAATAAAATAAACATCAAAATAACACAATGAAGGGTATGTTACATTATCAGATACCATATTGGATTAGAAAGAGGTATAAAGGCCAACATACCGTACCAGTTAGAGACATAACTGAGTTACTCCAGCAGAAGCACACCCTCACCCTATTTAAAATGAATGGGTACAAAACGAAAGCACAAACCACAGAAGTAGACAAGCATATGATATTCATTGCCTCAAGGCAATCTAATATATTGTATCTCAAAATATCGTGTACTTCATTCCAATTGTATCACAAAATATGGGGTGGTATATTAATAATAATCATTCTCATTAACTCAATAAGCTACGTGTAGGGACTAACATAAAGACTGCATATGAACGGCAACCATGACTCAAAAAACATACAAAATTTCAAGGTAATTAACTTAGCTATTTGATATTTAAAATTGTCCTCCCCCATCTTCATTCCACACAATTTAAGAGCACAAACCTTGATGGAACCATCGAATAAAAGCATGTATAACCAACAATAATATGAGCTAAAGAGGGAATTCAGAGGTAAAGACCCGTGGAGACAAAAAATTAGAGTGAAATGGTTATAAAAGAACCTCAACAAAAATTACAATAATGACAGAAATTAAGAGAAGAGGATATAAAGGAGAAAACAAAGCACCATAATACGGAGTTAGGAGTGAATTGGCATATCCTATAACAAGATGATATTGTAAATATGAAAAATGCTTATGGACGAAAAGTATACCCAGGAACAGCTGCCAGCAGTTTTACAGCACAAATTAAACAAAGATTACTAGTTTAAAAAATACAAACTTAAAAATGGACACAATTAAATAAGGGGATAGTGAAGTAAGGTTCATAGTAGGAGGAAAAAAAATCATTTTAGTATGTCATAGTTCTTCCAAGCAATGAACTAATCAGCACAACTAGCATTGTGTAAGAGGATGACAATATGTGAATATGTAATTGTTAGTTGAAACAATCACATGACAGAAAAAGGACATCAATAATATGAGGTAAAACCTTATGAATTACACAATAGAAGATTTTCAGGCTCTTATGCCTACAAAGCACTAATATTTAAAAACTGATCTGAAAAATGACACCATCAAAAGACATAACATCAATATATATAGTTCAATCATGATATTATATTGACATCAATAAAGGACTTGATGCTCGAATAAATATCAAAAAGAGATATAGAACCATACCATCGCAAGTGGAAGAAACACCAACAAAGGGATTCCATGTTGGTGTCACTAATGGTCCAATACAAACTAACCCCACAATTGTCTCAATAATTACAAGATCAGTCATAGGATATAACAATTAATAAGACCACGGTTGAACAGGTTATAATTCCAATTAGTATCCACTTTGACCATAATAAGAGAGGAAGTTAAGACATCTAACATCCCCATAGGAACCAAAAGCAAAACATGAGGCTATGGGCAAAATAATACAGTAAAAGACTGGTATCTCTATAAAACAAAACTGATAAACCCATTTCAACATCGTTCCCAATCCATTGTATGAATAGATAATGACTAACAGTATACAGATGTTAGATGTAATTATGTACATCATCATAGGCGACTACAGACACAAACAGGAGTTATCAAGAAGGACTTTGAAGTTCAAGATAATTTTGAAAAACGTAGGACTACACCAAAATACTGGTAAATATTATTTTGTTTTTACATTTAGTATTTCTTTCAAACTAGCAGGATTTGACTTTTCTAAAGTGAACAACTTACTTTAAAGAATAAAGTAACTACTATAATCAATGATGATCAAATCAATGATTGATATTATATGCACATATATAACTAATATCAACCATTGATCACCTCATCTTACCCAACTTATAGCTGATTCCCTTCTATTAAAAATAGTAATAATAATAACAATGGTCCAAATAAAACACAGGGAGTACACATCTAATTTATTTAAAAAAATAGTTAAATATATAGTTAATAAAATAATATGAACCAATTGATTAACTCCACTCAAGTTTTGAGTACGCAAAAGTGCTTTAGTGCCGCTATTTATTAATACTAACTAGAATGCAAAGCGGCTCCCAGTTCCATCCAGGAAGCGATCAGTGTGCCACCCTTTATTCTGCAATTCTTTTAGAAATACATGAAATACTCCATTCATTTTTTCATAGGCTTCTTGCAGGACATTAGCACTAAGCTCATGGGAGGAACTCTCAATTTGTTCAGCAAATGCAGCAACTAGCCATCCTCTCGATGCATCTTCACCACTAGCATCTTGCTTCAATACCATGTCAATACATTTACCTCCGCGACTTAAAAGAAAGTTCTCTTTATGGAACACTTGTTTTAATTCAACAAGCTTGGAAGGTTTAATAACTTCGTGTAAAGCCTTCCCTACTCTTACATTTCCAGCATCTTCTTTGATCCTCACAGGAAAAAGCAGGTTTTCTCTATATCTTATGTCAGCAGGGCTTGATACAATTCCTGCCTGTTATGGAATTCAATTAACAGTCAAACACCAATTTACGTTCTCAAATAAAAGGAAGGAAAAACCAAGAGAGTTTTCATTTAGAACAAAATGGTCCAAACCAGACCTTGAGAAAATCAGTCACGATCATCGTTGTTCTTCGTGGATTCAAAGTATTGATAGGAGTTGCTCTCATCTCTTCAGACACAGAGTATATATGTATAAATGAAAGGAGAGGACCTACAACCAACTGGCATAAAATATGTTTCATAATCAAACCATCGATATAACATATGTTTACCATTGAGTTCTACCACATGATTAATTATAACTCTAGACAGTAAAGAAGAAGAAAATATTTTCTTTCTTTCTTTCATCTTTCGAGTAATGGTTCTAATTGAGACGAAGGAAGAGATCTCATTCACTTCATTCTCACCACCACTTTTTGTTTAACTTAAAAAAATAACTTTTCGTATAACTTTAACAACAGTGAACAGTTACACATTTGCATGATTTAACATTTTCTAGACATACTACCTTAAAGTTACAACTTATTTTAGACATTACTCCCTCCTTTAAAAAACTCCTACTTAAGGGTGGCGAAAATGTTAAATTGCTTCAGCTAACATTTTCAAGTCAAACCAAAGTTGAAGGATTTAAATGACCCCAAATCAAGGTTGGGGGTTATTTGAAAAAAGGTTAACCTATTAGAAGGTAAAGTGTCATTTTTACCCTAAACGGTTAAAATCTTTATACCTTTCCGTGCACTGATGCACAAATAGTAGAAGCTAATTGAATTCCAATTCCAATTCCGACAACATTACAGAGAGTTGAAAAAGCCTCTCCTTTAGCAAATAGATCGCTGAGATTTGCTTCTTTAGCGAATGAAGAATATATTGGCAATCGTGTTGCTCTAGCTGCAACAAGAGCCATCCCCTGTTAACTCCATAATAACCGAAAGATAAGTTAATAGCAAAGAATAAAAGTTGAACATTTACTATAAATCTAGAGTAAGATGCTTGCTAAAGTTCTTAATTATGAATTACATAGGTTTTAATAAACAATTACCACTGAATCAAACTTTAAATTGCAGCAAATGCCATAACAGGAAATTACTTATAAGAGAATTCGGTAGAAATATAAACCTTCGCAAAATTTCCTAGGCCTGCCATTTCAAGGAAAAGATGCGGGCATAACGGAGAATGCACTTCCAAACCCATGCCTAAATCATAAAGCACATCAGCTGCAAAATGTAAAGTTATTAGCAGTCAAACAACTTGTAAACTAAGCAAATTACAACTAATATATTTTTGCCAACCTAGTAACCTCCATCGTTTAGGCTCAGAATCCATTCTTCCACCCCAATTGCTACATATTAGTTTCCCGACATGTTCCATCCCATCCTTTAAAATTTGGATGCAAGCCACACAAATGGGGTATACATTAAATATATGCTACTACTATTACTAGTCTAAGAAATTGTCAATTGCAAATTAGTATCACATTACCCAGCTAACAGCAGTTGTTTGTGCAGGAGTGGGCCGCAACCCTGCAGCAATTAACAGTGACTGCACAAGGACACCCAGTTTATACTCAATAATTTCATGCGAATCCATTCTTCACGAACAAAAAAAATGTATCAGCAGATTGGTATAATCTAACATTTTGGTTTCAGTGTTGTCAAAAAAGACGCTATAGCGCAATAGCATAATGGAAATTGAACAAATCGCCATTGCTCTGCGGTATGGTATTTGGTACAAAGTGTTGTCAAATAGCAACTATTGCAATACTATTACACTATAGCATAGTGGAATTTGAAAGAACATCTATTTTCCACAATTTGCAATTGACAACAGTCCTGAAGCGCTGTCACTATAGTCCAATTATAAAAAATCCATGGATGCTTATTTTATTGGCCAATTTAGTCTTGGAATGTGTCTTCAAATTTGGCTTTTGTTAGTTAATTTAGCCCTCAAAATTACTAATACAAGACATATTCAATATTTCTTTTGTGTTTTCAATCCATTCAAAGACTACAATGACATTAATTCACACATTTAAGGATCAAAATGACTATTTACTCAAGAACTTAGATGGTTGACTAAGATTTTTCAAAATTGGAAGTTATAAGAAGAGTACCTGAGTTGATAGAACTGACATTGCAGCACTAGTAACATGTTGAACTGCTCGAAATTGCGTGTATCTAAGATAACCTTCATTCACACTACAATGAAAACACTAGAAATTTGAGTAAACTGAATAAACTAATATAAACAAAGCCATAACTATATATCATATATTCAACCATGAAAAAAATTTCGAAGAACCTGTAAGGATATCCGGAGGGGAAAAATTTGTTCATAAAAGATCCAACAACCTTTTGATACAAGGGTCTGGAATCATCAACAAGAGTTACCTATAGAGAAACGAAAAATACTTGTTAGTTAATCTTAGAACATTGCGTAAGGAATATTGATTTTAGAAAATCTTTGAATTGAGATTGGAGGATAGAGGATATTGATTTTAGAAAATCTTTGAATTGAGATTGGAGAATAGAGGACGTACGGAGAGTTGACTGTCGGATTGAAAGTGTTGTCGACAACAAACCGAGTTAGAGATTTCGAACCAGAAGACAGGTACTTCTTCTTTCTTCTCTATTTTGATACTGTCAAATTTTAAATATTGCACTGCGGATATAGATCATCTTAGAATCATTTCTAAAGATAATATTAGTAAAAGAAAATCAGATTGAAAGGCTAGCATTAGGTAAGCCTCAACAATTAAGACTAAATATCATATTTGTGGTAGAGAAATAATTTGTTGATAATCAATTGGGTCTTATTGAACCGAATTTTGAGTTTATCAGATGAATAGAACAATAATCATTCTCTCTCTTCCTCCTTCTATCTTCTATTTATATGATTTTTATTTTAAAAATATTTCAAATTAACAAATTTGTGCTATTTTAAAAATGATTTATATAAATTGTTAGTAAATATATTGTGTTTTTAAAATGCTTTATGTATAAATTGTTAATAAAGAAAAGAGCTAACAAAAATTTTCAAAAAGCAGAGAGATAATAATTCACTCAATCTTCAATAGAATTTATGGAACAATTTTGTCAAATAACTTCATTAATTTTTCTTAACACTTTTCTGGTAAAACCATCACAATTACAATATTCAGGCATATATTTAACAAAAATTAACCATATTATGATAATCATTACAAATATTTTCTTGGCACAAAAATATTAACAATCGAATAATAATATATGTGATCTCTTATAGTTAAAATAAAATAAAAAATAGATATAGCTACTTGAAATTTGAAGGAAACTATAAAACATAAGGTTCCTCCAATCGTGAATCAATAGCCAAATTATATATAGGCACGCTGCAAAAGGTATCTTGTTTAGAAACGAAGCAACAAGCACCCGTGTCTGACTTTAGTGCCATAAATATAACAACAAAAATGAATGAAAATGAATAATAATTTTTAACAAAATTATAGAATTTAACCAAAAATTTGTGTCTTGAAACATTTAAAATTTGATTTCAATGATCTTCATCGGGGTAATTTAATTTTGGCTTTAAGCGGCAGTCTGGTGACTGTTGAAAATATATAAGCCCCTGATGTTGACTCAATAGAGCCTTCATTTTCAGTCGGGTAATTTAACCAAGTGCAATCTGTATTAACAATCGTTCTAAGAAAACCAATTTGGTATTGATTATATTGATCCAGAAAAATTCTCCTAGTTAATGGGGATATTTTCAATCATCATGAAGTATATCTAGAGTTTAGTAAAGCACCATTTCCTTTCATGCAAGTGTTTTCAACTAATGAATGAAATTAGACAATGATATGGTGCAGAAAATTAACAGAATTAAGCAGAGCATTTTCATTAGACATAAAGCTTAATTGAAAATACCTCTATGCAAGTAGCAATGGCGGCAATGTCAGAACTCTTTGGCTTTCTTCAACTTAACAATAGACTCCAATCTCAGGAAAACACTGTATCTGCAACTAAAGCAATTTGCAAATTGAAAATGTTCAAAGAAACAACACACAAAAACACAAAAATCAAAAGAAAATCAAAACCCTAACTCACTGTAGTTCACGAAAATGAATAATGAAACGAGAAAAATGAAAAATGGCGAGAAACGAGACTGAAATAAAACATAGTGGCGCGCAACACTTACGACAGTGACGTAAAGAGTTAAGATTCGATGGCGGCGAGGTGTGACGGTGTGGCTATGGTTGAGATGTGGCGGCGAGGTGTGACGATGGTGACTATAGTTGAGATGCGACGGCGAAGTGTGACGGTTGGAATAGGTGCGACGGCGAGAAGAATAGTTAAAGTTTCTGGGTTTTTGAAATGGGAGTTTTGAAAATAGATTTCTGGGATAGGTCCATTGGCATTATAGCTGTGATACAATTTTTTTTCTTCTAAAAAATTAAACAATTTTAATATACACCATTTCCTTTACTTCTTTAGTTCTTTACAAACAAATAAAATAACTTTAAAAATTAATATATTTTGATATTATCAAACTAAATTATCTATAAATAATATGTCAATTAATTTGACTATATTTTAGAGTTAATATCGTAAAATTTTTATGTTTTATCTTTTGATTCTATTTTAAAATAACAATTTTTGTCATAATTTAAATTAAAATTAAAAATAAAATTTTAATTATGAAAACAATTTATTTAAATATTGGGTTCAAAATTAAATAGATAAATTTATCAAAACTCTTAATTCAGTGAATTTAATAGATACTATATTGTAAAATTTAAAAATTACAATAATATTACTAGTGGGGCCAGATGCATATATCAACACCCAAAATTCGTCCCCGTCCTGAATTTTGATTTTGAGGAAAACCCACACCCGCACTCGCGCCGAATCAAAGCCGATTTTCCCATCCAACTCAAGACAGGTCTGGGTCGGTACCGCAGATGCGAATTATATGTTCATCCCTAGCCATGGAACTTCTCTTACTTTTTTAATTTGTTTTAAAAAACAATTCTACTTTATTTATATAAAAGTAAAAACATAAAACTTTGCATGAAATTTTGCAGGAAATTTACCTACGGAATTTTACCTCGTATAAATCTTTAAAAAAGTGAATTTTGCCGTTGCAAAAATCACATGTAAATCCTCAGCAAAAGAACAGCAAAATCATCATGTATTACGTGCGGAAGTATTTTTTGTAGGAAAATTTGCTGGAAAAAAAAAGCTAATTTCTAGTAGTGTTTCATGGGTCAATTAGTTCAAAGATAAATTAATAATTCATTATTATGATTTTCTTCAATTATAATTTATGGTATAAACATACATGTGATAAATGTTTTTTTATGGGCTAATTAGTTAAAAGTTGTCCCTTCACAAGTTAATTAATTAAAAGGGAAATTCTTATTTGATTATAATGTGTCACTTTTGGGCCGTGGCAATCACGAGTAAAAGTCTTTGTTAAAGGATGTTTTGTTGTAGGTTGTGTGGAAGAGAGCATGGTGCAGGTCGAGCCATATTATGGGCACTTAGTGGATGGTGAAAGTGGTGTAATTCAAATGTTATTGAAAGTGAATTTTGGCCCAAATGATCTAAGAGGTGACTCGGACACTGGATCTAGTACTTGTCGTGCGACATTTGAAATGCAGGAAAAAGAATGAGATTGGCTCATTTTATAATAAAAAAATTGTGAAATTTCAAATATTTTGGGATCTAAAAAAGCACCCTAAAAAATAAAGGACGAAGGTGTGGGAGATATGTCAATATTTGAAGATGTTATTTCCTTTATTCTATAAGAATTGATGTAGTGCTAAGCAATGATGTCAAATGGTGAACGAGTGGTTGGTGTGGAGGGTGTCCAAGGGGATGCTTTTTATTATTTCCATAGTCATTTCAAGTCGATAGATGTTGTTAGGCCGATTTTATATGAGTTGAATTTCTCTTGCGGTGATAATAATGCTGCAAATTTGGTTGAGCCATTTTCGATAGAGAGGATAAAAAAAGACGGTGCGGGATTTTGTGGACTTTTGTTGATTCTTCGATACTCAATATCCATAAATATTTTTGAATAAAAAAACTTTTTGAAAGTATGGTATAACCATTCATAAAATTAATAAAAAAACATTTTGAAAATATGATATAATCATGCATAATATTAGACACATGTTAGAAACATCTTGAAACATGATGCAATGTATTAAAATTCTTTTCTAAGTGATTTTAACTTATAAATTGACTATATGTTTATAAATCCATTTACAAAATCCTAAAATCATTCCAAAATGCTTGTGACATGAGAATCAATTCACCTAATATGTGAATCCACGTCCCAAATTGCAGGATAATTTCCCATTAGTAAGATTATTGATAACTGTACACACTGCATCATAACCATATGTCTATATCAAGAACAAAAAAAATTATGAACATTTATGTGGTTATTGTTCAACCAGCTATAATTTATTTAGGTTAAAATATATGATGATAATAAGTCATGTAATTATGCACTTTTTTTTTGTTTTAGTCATTGTATATTTTTTTGTTTGATTTTGGTCTTTGAAATTTTTTGTTTTATCTTTGCTTTTTTTATTTCAGTTCCTGTAAAAATGATTTTTATTGGAATGAATCTCTGCACTATATATATATTATTTGATTTAATCTCTCAATTATTAGCATTACTAAGAATTGCATAGATCAAAATTTCAATAAAAACCAATTTTGCATGAACTAAAACAAAAGAACAAATGCCAAAAGCAAAACAAAAACATTTACAAAAATAAAACAAAAACATTTACAATAACAAAAATAAAATAAAATAAATCTTAGAAGAACTAAAAAAGACAAAAAATGTGTTAGACACCAATTATATATTTAAGCCATATATTTATTATGAATGGTATTTTACCATTATCAACGTCTTTTGACCGCAAAACAAGTCAGTTGGTGAGATTCAACATGACTAAGCCATTGATGGAAGAAAATTTTCATTTTTTATTCTCAGCTCTTCTTTAATTATCCATTAGAGACATTGTTTATGGCCATTTTTTTTCTTCTTAAAATTACCCCTTCAATTTATTATTTTTTTCTCCTTTAAATTAAATAAGTGTTTTATCACATATATTTAGGTTTTTCCTTCTTGGTGTGACGTTTGATTTCCTATTTTGATTTCGTGTTTATTTTGTTCGAATTAACATATTAGCTTCAAGCAAGTGTAGGTTCATATTTAATCAATGACTTTATAGCGTCGTCGATATTATAGCTCTGAAAATATGTGTATTTCAAATACTTTGATTAGGTCATATTTGTAGACTTTGCTACTAATGTAGACATTTTACCGTTTTGTAATATTAATCTAGATGTGAATTTATTCGCATATTCATATTTTTCTATTTTAACAAATGTAATTTTTACTGATTTAAAAAAATAAATATCGTTTTTTAATTTAAAAAAAAACATCTTTTGACCATATGTGATAACCAAATTTCTTATAGTAAGAGCAACCTTTTCAAATTCGAAGATTGGCATGAGTCAAATTAGCATATAGCCATTGCCAACAATGAAAATGACTCAACTCAAGACATTATATATTATTTTTTAATTAAATTCAAGACATTATATTTTATTATATAGATCAGTTGTGTAACTTTTGACACAGACATTATATATATATATATATAAAAGGTATATTATTTATTTTTTAATTTTTTTTAAATAATTAGAAACATTTTTTTAATATAACATATTTTTGTCGTTAATCTTTTTAAATATTTTACTAACCACTAAAATACTTATTAAATATATATCTCATTAACAATTAAAATATATGACATTATTTACTTTTAGATTAATTCTTTAACCATTAAATCGCACTACTCTAAAATAGTTAATGTTTTGCATTTTAGTAGTTAATGAAATATATGTCAAAATAAGTGGTTAATAATTCATATTTTAATGGTATTCAAAGTGGTTAATGATATAAACTTGTATATCTGTCACAAAAATATGTCTCAATAATAAAAAAATAATTTGAAAAAATTAAAAAATATTTGATTTAAAAAAAAAAGAAATACCATTTCCATATAAATACGGTGAACAGTATCTACCGTGTCACTTTTTTGTGTTCAAATATCATTTTTACATATAGATATAAGATATATATATATATATATATATATATATATATATATATATATATATATATCGTCAATGTTTTTTACTAAAAGAAATATTTATTCATTTAAATCGGTAGAAATTACATGGATCGGGAACAATACAATTTAAAATCACTAAAAACGAAAAAGATGAATATGTGAACAAATTCACAAACATAAGTCGACACAATATCTACATATGTGAAAAAATCTATAAATACGACAAAATTGAAGTATCTAGAGTACTCATATCTTCAAAGCTGTAATATTGAAGATGTCAATGTCATTGGTTGAATTTGTATTAGATTGATCAAAGTTGTTATCTTAATTTAAATTAAACAAACACCATACCAAGACGAGAAATCAAAATAGCATCGCACCAAAGCAATAAATAAAAACAACGCCGCACAAAGACGACGAAATAAAAAAAAACACAAACAATAAAAAAATATATAAAATAATTACTTATTTAAATAAAAGTAAACGCAATTTAAAGGAGTTATTCTAAACTTAAAATTAACCTTAAATGACTGTCTTGAGGGAAGAAAAGAAAATAATATATATATATATATACAGTCAATGTTAGCGAGGCAGCAAGAAAGTCCCATAAAATTGGATAACTACGTGCAACAACCGGATAAGTTAATTTATTTATATAATTGAGTCGTGTCTTTTATGTCATCTTGGAATAATTAATAGCCACGAGATTCTCCTCATTCCACAACATAAAGCAATAAATATAAATATTTAATTTAATATACTCCAAAAATTATAATGATTTCATCTTGTTCAAAGATAAAAGACATGCGTTTCGATGCAAAGATAGTTTGTGCTGTGTATTCTTAATCAAAATATTTGTTAGAGACGTGAAGACATGGTGTGGCCAATTCGTGAGTATTATCACAAAATGTTTTCTTTTAATTTTCATTTTCCTTTTGTAAACTAATAATTGAATTTAATCATTAGCTAGTTGAATGCATTACAGGGTCCAGAATTATTAGTTCAATTATCCGATCAAAGGCACCTTTAGTTGGTTCATACGTCCATGGAGACTCTTGCTGTTCCTCTGTGATTTCCTCCATAACAAGACCTTTCCCAAAATTTGTGAGCTTCCTTTAATCTCTTATTAATTTCTGTTTATTAAGCATTGATTTCTTCACCAAAATGCTAAATTATACTTTTCAAACTTAATACCACATTGAAATAACTTTCTAAAATAAGGGACTATTGCAATATTAAAAAAATTAATGAGGGACTAAATTGAAATCTAAAATAAAGATAAGAAACTAAAATTATAATTTAGTTTTTTATTTTTCTTTGATGTTTGTTCAAAGTGCTTGATTTTGATTTTGTTTTGTTCGGTATGTAGATGAATTGGGTAAAAACGGACGGTTGCCATGCATCAGCTGTAGCATCATTCCCTTCATTCAAGTAAGTTTGAGTTTATTGATACAGTTTATTTTCACTTTCTCGTAAATTTTGTGGAAATCTTTAATATTTTCACTTTCTAGGATGCTAATTTAGGTGGATTAATTAAAAAAAAAAAAAAACGAGTGTCCTTTAAAACTTAACTCATCTCAAACCAACGTCAGAGTTATCTCAAACATTTTAAAAGCTCTTAAAAAATGAACTCCTAATAAAAAAAATATTTTTTTATTTAAATTATAAATAACATTTATAACATAAAAAATTATAAATAATATCAGTAATATTGAAAATTTAAATTTTTTTTCTTTTTTTTTATCAAAAAATCTGGATCTGTTTTATTTTTTCTTCTTAAAATCTGTTTACCAATTCTGAAGCTTTTTATACTTTTGGACCTTATAATCCATGTGAATTTTTATTTTTTAATAGTAATTTTTTGTGCCTCGTGTATAGTTCTCATAAAAAGGTAAAAAAATTTGACCCTGTGCAATTGGTGTGCCTCCACATGCCCATCCATGGATCTCAGGCGTAAAGAAAAGGAAAACAATTAAATTATATTTTCAAAAAGTCGTTATAGTTTCACGTGACTTCGTTATTGTTTGTCGCTATAGTTTCACTTGACTTTAAACAGTGATATTTGGTAGATCAGATGTCAAAGTGGTATACAATAGAATTTCCCTTCTTCACAATCCATAAAATAGTTAATTTATGTACAAGAAACAAAACTGAGTTTGTTTTTCTTACAATACTAATAGTTAAACTATTGTGAAATAATAAATAACAATTTGACCACAATTATATCAATTTTTCTTCTTTTAATTTAGGGAGAAACAATCAGAGGTTCCTGATAAAGGTCTTGATGTAGGGAATATGGCTGAAACTGATGGCTACCTGAATTTATTCTGTTTGATGAAACAGAGGTTTTTAAATTTCAAGAACCAAAAGTACATGTAAGAGTTGAATTTCACATTTTTTCTGTTTTTCAACTTTGCAAATATTTGTTCCTTTATGTTAATCAACTATCTTATATGCTAATTTTTATTCTATTAGACAGAAAAGAGTTGGAGCGTTTTCAATCTCTTGCTGAAGCTCAATATCCAAAGGTGATTAACAAATATATTTAAGTAACCCATGTTGTAATTAAACTGAGACATTGTTCTAATTAAACTAATAAATCAAAGTACAGTTTATGGTCATTGCTTGTGCAGACTCAAGGGTATGTCCCTCTAACATATTAGGATTCCAACCTGGTGAAGTCTTTATGATACGTAACATTGCCAATCTTGTACCTATCATGAAGGTATTTGCATAATTGCTTCCGATGTCTTTTATATCGTCAATCAATTATAATTGTCCGATCATAAAAATGTTTGATTTTAATTAAAACCATCTTAAAAATCACATATATGATTGATACTGATTGGTTGACAATGTAAAATGTTTTATATTGACATTGTATCAAAATTAAACTCTTTTTAATATATAATCTAAAAGGACTTTCAAACTATTTTTAATTTTTATTTCTGTGTCATGAATTTTTTCTTCTTCTTTTGGCGGGCAGAATGGGCCATCAGAGTGCAATGCTGCTCTTGAATTTGCAGTAACTACTCTTGAGGTACAATAAAGCTTCCTTATTATAAAAATTGTTGCAAACTAATATATCACCGACACTTCAGGTGCATATAGAGTTATATTTAATTGCTTTTATTTTTTCAAATTAGTATTGGTGTGGAGGTGTTAGCATCAGTATTGTGACCAGTGTTTGGGTCTATGCTTAGGTTACAAACATTGAGACAGCAAAATTGAATGAAAAAATATAGTAGTATCTGTATAAGTTGCCATGAAAAGCATTGGTCAAGAATTTCATAAAAAGAGAATGAATGTCTAGAATGGGATTTTTATGAAGGAAATTTACTAGGAAACTAGAGATGTTGTTCCTTGCTAGTGATTATGCATTTGTTTGTGTATATGCTATGATTGGTTATACAAATATACACTATATAACTACATATTTGAAATGATTATTGATATTTTAGGTTGAGAATATATTAATCATTGGTCATAGTAGTTGTGCTGGAATTGAAACTCTGATGAGTATGCAAGAAGATACAGAACCAAGGTATTTCTTTTTAATTATTTCAGCTTATAATGTTTTATTTCACCATTAAATCGGTTGTTATGGCTTTAGTTCTTATTTGAATTCATTCATCCTTCAGAAACTTTATACACGATTGGGTTGCCAATGGGAAAGTTGCCAAATTGAGGACCAAATCTGCAACATCTCATCTTAGCTTTGATCAACAGTGTAGATTATGTGAGAAGGTATCCATCATATTTCATTATACTATGTGAAGTTGCAAAATTTTTGAACTTTTTACAGAGACTTAAATCTATTGGTCATGCTGCTGATGTATGTAATCAAGTGTCCTTAGACCATAAAGATAGTTTTGGAGTAAACAATCATTTGAGTCCATAAATATGTTGGGCAATTTAACAATAGTTACTGAATTTATCAAAATTATTAAAACATAATCAAATGTCTTTTCTTAGTTCATTTGGTTTTTGAATATTTTATGTGTTTCTCAATTTAGTCCATAAGATTACTGATTTAAGACAGCATTCAAGGATATTTTTGAAATTTCGATACATTTAAACTATAATAATACACATTTATAGACAAAAATGACTATTTACTATATAATTCTATGTAGCGTAAGGTTTTTAAAGACGGTGTGCAATCACATTTCTACGATTGTTGTTGCAAACATGTAACATTAGAGTTTTTGACGTTTTATCGACTGCATCACAGATATTTTATCATGATGCGACCGCAATTTAAAACCTTGCCGATAGGTTAAATCTATGGATTCTTATTTATTATTTTGGAAAGCTAATAAGATTTTGTTCATTGAATTTGTTACAGGAATCCATCAACCAATCATTATTAAACTTGCTAAGTTATCCATGGATTGAAGATAGAGTGAGGAAAGAGTTGCTTTCGATTCATGGAGGATATTATAATTTCTCCAATTGCTCGTTTGAGAAATGGACCCTTGATTTTAAAGATTGCAATGTAAAAGAAGAAAGAAGAAGTTATATTGTCAAAGAAAAAGAATTCTGGTGCTGAGGATATCTCAACTTTGTCATACGATTATATATTATGTAAAGAAGCTAATGTAAAAATATAAAGCAAAAATGTTCTGTTTTTCAGATTGTTGATATGAGTGTTACATCTAATGATCGAATGACATATTATTTAAGAAACATGGTTAGATATTAAACTTGGTTATGTTAAAAGTGGTACTCAGTTAAGAAAACTTAGGATGGTTACTTACAAATTAATCTAACTTGGGGCTGTTAGTTTTTAGTTAATATGTTATAACTAACTTGGGGCTGTTAGTTTTCAGTTAATATGTTATAATTACTTTTTGTAACCAACTTGTATATAAGTAGTTGGACAGCAACTAGAAGAGAGTGTGAATTTTCAGTTTTTGCACAAAAACAAAAAATTGAAGGCAAAATAGAGCATTTGTACATTGTAATCATTTCATTTCATATTAGTGATATTTCGAAGTCGGATCCAGTCCCCCAGACGTAGGAGTTTTAACTCTGAACTGGGTTAACAATTGTGTGTGTTCATTTTAGCAAGATTCATTCTATTTTAGATTCAAAGAAACAAAACCAGAAAAATCGAGAACGATAAACGTTCTCCATTTTCAATTCAATCAATCTCCGTTCTGAAACTCATTGATCTTTGGTTTTTTTACAACAACTGGTATCAAGAGCTCAGTTTCGATTCAGGAAAGATGACATCAACAAAGTACGTACTTGAGAAATTCGATGGGAAGAATGATTTTGGATTATGGCGTCTCAAGATGAAAGCGTTGTTGGTTCATCAAGGTTTGGCAGAAGCACTGGGAGGAGAGAAAGGCACGACATCCACGTTTTCAGACAAGGAAAAGAAGTATATCATGAACAAGGCTCATAGTGCTCTAATCTTGAGTCTTGGAGACAAAGTTCCAAGGGAAGTGTCAAAGGAAACCTCTGCAGCAGCTATTTGGCTTAAATTGGAATCTTTATACATGACAAAATCACTAGCGAACGGTTTATACTTAAACAAAGGTTATATACTTTCAAGATGCAACCTGGGAGGTCAATTGAAGATCATATGGATGAGTTTAATAAGACTGTGTTAGATCTTGAAAATATTGATGTAAAATTGGATGATGAAGATCATACCCTGTTGTTGATAAATTCATTACCAAGCTCTCTTTAAAATCTGTGTGATACACTCCTTTATGGTAGAGATTCTTTGTAATTAGAAGAAGTACAAGCTGCACTAATATCAAAATAATTAAAGAGGAAATCAGATGGGAAAGAAGAAGGCAGTGGTGAGGGGTTGTTTGTCAAGGCCAAAACAGGGAAGAAGAATCAAAACAGAATAATAAATCCAAGAATAAAGAAAAGGACAAGTCTAAAATAAGGTGTTTTATATGCAAGAAAGAGGAGCATTTCAAGAACGAATGCCCATATTGGAAAGGAAAGAAAGGATCAAATAGTGATGATGATTATGAAAATGCTTCAGTAGCCTCTGAAAGATATGAAAGCACAAAAGTTCTTATGGCAAATTCAATTGAAATCATGGAGGATGATTGAGTTCTTGACTCTGGGTGTTCATTTCACATAACTTGAAACAGAGATTGGTTCATTGACTATAAAGAAACTAATGGGGGCAAGGTTATCATGGGTAAAAAATTAGTCTGCAAGGTAGTTGGGATTGGATCAATCAAGCTGAAGCTGGAAGATGGAACTATGAAGATTTTATCAAAAGTCAGGCATGTTCTAGAGCTGAAAAGGAACTTAATCTCTCTAGGAATGCTGGAAGAAGTTGGCTGTTCATACAAAGCAGAGAAAGGCACTCTAAAAGTCATAAAGGGATCATTGGTAATCATGAAGGGAAAAAGAGATCATGGAATCTATCTTAACGATCAAGCAGTGACAGGAATGACATCAGTGGCAGTTCAAACATCAAGCAAAGCTAGCTTGTGGCATCAAAGGTTGGGGCATGTAAGTCTAAGAGGAATGCAGATTCTGGACAAACAAGGAATGTTAGGTGGGGACAAGATTGGTGATCTTGAATTTTGTGAGCATTGTGTCTATGGAAAGATGCATAGGGTCAAGTTATCTACAGGTAGGGATGAGAATAGGCTAGACCGTCCGTCAGGGGCCTATGGCCTAGCCTACTTATAGCCTGGTCTGGCCTGTTTAATAAGAAGGTTAGGTTCAAACTATTTTTAAAACCTGTTTATTTAAATAGGCCAGGTTCAGGCTTATATAAAAGCCTATTAGGTCTGACAGGCCGGCTATATATATATATATTATTTATAAATATTATTGTTTGATATTTTAAAGTATATATATATATATATTATTTATTAATGTTATTTATTAATATTATTGTTTCTTATTTTAAAGCCTATCAATTAGGCTATTTTAATATTATTTTATTATATTAGATTTGATTATAATTTTATTAGTTTTCCTTATATAAAACTGTCTAATTTAGCCTATTAAAAAAATGTAAAATATAACATTTAAATGATTTAATGTGAATAAGGCTTTTAGGTCAGGCCAAATTTTTAAAAAGGTCAGGTTAGGCCGAAAAAAAAGCCTATGATAGGTTGTAGGCGATAATTAGGCTTAAAAAATTAGTCGTAGGCCAGAATTAGGCTTAAAAAATTAGTCGTAGGCCAGGCTCAGGCCTTTCAAAGCCTGGTCTGGCCTATTCCCACCCCTATCTACAGGGAAACATTGCTCAAAAGAAATTTTGGAATATGTTCCACAGTGATCTATGAGGCCCTGCAAAGATTGCTTCACATGGAGGTAACAAGTACTTCATTACATTTCTTGATGATTATAGTAGGAAGGTATGGATTTATTTGTTAAAAAGTAAGGATGAAACATTCAAAACCTTTAAAGATTGGAAATATATGGTTGAAAACAAAACTGATAGGAGGATTAAGACCTTAAGGACAAATAATGATCTTGAATTCTGCAGTGAGGAGTTCACTATATTTTGCAAATCTCATGGTGTGAACAGACATAGGATTGTAAGGGGCCCACCTCAGCAAAATAGACTAGCTGAAAGGATGAATAGAACCTTGCTCAAAAGAATGAGATGCATTTTGTCCAATGCAGGTATGCCTACACAATTTTGGGGTGAAACTGTCCATACAACTTGTTATTTGATAAATATGAGTCCTTCAACTGCAATTGAACTAAAAACTCCTCAAGAAATGTGGACTTGACATGCGGAAAAGTACAATCATCTAAAGGTATTTGGATGTGCTGCATATTACCATGTAAATGAAGGGAAGTTAGTTCCTAGAGCAAAGAAATGGTATTTTGTTGGATATCCAAGTGGTTTGAAAGGTTATAGAATATGGTGTCCTGAAAGTAGGAAATGTATCATAATTAGAGATGTTAAATTTCATGAGGCTGGCCTATATAAGTCCTTAATCAAGGTTGGAAATGAAAGTACACATCAAACTGGAGATGGGGGGAGGTTTGATCTTGAGGTGGAGCAATTTACAGAAAAGGAGAAAGATCAACATAAACCGAGAACATTCTCCATTTCAGAACAGCAGAAACCAAGAACGTTCTCCGTTTTAGAACAACAGCAACCAAGAACATTCTCCGTTTCAGAACAACAAGCTCAGCAAGACAAGAATGATACAAACCCAATTGAACATGATATGTTTCCAGAACAGGAATGAGATGATTATAACCTTATCAGGGACAGAGAAAGAAGCACATCAAAATCCACTCGAAGATACAGTTATGCAGATACGATCAACTATGCATTATATGCTGCTGAAGAAATCAACCAAGAAGATCCCAGAAACTACAATGAAGCTGTCATGTCTCAAGACAAAAACAAATGCATTTTAGCTATGACTGAGGAGCTGAAATCACTGGAGAAGAATAACACTTGGGAACTCATACCTAAGCCTGCCAACTCCAAGATTGTAGGCAGCAAGTGGATTTTCAAGAGGAATGAGGGAATTCTAGGAGTTGAACCACCCAGGTTCAAAGCAAGGCTAGTAGCAAATGGATTCATTCAAAGGTAAGGTGTAGACTACAATTCTCCTGTAGTAAAACATGAATCTATAAGAATAATTTTAGCCATGGTAGCACACTTTGACATGAAGTTAGAACAAATGGATGTCAAAACAACATTTCTCCATGGTGATCTGAATGAAACAATCTTAATGCAACAACCAGATGGTTTTAGGACCCAAGGGAAGGAAGACTGGGTCTGCCTACTAAAGAGGTCACTCTATGGGCTAAAGCAATCACCAAGACAATGAATGGTATTTGAGGTTTGATGCATTCATGCTTAGTCAAAGTTATGCTAGAAGTAATTTTAATAGTTGTGTGTAATATAAACAAGTATCAAAAGACATATACATTTACTTGATGTTATATGTGGATGACATGCTAATAACATCTAAAAGTATGAAAGAAATAGGAAGTTAAAAGGCCAGCTGAAGAAAGAATTCGAGATGAAGGAATTGGGGCCAGCCAAGAGGATACTAGGAATGGAAATCATCAAAATTAGAGAGCAAGGAAAATTGATAATTTCCCAAGAGAGCTACATTGGGAAGGTTCTAAATAGACTCAATATGAGTGAAACAAAGGCAGTCAGCTCTCCACTAGCAGATCACTTCAAGCTTTCTTCAGCCATATCACCAAACACAAATCTGGAAGTAGAAGACATGAAAACTATACCTTATGCAAGTGTCATAGGAAGCATCATGTATGTTATGGTTGAAGGTGCAAACACGAGAAGGGGGGTTGAATTGTGTTTGACTAACTTGAATACTTTTCCTGTTTTTACACTTTTAAAACAAAACTTGATGTATGAATAAAAACAGAGTTAGCAGCGGATATAAAGTAAAAATAAAACACAGAATTTTTATACTGGTTCACCGTTAACGAGGCTACATCCGGTCCCTTCACCTTGAAGGATTTCACTAATTCAAACCTTGAATTACAACCGTTCTACTGACCCTCCAAGTCAGTCTTCTCAAACAGTCTAACAATCCTAGACTCTTGAGGAATATAGCACCTGTCTTTAGCCAATCTGACAATCCCAGATTGTAGAAGAAATTTCAACATTATGAATCTAATTGCCAAGTAACCTGCTACCCCTTCTGACTCCCTCAGATTGTAGACTCTACTTCAACAACTTAGATTTGACACAATGGAAGGAAAATAACACGAGTACTTGCTTCTTGAAAGGTGTAACTCACAATTGACCTCTTTGAAAATTTGAGTGTTTGCTTTGGAAGTGTATGACTCTTTTGTGATTTTCGATTCTGAGTATTCTGCCTTGAGCCTCCTTTTATAGATGTAGATTAGGGCCTCTTCCAATGCTTAAATTCGAGCTGAATCTTGCTGGATTCTCTGTAAAAATAACTTGACCAATTGGGCTTCATTTAAATAAAAAAACATATCTTTTTTAAGCTTCAGATTTCTTTCAAAAATAACTGGCCAATCAAAACTTTAGTTGCTTCCCGCCACAGCTCCTGAATTCCACAATACCTCACTTTTATTTTTGTAACAATTTTTTTTAATACTTTGATTAAAATAAATTAAAATCTCCACCGTTAATCCTCCTGATTAAATCTGGACCATTGGATTCTTCTGCGCTAGTCCACATCTGGACCAAACTAATTGATATGCTGTGATCCTCTGATTTCGGCCATCCCTGGACCACACTTCCTAACCCTCTGATCTTCTGATTTCGACCATTCTGGACTTGCACCTGATATGCTACAATCCTCTGATCTCGGCCATTGCTGGACCACACATCCCGACCCTCTGATTTCGGCCAACACTGGGCCATGGTCTAATCTTCTGATCTCGGCCAACACTGGGCCAAATAATTAATTCTGAACCATTGATCTGGAAATCTTCCCTCTGATCTGGACCAATTCTGGACTTGGTCTGGATTAAACTGAAATTAAATCTGGATAAGTAATATTTTAGTCTGGACATTTTACCTTTGATTTTGGATCAGGTCTAGATCAATTATGGAAATCATTTCTTCTGGTCTGAACTTAGATTCGTACCCTGAACCATGCTATTTTCTGATCTGGGTCAAATATGGATTGATTCTCTTGTTCTGGACTCATTAACTTATCTTCTGGTTGAGTCTGGAACAAGTCTGGGCTGTTTTAATTTCTCACTGCCAGGCCGTCTTCTGGTCAGAATAACTTCTGGAATAAATCTGATATTTGATTCCTCTTGGTCTGGACAAACTCTCCCTCTGGCAGGCTTTCCTCTGGTATGGTCTAGGTCTTCTTCTGACATTGCTTCCTTCTGATCTGGGCAAGCAAAGATATCTTCTGGTGATCTTGGAGTATCTTCTGGTAATTCCAGGATGCATTCTGGATGCATTTTCTGCTTCTGCAATCTTCAACTTTTGGTGACATTTGATTTAAGAATTCCAAGTTCAAAATAAGATTACATGGAGTGCTTTTGTAAACATCAAAATCCTAAGTACTTAGAACCAACTTGGTTCCAACAATGGTCTGCTCAAGGCCAGACATTTCTCATGCTATAAGTGTCACCAACATATGTATGGGAAATCCATGAACGAACCATTGGCAAGTTGTTAAATGGATTCTAAGGTACTTAAAAGGAACTCAAAGCTTGTGTTTGGTATACGACAAAAGTTCAGGAACATCAAAACCATTCCAAGGATTTGTAGACTCTGATTTTGATGGAGATTTAGATAGAAGAAGATCTCTTACAAAATATGTGTTCACAGTGTTCAACAACAAAATCAGTTGGAAAGCTAATCTTTAACACATAGTGGCATTATCAACAACAGAAGCAGAATATGTTGCCCTGGCTAAAGCTGTGAAAGAAGGAATTTGGCTTAGAGGATTGATCATTGAACTTGGTGTCAAACAAGAGTCGATTTTCATAAATTGTGACAACCAAAATGCCATTCATTTGAGTAAAAATCAAATGTATCATGAAAGAACCAAACATATAGACATCAGGCTGCATTTCATCAGGGATGTCATTGAAAGGGGTGAGATAAATGTGGCAAAGGTACACACAAGTGACAACCAACTGACATGTTCACAAAACCTGTCACACTTAGAAAATTCAAACACTGTTTGGGTATGCTGCAAATCAAGTCTAGAAACTGTGATCAAGGACTAAGAGTATCTGATTTGAAGAATCACAAGTTGAAGCTTCTCATTTGGTACCAAGGTGGAGAATTGTTAAAAGTGGTACTCAATTAAGAAGATTTAGGATGGTTACTTACAAGGTAATCTAACTTGGGGCTGTTAGTTGTCAGTTAATATGTTATAACTACTTTTTGTAACCAACTTGTATATAAGTAGTTGGGCAGCAACTAGAAAGGAGAGTGAATTTTTAGTTTTTGCACAAAAACATAAAACTGAAGGCAAAACAGAGCATTTGTATATTGTAATCATTTCATCTCATATTAGTGATATTTCGAAGTCGGATCCAGTCCCCCAGATGAAGGAGTTTTAACTCGTAACCGTGTTAATAATTGTGTGTGTTCATTTTAGCAAGATTCATTCTGTTTTAGATTCAAAGAAACAAAACTAGAAAAACCGAGAACGATAAACGTTCTCCGTTTTCAAATTGATCAATCTCCGTTTTCAATTCAATCAATCTCCATTCTGAAACACATTGATCTTTGGTTTTTTTACAACACGTTAGAAGTTCATAAAATCTAATCAATAATTTGTTCAATAACTTGGCACATGTGGCCTAGATCCATATGCACTCAAGTACACTATGTCCTTTTAATTCTTATTATGAGTTGTTTATGTTGGAACCAAGTTGGTTCTTTCACTTAAACTTTTGATGTTAACAAAAGTATTTTATGAAAATAACATATTTGACTTAGAAGAAGAATGAAAAATGCCACCAGAAGATGAAGATGACGTCACCATAAGAAGAAATCAGAGGATGACGTCACCAGAATTAGAAATCAGAGGATGACGTCACCAGAGGATATTATCAGAGGATGACGTCACCAGAGGATGATCACCAGACGATGGTCATCAGAGGATATCATAAGAGGATACAATAAGAGGATATTACTAGAGGATATCATCAGAGGATATTACTAGAGGATATCATCAGAGGAACTTGTTAGAGGATATCACAAGAAGATCCCATCGGAGGATATAATCAGAAGTTCCCATCAGAGGATTCCGTTGGAGGATAATTCCAGAGGATCTCATTAGAGGCAAAAATCAGAAGCTACATAATTAGAAGCTGAAAGTATGCTCAAAAAAGAATCTGAACAAAATGCTCAAAAAAGAATCGGAGTAAAAGACTTAAGAAACATAATCTAGCTAAAAGTATGCTCAAAACAGAATCTAAGCAAAATGCTCAAAACAGAATTGGAGTAAAATACTCAAGAAACAAAATCTACTTAAAAATATGCTCAAAACAGAATCTGAGCAAAATGCTCAAAATAGAATCGGAGCAAAAGACTCCAAAAACAGAATCTGAGCAAAATACTCCAGAATATTCTCAAAACAGAATCGATCGAAATACACTGTAGAAGTAAAACAACAAATCAAAGTGAAGCTCGAATTTCTACTATAAATAGAGGCTTAATGCTGAAGAATAAAGCATCGAAAAACAGAAGAACTCAAGCAAAAATTCATAAGTACTCAAAGAGTTCAAAGGAGAGAAACACTTGCTTAAAATATAAATATTTTCTAAGTGTTCTTTTCTTAGAGTGTGAGGCTGATTGTCAATATAAATTTTTCAGAAGCAAACACTCAAGTTCAAGTTAATCTTATTGTGAGTATTAACTTTCCAGAAGTATTTACTTAGCTTTAATTTCGATCCCTTGTATAAAATCCTATAGTGTTGAAGTTCCTTCTAAAATCTTGGGTTGTCAGGTTGTTAGAAAAAGACTTAGCTTGTAGGTTTAAGGTTGTGAAGTTCCTCAAAAGTCTGGGGTTGTCAGACTGTTTGAGAAGACTTGGCGGTATAGTCAAGGTGTTGTTGTTCCTCAAAAGTCTGTGGTTGTCAAACAATTTGAGAAGACTTGGCTGGTATAGTCAAGGTGTTGTTGTTCCTCAAAAGTCTAGGGTTGTCAGGCTGTTTGAGAAGACTGGCTTGAAGGGTTAGTGGTGTTGTAATTCAAAGGAGTTTGAATTAGTGAAAAAGCCTTCTGAAGGAAAGGACTGGATGTAGCCTAGTTAACGGTGAACCAGTATAAATTCAAGGTGTTAACTTTTATTATCCGCTGCTTATTTACTCTGATTGCTCATTATTCAACTAATTAGAAAAAAGAATTAAAGTTTGTAAAACACAATTCAACTCCCATTCTTGTGTTGCACCTTCAGTTTCGAGGTGTGGTCAGAGATCTAACCTAGTAAATTCCCACTATTATAGAACCTCAATAGAAATATATGTCATATTCATTTAGATCTCTTTATTCATCTTTAGCTTCATGTTCATCACTCTGTTCTGGTAAGTTGCTCCTTTAATTTGATGGATATGTTCATCACTTTGTTCTGGTAAGTTTCTCCTTTAATTTGATGGATATGTAGTTTTTTCAACATTCTCTCTTTGCTTGGAACTTCTGTCTTTTACACTTTCTACATTTTTATGGATTTCTTGTGGATGTTTGGTTTCCCATAGTGGTGGGAACGTTCTCTATTGTCGTGGTTGGTAAATGAAATGAGTAGCTTTTAGGTGAAATTGCAATAGGATAATGTATTTCAAGTTTTAGACACGGTGGTAAGCTACGAAGGGTATGTCGCGCCACCATGCCCCTTTTTTGGGCATAGTGGCTAGTGATCCTTTGCCCTTTCACTTCTTGGATGGTGGTGGAAGGGTGGATTTGATAAACTTGAATTCTTTTTCTCTCTCTACCTTTTAGGTCGTCATAGTGAAGGTGTCACGACTTGGAAACCAACGTTGTAACCAGTTCACAAACTAATACTCATAGTTTGCCAAGCCTATCAACCAACTTAAAAAAATAAGCAATTAAACAGTTCTAAATGACCATTATTTCAAAAAAAAAATTCCTCGAAATTTCGACAGAGTATGCTCTATAATTTTCAACATTTCCAAATACAAAAATCATGTTTCAACATGTAATCCAACCAACATCTCAAAAGGCAAAACTAAAAGTTTAATGAATTCCAAAATGACTCTCTAAACTCAAAATAGCTACAGAATCATTATGACTCAACAGATACATAACAAAA
Source organism: Cicer cuneatum (assembly GCA_037974295.1). NCBI lineage: Eukaryota > Viridiplantae > Streptophyta > Magnoliopsida > Fabales > Fabaceae > Cicer > Cicer cuneatum. The sequence continues at coordinate 45,589,675 of JBBPBO010000003.1, read as the reverse complement.
GGGTGTTGGAACCAAGTTGGTTCTTTCAATTAATGTTTTGATTTTAACAAAAGTATTTTATGTAAATCGTATTTTGACTTAGAAGAATGAAAAATCAGAGGATGTATGACGTCACCAGAGGATACACCAAAGGATATCATCAGAGGATGATGTCAGCAAAAGATACCTCTAGAATATACAACCAGAAGATACAAATCAGAAGCAGACGATGTCACCAGAGGATGATGTCACCAAAAGATTCGGCCAGAAGATATCACTAGAGGATACATCCAGAGGATGCATCTAGAGGATACCAGAGGATGTCACCAGAGGGTACCAAAAGATACCTCTAGAGAATACCAGAGGATGTCATCAAAGGCAAACATCAGAGGATATCATCAAAAGGAAGAAAAAATAACATCATCAGAGGATAGTTTTCTTGGCCCAAATTAGAAGGAAGCAGATTCCAAAAAGAGACTTGGACCTGACCAAAAGGAAGCTTATTAGAGGGAGACTTGGTCCAGACCAGAAGGAAACATAAGTTAGACTTGGTCCAAACTTGGACCTGACCAGAAGGAAGCTTGTCAGAGGGAGACTTGGTCCAGACCAGAAGGAAACATAAGTTTGACTTGGTCCAGACTTGGTCCAGACCAAAAGATAAAATGGTCCTGAACATAAGACTTAGTCTAGACTTGGTCCAGACTTGGTCCAGATTAGAAGATAAATGGTCTAGATTAGAAGATCAATAGTCCAGATCAGAAGATCAATGGTCCAAATCAGAAGATCACAGAATGGTACATATCAGATCACATGGTCCAAAGTTGGTCGTGATCAGAAGATCATTGTATGGTACAAATCAGATCACATGGTCCATAGTTGGTCGAGATCAGAAGATCATACGGTCCAGAATTTAAATCATGACGCAGATCAGTGACGACTTGATTAAAATTCGAAGAAGACTTGATTGAATTTTGATAGAAATTTGATCAAAGTATTAAGAGGATTTGATTCAAAAATCACTGAAGAGTTGAAGGAAATTCGAATGCAATCTGAAGCTAAAAAGATATGGTTTGAAATTAAGTGAAACAGGATTGGCCAACAGAATATTCAAAGGAAATATGAGCAAGATTTATCTCGAATTTAAGCTTGGACAAACCCTTTGTTGGAACCAAGTTGGTTCTAAGTACTTAGGATTTTGATGGTTACAAAAGCACTCAATGTAATCTTATTTTGTACCTTGAATTATTAAGTTAAATAAAATCAGAATATGAAGAAATCAGAAGCAGAAGATCAAAGGAAAATGAATTCTGGAATTTCCAGAAGATATTCCAAGATGTCAAAACATCACCAGAAGATATCTTTGCTGGCCCAGAACAGAAGGAAGAAAAATTAGAAGGAAACATGGCTCATACCAGAGGAAAGCCTGCCAGAGGGAGAGTTGTTCCAGACCAACAGGAATCAAATATCAAATTTATTCCAGAAGTTATTTTGACCAGAAGATGGCCTGGCAGTGAAAAATTAAATAGCCCAGACTTGTTCCAGACTCAACCAGAAGCTATGTTTAAGGGTCCAAAACAAGAGAATCAATCCAGATGTGACCCAGACAATAAGATAGCATGATTCAAGACATGAGATTAAGTCCAGACCAAAAGAAATGAATTCCAGAATCAATCCAGACCTGGTCCAAAATCAAAGGTAAAATGCCAGACTGAAATAATTTTTTGTTCAAGTTAATTTTAGTTTATTTCAGACCAACTCCAGAATTTGTCCAGATCAGAAGAAAAATATTCAGTTCAATGGTTCAGAGTTAATTATTTGGTCCAGTGATGGTCCAGATCAGAAGATCAGACCATGGGCCAGTGTTGGCTGAAATCAGAGGGACAGGATGTGCAGTCCAGCAAAGGCCGAGTTCAGAGGATTATAGCATATCAGGTGCGCATCCAGGAGGGCCGAAATCAGAAGATCAGAGGGTCAGGAAGTGTGGTCCAGGGATAGCCGAAATAAGAGGATCAGAGCATATCAAATAGGTTGGTCCAGATGTGGACTAGCGCATGAAGATCCAATGGTCCAGATTTAATCAGAAAAATTATACGGTGGAGAATTTAATTTATTTTGATCAAAGGATTAAAAAGATTTGTTACAAAAATAAAGTGAGGTGTTGTGGAATTCAGGAGCTGTGGCGGGAAGGAACTAACTGATTTAATTGGCCACTTATTTTGAAAGAAAATCTGAAGATATGTTTTTTATTTATATGAAGCACAATTGGTCAAGTTATTTTTTCAAGAGAATCCATCGATATTCAGCTCGAAATTAAGCTATGGAAGAGGCCCTAATCTGCATCTATAAAAGGAGGCTCAAGGCAGAATACTTAGTATCGAAAATCACAAAAGAGTCATACACTTCCAAAGCAAACACTCAAATTTTCAGAGAGGTCAATTGTGAGTTCCAGCTTTCAAGAAGCAAGTACTCGTGTTATTTTCTTTCCACTGTGTCAAATCTAAGTTGTTGAAGTAGAGTCTACAATCTGAGGGAGTCAGTAGGGGTAGCAGATTACTTGGCAATTAGATTCATAGTGTTGTAATTCCTTCTACAATCTAGGATTGTCAGCATGGCAGGAGAAGACAGGAGCTGTATTCCTCAAGAGTCTAGGATTGTTAGACTTTTTGAGAAGACTGACTTAGAGGGTCAGTAGCACGGTTGTAATTCAAGGTTTGAATTAGTGAAATCCTTCAAGGTGAAGGGACTGGACGTAGCCTCGTTAACGGTGAACCAATATAAAAATTCTGAGTTTTATTTTTACTTTATATCCGCTGCTAACTCTGTTTTTAATCATATATCAAGTTTTGTTTTAAAAGTGTAAAAACAGGAAAAGTATTCAAGTTAAGTCAAACACAATTCAACCCCCCTTCTCGTGTTTGCATCTTCACCCTTAAGTGCAGCTATAAAAGGAGGCTTCAGGCAGCAACACTAAGTATCGAAAAACAAGAAACTCAAGCTTCAAATTCAAAGTTATCCGAAAGTTCAACAGAGATAAATACTTGAGTACAAAAGCAATATTTTCTAAGTGTTTTCGAGAGAGAAATTCAGTGCAACAATCAACTTTCTAGAAGCAACAAAAGAGTGCAAGAATCAGTGCAGCAATCAACTTTCCAGAAGCAACTTTGTAGAGTTCCAAACCTTTGTAATCAAACCCGTTAGAGGTGTAAATTCCTTCTTCAATTTGGGGTTGTCAGATTGGTAGGAGAAGACTTGAGTTGTAGAGTCAAGGTGCTGTTATCGTTCCTCAAAAGTCTGGGGTTGTCAGACTATTTGGGAAGACTGACTTGGAGGGTCAGGTGTTGTAATTCACAGGTTTTGAATTAGTGGATTAAAGCCTTCAGAGTGAAGGGACTGGATGTAGCCAAGTTAATGGTGAACAAGGATAAATCGTTGTGTTCTTATGTTGTTATTATCCACTGCTGAGTCTAATTAATTATTCATCAAATAATTCACATCAACATTCAACAAAACAGCAAAAGAATTCAAGTTTGGCAAACACAATTCAACCCCCCTTCTCGTGTTTGCACCTTCAAAGAGCCACCGATCAAGAAGGCCTACCAAAAATGTGACCGAGACATGAATCTACTAACATCTTGCTACTCAGCTGTTTGCGAATCTTAAAAAAAGAATAAACAACATGAAGGAGTAAGTCACAAACACATAGTGAGGAGACAACAATCACCACCAACTAGAAAGGAAACAAAAAAAGGCACAAACAATTGTTTTACAATCTTTTGGCAATTAGGCTAAACAATACTACATTAAATATAGATAATTCTCAATAAAGTAAACACATGTTAAATGTGTAATGGGAAACACAAGAAAGAGGGTTTGAATTGTGTTTCTTTTTAAAATATTTTTAACGTTACTAAGCTATAGTAAGGAAAACACGACAGATGAACAAAAACAAAATAGAATAAGACATACGATTTATCATGGTTTACCTCCAACACGGTAACTAAGTTCAGTTTCTTCAATCTGAAGGATTTAATCCAGTACTTCACCACATAATTACACTTTCACTAAACACATATTAGTCAAACTGATTATGTTCAAGTCTTCTCAACCTTATAGCTTATTACAATCAAGCTGTTGAGGAACACAACCCATACTGGGCTAGGTTACAAAAGAATAGGTTTTCTGAAAAAGCTTTCATAAGAGAGTGTTTAGGAATTTGTACTCTTAGAAACATATCCCATTACTTAGGTAAAATGAGTGATTAAGAGCAAGAGTGCAAATGAGGCTGTATATGCTTATAGTTGTGTGTTTCTTTTATTTTTCAAGTGAGGAATGCGTGTACTTTTATAAATATCATTTAGGGTTTTTGGGCGTTGTCCTGATTGCAAGAAATTATCATAAATCATGAAGTTTCGTATCAAATCTTTTGAGATTGATTTTCTATTGAAAACTTTTCAAAACGAATCGTTGTAATTGATTCGATGTGTAGTACTTCAATTTTGTCCGACCAATTAAAAATAATTAAAAAAAAAGTAGTAATATGTTTAATAAATATTTTGCACTTATTATTATTAAGTAAAAAAATCATCATTTTATAAATGGTCCAATATCGAGTTTATATTTATATGACTTTTAATTACATTATATTTAGCATAATAAATAAATAAGAAAAACAAAGAGAAGTACACTTTCCTTACAGCTTCCTCCTTTTTCTTTTTGCTACAAGCAACCTCATCTCCTATTTTAATTTTAATTTTTTTTCTTTTAACAGGGTTATATCTTCACCAGTTTACCCTCAATCAAAAACGTCAAGTTACAACATTTGTATACTCAATCAAAAAGATCAACCACTTATTCTGTTAATTAACTAAAGTTGTTTGATTTTGCTGCAATAATTAAAGTTGTTTAACAATAAAAAATCCATAACTTAATTTTCTCTCAGGAATACAAATATTCACCACTTTAATCTATAAACTGAGACAAAAAAATCAATCAAAGAAGATAAAAAGGGCTGAAAAGAAAACAGGAAATAACTTTTTCCCTTTTTGTTTTTTTTTCTTTCGCTTTTCCTCCGTGTGCGCACAACCACAACATGTTTCTTCATTCTTTCTCTTTCTGTGTTTTGTTTCTTTTTCGTGCATGCAACACTTCCTTTTATTCTTTTATAACCTTTGTTTTTGTTTCATATTTTTTATTAATTAATGTTATGTTTTGTTATTTTTTTAATAAAAAATTAATGGTTTTTGGGCTTTAGGTCATTGTTTGGTTGTATGGGCTCAATCTATTTTCTCTAGATTGTTTGTTTTTTTAATGGTTTCATCTTTAATTAATTTATTATTTTAAACGGATCAAAATGGCTTAAAATGATTAATTTGATACTACATATTTTTTTAATTCTTCGAGTTATTAAAACACAAATTAGGACCATTTGATAGTTTTAAAAACTTATTTTATATTAAATAAATAAATTTTTTTTAGAAAATTGATTAATTAGATATGACATCTTTTTTAATCTTTTAGGACACAAGTTGTGACAACTTGATAGTTCTAAAACTCATGTTTTAAATAAATTAATATTAAATCAATTTTTTAATTTGATTAATTAGATGTGACATCTTTTCGCCTTTGAGTTTTTTAAGACACAAGTTGTACAATTTGGTGACTTTAAAACTCCCTTTTTATAACCAAAATAGTAAAACTATTCTTAAACAGGTTCACTAGACGTGACATCTTTTTTAATCGTTAGTTTTTAAGACATAAATTGTACAACCTGATAGTCTTAAAACTTGCATTTTAAAATAATTATTCAAATCAAGCAAACTCATTTTTTTCGTCAAAACAATTTTTTTATCAACAACAAAACACACTTTCTTTAAAAGAATCAACACATCCGCATTTTCTACCCAAGAACTGCGTAGCTTTGATTTTTCCATTGCATTGAGAAATACATAGGAGCAAAATCGCACTCTTGTCAAGCATAATAATAAAAAATTATTTTTTCCTTTGTATTTTAAATACACTCTTATCTCTAGATTATTAAAAAAGATTATATTTGCATTAAAAAAAGAGAAATAAATTTATATAAGTTAACATTAACTTTGCACAATTAATTATAGCTAGCCGTATTTTAACGGATGTCGTAGTGTGTTAATACCTTCCTTACAAATAAACTTTGGTGGTGGCTCAATTGAATTCGAGAAACATTCGAAATTTTAGGCCACGACAACTAGCAACTCCATTGGGGATTATTAGAGTGTCAAGCCTAACATAATTAATTGTGCAATTTTTTTACTTCTTTTATATTTATTTCTCCTTTCATTTTCTTTACTTTATGTCTTTATTGTTTATTAGTTATTTTCTTGTATTTTACATCGTTTATTGGATTGTGATTCTCTTCACACACTATGCATTCACTTACTCACACACTTATGAGTGAGATCCTATACATGAGCCTGAGTGAAGCTTAAGTTTAGTTAGGGGTTTAGTGGTAATCATTTTGGATGTACAACCTATTTGGTTATTGCAAAGATCTTGTCTAGAGTGTGACTCCATTAGAAATACCTATATTTTGGATGTACTTCCTATTTGTAGTGATGTTTCAATGCGAGTACCTGGCTCTAGAGACAATGAACTTTAGGATTGTAGATCCCACACATGAAAGTCTTCATGAATGAAGAAGCTTATAGACTTTAAGATTTCTCCAATCTTGGATTGCGATTCTCTTCACACACTACACATTCACTTACACACACACACACACTTATGAGTGAGACCCTATACCCGACCCTGAGTGAAGCTTAAGTTTAGTTAGGGGTTTAGTGATAATCATTTTGGATGTACATCCTATTTGGTTATTGCAAAGATCTTGTCTAGAGTGTAACTCCATTAGAAATACCTACATTTTGGATGTACTTCCTATTTTTAGTGAGGTTTCAATACGAGTACCTGGCTCTAGAGACCAATGACTTTTAGGATTGTAGAACCCACACAGAAATTGTTCACGAATTAAGAAGCTTATAGACACTAAAATTTCTCCAATCTTGGATATAATGCATCTAAGTCATGTCCTAGCCTTCTGGCTTTTAAATGGAAGGATTGTTTTTCACCGTCCGACGTCAGTATACCTCTCAATTTTTCTTTGTTGCATCCATGCAAATAGCTTTCATCTTTAATAATAAAATTAAATGTTTTTATTGTACTATTCATTCCCTTCATGCATTAAAAATTATTTTCAAAAATATCATATCATACAATATTCATAATTAATCATTTTTATGTAGGTCCATTAGAGAACCATTGAATTCTAAGCTAGGTTGTGGATATCTCTGATTGAAAATAGGACCCAACAATGAAACCACAATCCCAATGTTAAAGAAAACGCTCAATGTGAGGGCCAAAAAGCCTCAGGTTGACATTTAAAAAAGACTTTGTAGTATGTTGGAGCCTAATCACCGATTAACCTTTACTAAATAATATGGAAAGATTCTTGATTTATTGGATATGGATAGACAGATAGGGGCTATTACCGCCTTGGCTCAATTCTACGATAGTCCTTTGAGATGTTTCACCTTTCAAGACTTCCAACTTGCGCCTACTTTGAAAGAGTTTGGACCAATCTTAGGTTACTCCCTAGAAAAAGGGAAACCTTATCATTACATGGGGAATTATCCATCCACAACCAAAGTAGTTGAGATACAAAGGGTTGAAGAGGAAGAGTTTATTAACTAAAAGAGAAAAGGGACTTCTTGTTTTCTAAGAAATTTTTTTTTAAGAAGGAGCACATCATTTAGCTAAAGCCCAAGATTTGGGGTGCTTTTATGGAGGTTCTAGCTGTCACCATCTATAGGGTTATTCTATTCTTGAGTGATGAAGAATTCATAGATTTAGTAGCAATCGATGTCTTCCTAGCTTTGAAGAATAAAGGAGAAAATCCTACAATAGCTGTCTCTGCTGATGTGTACTATACACTTAACTATTGTTAGGAGAAAAAAGGCAAGCGAATTTTGTGTTGTTTACCTGTTTTGTACGTCTGGTTGGCGAATCATATGTTTGATAGTGGGTGCAAAAAGCTTTGCCTTATCAATGATTTCAAGAATTTTTACGTTGGCATAAAGGATAATTGAGAATGGGCTCAGAGATTGGTAAATCTTAATGAAAAAACAGTTCAATGGTATGCGAGATGGCGAGAAGTAAAAGAAGTAATATACCAATGTGGAACATTCCCTAATTTGCCACTTATGGGGACTAGAGGTTGCGTGAATTATAATCCATATTGGCCTTGAGAAAACTGGGATATCCCATCATAGGAGAACCGACACCAAAACAGATAACCCATGTTATTTTTTATGACATGAGTCTAGAAAACATTCAAGATTTGAGGAGAGTACGTCAATCTTGGAATACGATGATCAGAAAAGGGAAGGAGCTAAGAAGTAGAAATTGTGGTTCAGATGATTATTACCGACGGTGGTTCAAGAATAAGGTCCAAGAGATTAAGCTACCTTTTCTTCGTACATCTGAGGCAGCCAAAGAAACAACAATGCAACCCACTATTGTTAGTGAAGAGATTGAGAGGTTGCAAGCATCAATTCTAGAGCCGGGAGAAGAAAAGAAGAATTTTCGAGAAGAATTGATGGTAGTCTGCCGAGCATATGAGACTGCCCAATTGGAAAATGAGCAGAAGATGATTTCCTTTGAAAGATCAAATAAGATGGAAAAGGTGGAGAAAGATTGTAGGCTTAAGCTTCAATGCAATTTAAGGGCCTTTGACGAGTCTTTATGTTTGAGAAGACAAGAAAGAGGCCAAGCACGAGAGGAAGTTGAGAAATTGAGAAAATGGTTGAAAGATTCAAAAATCAGTGAGAGAAATGCAAAAAGACAATTTGAATATTTGAAATAGTAGTTGGAGAGAGTGGTAGCATAATATAAGACAAGGATAAAAGAAGAAAAGAATGAAAATAAGAAGTGGTTGCCTTGTACCAAGATGCATGGTTGAAGGAACAAGAGGAGGAAAATATGTTAAGAATTCGAATGATGGATCAAGTGGAAGAAATAGAGATGTTTGGGCAAGAAGAGATAATGTGAATGGATCTTTGTGAAATACTCACTTTCATAGCCAACCAAGCCTCCAAAAAGATTCTTTTAGGCCTATACTCTTAAGGAAAGTAGAAGCAAGGATGGTTCCATCTGCCACACCTGTTGAGATTATTACTTTCGTTCAACATTGTAATAGTTTTATAGAAGCGATGAATGGTTTAATTTTCCGAGAGCGATAGAAACAATGTATTTCAAATATAAAGAGAAATGTTGCACATATACCCTTTTAATTATCAATGAACGAGTTTATTTTGAGTTTTCTCTACATATGTGTTTGGTTATGATCTAGAGAAGATGTTTGTGCCTAGGTTGTGAGTCAATGGTTCTCTAATACCCATATGCATGCATATAAATCTTTGTTTTTTAACGAGCTTCATATGATCTTTCAGAAATCAATAAAGTTGTTTCTCTGACACCCTTATCAGACTCGCGCAAACTCTAATATCATGGATGAACTTGAGAAAAACCAAGAAGTGATGAGAGAGGATATTAGCCAATTGAAGGACAAGGTTGATCGAATCCTAAAAGCTATTCATGCTTTGGCAAGGAAAGAGAATACAAATGGGAATCCTCCAACTTCAAATGAAGAACACCAAACCACCTTTTCTCATCCATTAGGATTTATCCCGACTACCCAACAATTTCGTACGATAGCTATGCAATTTCATACATATGGTCTCCCACCTGGTTATACTCTGTCCTTATTCATCAACCCCATGGAAAACAACCCAAACCACTCAACTATCAACTCCCAAAGCCTAAACCAACCACAAATCCCATCTCCTCTGGGCTACGTGCCACCCCCAAACACCATACCCTTAGAAAATATTCCATTAAGTGCACCCCAAGTACCCTTAGAAAACTTCTCATTCATTTTTTTCAAGACAGTTTGAGTGGGGCATCATTAAGTTGGTATGTGCATCTCGAGCAAAATCGAATCTGTTCGTGGAAAGACTTGGTTGATGCCTTTTTAAAATAATATAGGTACAACATTGACTTGGCCCCTGACACGATGCAATTGGAAAATTCATTGAAAAAAGACAATGAAACATTCAAAGAAAATGCACAACGGTGGAAAGAAGTGGCATCACAAATAGATCCTCGTTTATGTGAAAGAGATATGGTTGGTATGTTTATGGATACTCTCCAGTCACCCTTTTATGATAAGATGATTGGGAGTAAGTCATCAAAATTTTCTAACATGGTCATGATAGGAGAAAGAGTAGAAAATGGGATGATGAGTGGTAAGTGTTGGAACCAAGTTGGTTCTAAGTACTTAGGATACACCGGGATGTCAAAACACTACCAGAGGATATCTTTGCTGAGGCATAAAATGCATCCAGAATGCATCCTGGAATTACCAGAGGATACACCAGGATGTCAAAATACTACCAGAGGATATCTTTGCTGGCCTAGAACAAAAGGAAGTAAAGTCAGAAGGAGACCTGGACCAGACCAGAAGGAAGCCTGCCATATGGAGAGTTGTTCCAGACTAGAAGATGTCAAATGTCAGATTTATTGCAGAAGTTATTCTGACCAGAAGATGGCCTGACAGTGAAATGATAAACAGCCCATACTTGATCTAGACTTAATCAGAGGGTAAATAAATGATCTCCAGATTTGATCCAGATTTGACCCAGACCAGAAGATAACATGGTTTAAGGTATGAAACTAAGTCCAGACCAGAAGAAATGATCTCCAGAATTGATCCATAACTGATCCAAAACAGAAGGTAAAATGTCCAGACTAAAATATTATTTGTTCAAATTTAATTTTAGTTTAATCCAGACCAAGTCCAGAATTGGTCCAGATCAGAGGGAAGATTTTCAGATCAATGGTTCAGATTTAAGTATTTGGCCCAATGTTGGCTGAGATCAGAAGATTAGACCATGGCCCAGTGTTGGCCGAAATAAGAAGGTCAGGATGTGTGGTCCAACAATGGTCGAGATCAGAGGATCACAGCAAATCAGTTTGCTAGACCAGGATTGCTGAGATCAGAAGATTAGAAGGTTAGGAAGTGTGGTCCAGGGATAGCCGAAATCATAGGATCACAGCATATCACTAAGTATGGTCCAGATGTGGACTAGCGCAGAAGATCAAATGGTCCAGATTTAATCAGGAGGATTAACGGTGGAGATTTTAATTTATTTTGATCAAAGTATTGAAAAGATTTGTTACAAAAATAAAGTTAGGTATTGTGGAATTCAGGAGCTCTTGGCGGGAAGAATCTAAAGACATGATTGGCCAGTTATTTTTGAAAGAAATCTGAGGCTTAAAAAAGATATGTTTTTTATTTAAATGAAGCCCAATTGGTCAAGATATTTTTGCAAGAGAATCCAGCAAGATTCAGCTTGAAATTAAGCTTGGAAGAGGCCCTAATCTGCATCTATAAAAGGAGGCTCAAGGCAGAATACTTAGCATCGAAAATTAAAAAAGAGTCATACACTTCCAAAGCAAACACTCAAGTTTTCAGTGAGGTCAATTGTGAGTTCCAGCTGTCAAGAAGCAAGCACTCTTGTTATTTTCTTTCTCGTGTGATTTAAGTTGTTGAAGTAGAGTCTACAATCTCAGGGAGTCAGAAGGGGTAGCGGATTACTTGGCAATTAGATTCAAAGTGTTGTAATTCCTTCTACAATCTGGGGTTACAGATTGGCATAAGAAGAAAGGTGTTGTATTCCTCAAGAGTCTAGGATTGTTAGACTGTTTGAGAAGACTGACTTGGAGGGTCAGTAGAACTGCTGTAATTCAAGGTTTGAATTAGTGAAATCCTTCAAGGTGAAGGGACTGGACGTAGCCTCGTTAACGGTGAACTAGTATAAAAATTATGTGTTTTATTTTTACTTTATATCCGCTGCTAACTCTGTTTTTATTCATACATCAAGTTTTGTTTTAAAAGTGTAAAAACATGAAAAGTATTCAAGTTAGTCAAACACAATTCAACCCCCCCTTCTCGTGTTTACACCTTCAGTAAGATCGTATGTGGAGCGAGTGGTGTGAAGAAACCCCAAATAGGATTCACAAAGAAGAAAGAAGGGGATGTTAACACTGTAATGGTAAACCCAATGGTATTTTATTCTCCATTCATGAATTCTTATCGACTTCCAAATTTTTAGCCACCGATACCTCAAATTCGCTACACTCCCTATCCATATGTGGCTGCAACCTCACAAGCTCCATACCCCTAATATCACCCTTCAAGGCCACCTTATTATCAACCATCTCTTGTCAAACTCCCTTATATCATGTTTTCCCAACAAAACCAATGGAACCAAAATCCAAGCCCAAATCAATACAAACCACCAACTAATTGAGAAAATAAGCTAACCCATTTTGATCCGATTCCCATGACATAGAGCCAATTGTTGCCTTACCTACTTCAGAATTCAATGGTAGTCATCAGACCAATGAAACCCTTGGAATCACCATTCCTAAAATGGTACAACCCAAACGGAAAATATGAATACCATGCAGGAGCTGTAGGGCATTTCGTCAAAGATTGACAAGCCCTAAAATCTAAAATGCAAGAACTGATTAATGTAAAATGGCTTATCTTCAAGGAAGACTGTCCTAATGTGGGGAGTAATCTCACGTCAGGCCATGGGAATCCCTGTGTCAATGTCATTGAAGATGGGGTAGACCAATGTGCAATTGAGGATATAAAATATGTGAAAACCCCTACGAAAGTGATTTTTGCTGAGCTATGCAAGTTAAACTTGATTGAGACGATTAACAAGGAGGTTAATATTTGTGGTGTTCACGCTCCATAAAAACTGGTGAAGAGTTCAAGGAATTCCTTAAGAATTAATGGATACGAATTTCATACAAGTAAGTTGTGCAAAAGATGATCATGTGTTGACCATAGAGTCGTGCGTTGAAAATAGTAGATCTTTCCCAAGACCATTGGAAATCCTATATAGAAAAGAGGATTTTAAGCCAAATCCAATAATTGTCCAAGCACCAAACCCTTTTCCTTATGAAAGTACCAATGCAATACCATGGAATTATGAAGTCACATACCATTTGGCCAATCATCAATCATGTGATAGCTCTGGACCTAAAGAAACTGATGTCACCAATATTTCAGGGATTGGTGGGATGACTCGAAGTGGTTGAGTCTATGTCCCTGAACAACCTAGAAAAAAGGAGGGTCATGGAGAAAAAGGGAAAAAAGCTATGAGTCATGCTACAAAAGGACTAGAGACTTGCAAAAAGACGGTGCCTGAAAAAGAAGCTAATGAATTTTTGAAGTTTATCAAGCAATGTGAATATAAGGTGGTGGATCAACTAAATCAAACCCCTTCCAAGATATATTTTATTTCCTTTTTATTAAACTCTGAAGCACATGGAAGAACACTGATGAAAGTTTTAAACGAGACCCTTGTTACTCATGATATCACTGTTGACCAATTTGATGGAGTTGTCGGTAACATCACAACTAGTAGTTGTTTGAGTTTTAGCAATGGTGAATTACCAGTTGAGGGGAAAATCATAATAAAGCACTACACATCTTTGTGAAATGTCATGATCATATTCTCTCACAGGTGCTAGTTGATAATTGTTCGTAATTAAATGTCATGCCAAAATCAACACTCTTAAAACTATTTGTTGATGGAGCCTGTATGAAGTCCAGTGCTATGGTGGTGAAAACATTTGATGGATCAAGGAGACAACATATCGGTGATATTGACCTGCCGATTCAAATCTCACCCCATGACTTTGGTATAACCTTCCAAGTGATGTATATTAAACCGGCTTACAGTTGCCTTTTTGGGAGACCAGGGATTTATGATGCTGGAGCAGTGACATCTACTCTTCATCAAAAGCTAAAGTTTATAGTGAACAATAAGCTGGTAGTAATACATGGGGAAAAAATATGATAGTGAATCATCTATCTTCTATGGGCTACACTAAAGACATGGAGGAAGTCATAGAGACTTCCTTTCAACCATTAGAAATTGAAAATGTTGTTTTCGTGGGTGAAGGGTTTCACTTAAAGAAACCAAAACTATCTACCACATCATTGAAGTCTACCAAAGCCATGTTGGAAAAAGGGGCTTTTGTTAAGTTGGGGACATTTTTAGAACTACCGGAAAAGAACGATAGGTACATGTTGGGATATGTACCTACCAAAGCTAATAAGGAAAAAACTGTAAAAGAAAAAAGGAAAGCAAGATGGCTCGTTTGGAAAACCGGGCACCAAATTGATAGAAGATTCTTATTTGTGACATTCGCCAAACCTTTTAAAGCGCCAAAATAATATATGACAGCCAAGTGGTTGTTGCGGAAGAAGATCATGTTGATGATGATACTATCTAACAAGTGTACCCTTGTCCTCCAAATACCAGTCTCAACAATTGGAAGATCATCAAGTTTCCCATGTTTGTTAATTCATGTTCAAAGTAATTATGTATTTTAACTCATTTTGCTTTGTCCAAGGCTATAAGAACAACTAATTAGGGTGCATGTATTTCAATTCCGTACTTATTATCAATAAATGCATTTTTGAATTCTCCAACCGTTTTTTTCTCTTGAAATAGAAATCTTTATTCATATTTTTCTTTTTCCTTTTTCTTCTTAATTTAAATAATGCAGAGTCGAAAATGAATCTGGTGAAAATAGCAACGCTAGAACCCATTTTTGTAATTTTGAACGCCCAATTAATGACGTTGATGAGGATTGTGAAGAAAATTGTGAGCCTCACCTAGAACTACAAAGGCTAATCGAACATGAATTTAAGATAATCCATCCCTATCAAGAACCTGTTGAGGTGATCAATTTGAGGACTGAATATGATAAGAAAGAAATTGAAATTGGTATGTCAATGAAAGGAAGTGATTGAGAAAAGTTGATTAAACTTTTATTTGACTATGTGAACATCTTTGCATGGTCATAACAGGATATGCATGGGCTAGATACTAACATAATTGAACACAAACTACCGCTCAAGTCTGAATGTGCTCCAATTAAACAAAAACTAATGAGGATGAGGCATGATATTTCACTTCAAATTAGAGAAGAGTTGAAAAAGCAATTTGATGTTGGCTTCCTAGTAGTGGCAAAATATCCTCAATGGGTTGCTAATATTGTCTCAAGTTTTAATAAAAAATGGAAAGGTTCGAATATGCCTTGATTATCGGGATTTAAATAAAGTCACTCCTAAAGATGATTTCCTTTTGCCTCATATTGATGTCCCAGTGGATAACACTGCTTAATATTCTCTTTTCTCCTTCATGTTTGGTTTTTCAAGATACAATCAAATCAAGATGGATCCCGAGGATATGGAGAAAACTACATTCATCACACAATTAGGAACTTTATAAAGTGATGCCATTTGGATTGAAGAATGCTAGGGCAACCTATCAAAGAGCAATGGTAACTTTTTTCATGTGGATGATATGATTGCAGAGTCTCGAACCAAAGAAGACCATGTTGTTAACCTTCAAAAGTTGTTTATGCAACTAAGGAAGTTAATACTCCGTTTAAACCCTGCTAAATGCACTTTTTGTGTGAGGTCAGACAAGTTACTTGGGTTTGTCGTTAGTCAAAAAGAGATAGAAGTGGACCCAAATAAGGTAAGAGCAATACAAAAAATCTCGGCTCCACACATGGAAAAATAAGTTTGTGGCTTTTTTGATAGATTGAATTACATTGCCAGATTCATATCACATATCATCGCTATATGCGAGCCAATTTTCAATTTGTTGCACAAAGACCAAAAGGTTGAATGGAATGAGAATTGTCAAAAAGTTTTCGAGAAGATTAAGCAGTACTTGTCAAAACCTCCAATGTTGATGCCTCATGTTCTTGGGAAACTGTTTATTATGTACTCAACAGTACTTGACGAGTCAATGGGTTGTGTACTGGGGAAACATGATGAATCTAGTAAGAAAGAGCACACTATTTTTTATTTGAGCAAAAAAATCATTAGTTGTGAAACAATGTATTCACTGCTTGAACGAACATGTTGCACATTAGCATGGGTTGCTCGTCGATTGAGGAAATATATGTTATGTCATATAACTTGGTTGGGGTCTAAAATGGACCCAATTAAGTACATCTTTGAGAAACCTGCTCCTACTAGAAGGATTGCCCGCTGGCAGATGTTGTTATCAGACTACTATTTGGTGTATGTTACACATAAGGCTATCAAAGGAAGCGCATTAGCAGAGTATTTGGCCCAACAGTCTATAGAAAATTATCAATCAATGAAGTGTGAAGTCCCTGATGAAGGTATAATGACTTTATTTGAAGTGACTGAATCATCTGATAAAGAAAAATGGACGTTGGTGTTTGATGGTGCTTCTAAAGCATTAGGGCATGGAATTGGAGCCATTTTGATTTCCCCAAAGAACTAGTTCACACCATTTACGGCTAGATTGTGTTTTGATTGCACAAACAATATTGTAGAATATGAGGCATGTAACATGGGCATTAACACAGCCATTGAATCAAAGGTAAAAGTTCTTGAAGTATATGGAGACTCATCATTGGTCATCCATCAAACAAAAAGAGAGTGGGAAACTCGATATTCCAAATTGATTTCGTATCATAGGCATATAAAAGAATTGATAGAACACTTCAAGAAAATCACTTTTCACCATATTCCTCGAGAAGGAAACCAATTAGCCGACGAACTGGCCACATTGTCATCAATGTTCAAAATAAACGCTGGTCAGGATGTGCCGGTCACAAAGACGATCACTTACCTTCATTTACATTCATGTTGATCTAGCATCGATAACCAGTTCGAAGAGGATCAATTTTCATTCATGTTCATCTATGCATCGGTAACCAATTTGAAGACGATCATTCACATTTTTATCGATTTACACATCGGTAATCAATATGGAGACGATCATTTACATTCATGTCGATCTATGCATCGGTAAGTAGTACAAAGACGATCAATTCATTCCTATTGATCTATGCATCGGTAACCAATCCAAAGACAATCATTTACATTTTTGTCGATCTACACCTCGATAATGAGTGCTAAGACGATCAATTTTTATTCATGTTGATCTATGCATCGGTTAACCAATCCGAATATGATCATTTTCCTTTTTGTCTATATACGCATCGATAACCAATCTGAACAAAATCATTTTTATTCATGCAAATCTACGCACCAATAACCAATTTGGAGACAATCATTTTTCATCTTTGTCGATCATTTGTTTAGGTTTTCGTTACATATCACATCCTTATCTACTTTCGAATTACTGCTTTTGCATCACACATGCATTACACCCGCTCTTGTATTAAGAATTAATCTACTTTCACAATTTATTTAGAAAAATTTAGGTCCTTAAATTTAATGAAAAAAAGTAATAATATAATTAAGTAGAGGCAGCTAGTACCTTAATTTTGTCCAACCAATTAAAAATAATTAAAAATATTTTTTAAAAACTAATGATATGTTTGATAAACATTTTGCACTTATTATTATTAATTTTAAAAAAAATAGTTATTTTATAAAATGTCAAATTTTGAGTCTATATTTATATGGATTCCCATTACAAAACAAAGAGAAGTACACTGCTGCACTTTCCTTATCTTTATGCCTTCTTGCACTTTCTTCTTGTTAAAAGCAACCACATCTCCTATTTTAATTTTAACTTTTTCTCCTAATAAAGTTATATCTTCACTATTTGTACACTTAATAAAAAACGCCAGCCACTTATTACCTTAATTATCCCATGTTGCACCATTTATACATTCAATAAAAAAGGTCAACCACTTATTTTCTTAATTATCTGAGGTTGCTTGATTTTGCTGCAAAACAATAAAAAAATTCAAAACTTAATTTTATCTCATAAACACAAAGATTCACCACATTAGCTTATAAATTGAGACAAAAAAATCAATCAAGGAAGAAAAAAAGGGGCTGAAAAGGAAATAGAAAAGAACATGGAAATGGGATTTTTTTAGACAAAAGTATAGAAACCCAATAGCAACCTTGTTTTATTTTTTTTTCAATACATCCACAAATGCATTCCACCATGAAATCAAACCCATTTTTTGAAGGTACAAACACGAGAAGGGGGGGGGGTTGAATTGTGTTTGACTAACTTGAATACTTTTCCTGTTTTTACACTTTTAAAACAAAACTTGATGTATGAATAAAAACAGAGTTAGCAGCGGATATAAAGTAAAAATAAAACACAGAATTTTTATACAGGTTCACCGTTAACGAGGCTACGTCCAGTCCCTTCACCTTAAAGGATTTCACTAATTCAAACCTTAAATTACAACAGTTCCACTGACCCTCCAAGTCAGTCTTCTCAAACAGTCTAACAATCCTATACTCTTGAGGAATACAGCACCTTGACTTCCTAAGTCAAGTATTCTCCTGCCAATCTGACAACCCCAGATTGTAGAAGGAATTACAACGCCTTGAATCTAATTGCCAAGTAATCTGCTACCCCTTCTGACTCCCTCAGATTGTAGACTCTACTTCAACAACTTAGATCTAACACAAGGGAAAGAAAATAACACGAGTGCTTGCTTCTTGAAAGCTGGAACTCACAATTAACCTCACTGAAAACTTGAGTGTTTGCTTTGGAAGTGTATGACTCTTTTGTGATTTTCGATGATCAGTATTCTGCCTTGAGCCTCCTTTTATAGATGCAGATTAGGGCCTCTTCCAATGCTTAAATTCGAGCTGAATCTTGCTGGATTCTCTGTAAAAATAACTTGACCAATTGGGCTTCATTTAAATAAAAAACATATCTTTTTTAAGCTTCAGATTTCTTTCAAAAAATAACTGGCCAATCAAAACTTTAGTTGCTTCCTGCCGCAGCTCCTGAATTCCACAATACCTCACTTTTATTTTTGTAACAAATCTTTTTAATGCTTTGATTAAAATAAATTAAAATCTCCACCGTTTATCCTCCTGATTAAATCTGGACCATTGGATTCTTCTGCGCTAGTCCACATCTGGACCAAACTAACTGATATGTTGTGATCCTCTAATTTCGGCCATCCCTGGACCACACTTCCTAACCCTCTGATCTTCTGATTTCGACCATCCTGGACTTGCACCTGATATGCTACAATCCTCTGATCTTGGCCATTGCTGGACCACACATCCTGACCCTCTGATTTCGGCCAACACTGGGCCATGGTCTGATCTTCTGATCTCGGCCAACACTGGGCCAAATAATTAATTCTGAACCATTGATCTGGAAATCTTCCCTATGATCTAGACCAATTCTGGACTTGGTCTGGATTAAACTGAAATTAAATCTGGATAAGTAATATTTCAGTCTGGACATTTTACCTTTGATTTTGGATCAGGTCTGGATCAATTCTGGAAATCATTTCTTCTGGTCTGGACTTAGTTTTATACCCTGAACCATGTTATCTTCTGATCTATGTCAAATCTGGATTGATTCTCTTGTTCTAGACTCATTTACTTATCTTCTGGTTGAGTCTGGAACAAGTCTGGGCTGTTTTAATTTCTCACTGCCAGGCCATCTTCTGGTCAGAATAACTTCTGGAATAAATCTGATATTTGATTCCTCTTGGTCTGGACAAACTCTCCCTCTGGCAGGCTTTCCTCTAGTATGGTCCAAGTCTTCTTCTGACATTGCTTCCTTCTGATCTGGGCAAGCAAAGATATCTTCTGTTGATCTTGGAGTATCTTCTGGTAATTCCAGGATGCATTCTGGATGCATCTTCTGCCTCTGCAAACTTCATTTTCTGGTTGTATTTAATGTAATAATTCAAGGTACAAAATAAGATTACATTGAGTCCTTTTGTAAACATCAAAATCCTAAGACTTAGAACCAACTTGGTTCCAACATTTTTGTCTCTCATCAAAGAAACCATTTCAATCAGAATATTCAACAAAAATCAAAGAAAAACATAAGAAAGAAGAAAAAGAAGAAAAAACAAGCGGAACCATAATTGTCACCACCATCTCTGTTGATCGTGTATCCAACTCTGGTGATCGACCACCGTTCAACCGTCCAACAGAGCCGCGCACCATTGCCTTCTTCTTTGTCGCCCCGTCACATATCTAGGTTAACGAGTTACTCCCTCTCCCTCACCATTCTCTCTTTATTAATTAATGATATGTTTTGTATTGTTTTGTTTTTATTAAAAAATTAATGGTTTTTGGGCTCTAGGCCATTGTTTAGTTATATGGGCTCAATCTGTTTTTTCTAGATTGTTTGTTTTTTAATGTTTCATCTATGATTAATTTATTATTTTAAACAAATCAAAATGACTTAAAATGATTAATTTGATACTACATATATATTTAGTTCTTCGAGTTATTAAGATACAAATTAAGACAATTTGATAGTCTTAAAAACTCCTTTTATATTAAATAAATGAACTTTTGTTTTTTAAAATTGATTAATTAGATATGACATCTTTTTTAATTTTTTAGGACACAAGTTGTGACAACTTGATAGTTCTAACACTCATTTTTTGAATAAATTAATCTAAAATCGACTTTTAAATTAGATTAATTAGATGTGACATATTTTAGTATATGAGTTTTTTAAGACACAAGTTGTACAACTTGGTGACTTTAAAGCTCCATTTTTATAACCAAAATAATAAACCTATTCTTAAACGGGTTAACTAGATGTGATATCTTTTTTAATCCTTAGTTTTTAAGACACATATTGTACAACCTGATAGTCTTAAAACTCGTATTTTAAAATACTTATTCAAATCAAGCAAATCCATTTTTTTTGTCAAAACAACTTTTTTTATCAACAACAAAACATAGTTTCTTTAAAAGCAATCAACACGTCTGTATTTTCTACCTAAGAACTACATAGATTTGATTTCTCTATCGCATCGGGAGATACGTAGGAGTAAGATCGCACTCTTGTCGAACATAATAATAATAATTTATGTTTTAAATACACTCTTATCTCTAGATTATTAAAAAAAATTATATTTGCATTAAAAAAAGAGAAATAAATTTATATAAGTTAACATTAATGTTGCACAAATAATTATAGGTAATCGTATTTTAACGGATGTTGTAGGGTGCTAATACCTTCCTTACGCATAATCGATTCCCAAACTCAAAATTTGGTTTCAAATACCATTTTATTTTTTATTTTTAAGGGTTTCCCAATATTTTTCCTATTTTAAATAAACTTTGATGGCGACTCCATTGAATTCGATAAACACTCGAAATTTTAGGCCGTGACACAATGTATCTTGGTATAGAGACAGAGGAATTTAAGGATACGATGATGAAAGCATGTCTCATACACCTTCAAACAAGTAACATAAGTAGGATGTTCATCATAGGATGTGCAAAGACTTTGTCTTCTTCAGAGCGTTGACTTCTTTCAGAGCATACATCATAGATAGGGATGGGAATAGACTAGGTCATCCGTTAAGGGCCTATGGCTTGGTCTACTTATGGTATGGTCTGGTCTGACCTGTTTAATAAGAAAGCTAAGTTCAGGCTATTTTTAAAGCCTATTTATTTAAATAGGTCGGGTTCATGCTTATATAAAAGCCTATTGGGCTTGACAGGCCGACCTATATATATTATTTATTAATGTTATTTTTTATTATTATTTATTAATATTACTATTTCCTATTTTAAAGCTTATCAATTACGCTATTTTCATATTATTTTATTATAGATTTGATTATAATTTTATTAGTTTTCCTTATATATAACCGTCTATTTTAGCCTGTTTAAAAAAAATGTAAAATATAACATTTAAATGTTTTAATGTGAATAAGACTTTTAAATAGGCTTTCAGGTCAAGCCAGATTTTTAAAAAGGCCAGGTCAGGCTGAAAAAAAAGCCTATGATAGGTTGTAGGCCAGACTTAGGCCTAAAAAATTAATCGTGAGCTAGGCTTAGGCCTTTCAAAACCTGACCTGGCCTGGCTTATTCCCACCCCTAATCATAGATCAGAGTGAGACGGTCAAATGCTTGTTGAAGTCATCAGAGCTAGACTAATAGATGCAGATTGTAGTCATCGAAGGGCAATGAATCAGAGCATAACTGCATTCATCAAAGGCAACTGAAACATAATGAATCATGTATTTCTAGAGTCACCATAACGAGAGCATTGCTTTCATTATCAGAGTCAACCAAAATAGAGTGTCTTTTGCATCAATAAAGGCGTGTGTCAAAACGCATTCACCAAACTTAGAAAAATGGAATGGAGCGAAGTCTTGGTGTTCCTTTGTCTTAGTCCAATCATCAAAGGATATAACATAAAATCCTACAAAAGTTACTTGATTTTGGAACTACGCACTTAATCAAAACATTAGTGCTTTAAATTGTTTCCACAAACTAATTTCGTTATCATCAAAATAAGTAAAAGTCGTAGTTTTTATAAATTTAGTCGTTCAAGTAGAAATATTTAAAATCTTGTTCATTAAAGAGGTAAAATCAAAATGAGTAACCTTAAAAGGATCATAGAAAATCTAACATGTAAAAATATAAATTTTTAAGAACCAAGAGGCAACTTCATCTGATCGACAGTTCTCTCCACCTAAGGGTGACCTTCCTTTAGGCACGACTCCATATAACGAATAATCATCTCCTTTTAATCCCGCAACGCATCATATCGCATCAATTAGGGGGGCTGCATCTCGTTGATAGTCATCACCTCCTAAGGATACATTTCTCATAGGGGTGAACTCCATCTAACAGGTAATTGCCCCCAATCAAAATGTTGTAACTAAGTGCACGTACCTCCATTAACGATTACATAACTATAACAACAATTTTGCAAAACACATATTTCAAAACCATTTTCATTCCATTGCAACTTATGGAAAAAACATATATTTCAATTACATCACTTATTATTTAAATACATTATAGCTCATAAAAAAGTCAAACTATAAACATATTGTTGGAACCAAGTTGGTTTTTGCAATTAAAGTTTTGATGTTAACAAATGTATTTTATGAAAATAACATATTTGACTTAGAAGAAGAATGAAAAATGTCACCCGAAGAATAGATCAGAGGATGACGTTACCAGAAGCAGAAATCAGAGGATGACGTCACCAGAAGTAGAAATTAGAGGATGATGTCACCAGAGGATGATCTTCAGAGGAATCTGTCAGAGGAATATGTTAGAGAAAAATGCTCAAAACATCATTGGAGCAAAAGACTCGAGAAACAGAATCTAGCTAAAAATATGCTCAAAACAGAATCTGAGAAAAATGCTCAAAACAGAATTGGAGCAAAAGACTCGAGAAACAGAATCTAGCTAAAAATGTGCTCAAAACAGAATCTGAGAAAAATGCTCAAAACAGAATTGGAGCAAAAGACTCGAGAAACAGAATCTAGCTAAAAGCATGCTCAAAATAGAAGCGGAGCAAAATGCTCAAAACAGATTAATTGAAATACACTCTAGAAGTAAAGCATCAGTGAGCAAAAGACTCTAAACAGAATCTGAGCAAACTACTCCAAAATATTCTCAAAACAGATTAATCGAAATACAGTTTAGAAGTAAAATATCAGTGAAATCCTAATTTCAACTATAAATAGAGGCTTAATAATAGAGAATAAAGCATCGAAAAATAGAAGAACTCAAGCAAAAATTCATAAGTATTCAGAGAGTTCAAAGGAGAGAAACACATGCTTAAAAGATAAATATTTTCTAAGTGTTCTTTTCTTAGAGTGTGAAGCTGATCGTCATCATAAATTATTCAGAAGCAAAAACTCTAGTTCACTTTAAGCATATTGTGAGTATCAACTTTCCAGAAGTAATTACTCAGTTCTAATTTCGATCCCTTATATTAAATCCTATAGCGTTGAAGTTTCTTCTAAAATCTGGGGTTGTCAGGTTGTTAGAAAAAGACTTAGCTTGTAGGTTTAAGGTGGTGAAGTTCCTCAAAAGTGTTGGATTGTCAGACTGTTTGAGAAGACTTGGCTGGTTTAGTCAAGGTGTTGTTGTTCCTCAAAAGTCTGGGGTTGTCAGGCTGTTTGAGAAGACTTAGTTGGTTTAGTTAAGGTGTTTTTGTTTATCAAAAGTATGGGGTTATCAGGCTGTTTGAGAAGACTTGGCTGGTTTAGTTAAGGTGTTGTTGTTCCTCAAAAGTCTGGGGTTGTCAGGCTGTTTGAGAAGACTTGGCTGGTATAGTCAAGGTGTTGTTGTTCCTCAAAAGTCTGGGGTTGTCAGGCTGTTTGGGAAGAATGGCTTGTAGGGTCAGTGGTGTGTTGTAATTCAAATGAGTTTGAATTAGTGAAAAGGCTTTCTAAAGGAAGGGACTGGATGTAGCCTAGTTAACGGTGAACCAGTATAAATTGTTGTGTTATTATGTTATTATTATCCGCTGCTGAATCTGATTAGTTATATATCGAATAATTCACATTAACATTCAACAAAACAGCAAAAGTAATCAAGTTTGACGAACACATTTCAACCCCCCTTCTCGTGTTTGCACCTTCACATATTATATACCAAAGAACATGATAGTAAATAAATGATGACAAAGAAAAAGTTTCAAAGGTTTTGTTTCCCCATTTTTCTTAAATAAATATTTTAAGATAGAGAACAAGTAAAATAATAATTTATAGATACAAATATGTGGCGATGATCGCCATTTACTCACAACTATGAAGTAACTACTAAGTTTGCTCTCCAACAACTCGCGGAGAAGTAGGCATGACCCTAGTTGAGAGATTTGAGCATCAAAAATATTTTCAAGACTTTAGAAAGTTATTCTAAAACTTTTCTAACCACAGGTAACCAATAAAGTCCTTAAAATATACTCTAAACACCAAAACAAATTTTTTGAACATTACATGTGCCTAAAAATGCATTCTTAGCATTAGAGTTATATTTACTTCAAAGAATCTCAAATGTAAAATCTTCAAGAGGTGGGTATTCTCCTCATTCCTTAGAACACAAATCCTAAACCCCAAAATCTTATCCAAAGCACTTATGGAAGAATAAGAAAGCTTTACTTAGAAATATATGATTTCTCATTTGGGTAATAATTCATTGGTGCTATTTTTGTAACTTAGAGTGATAAGAAACAAAGAAATCAAATAGGGGTGGGGGAGTACTGTTGTAATTGAGAAATAAGAAAGGAAACGATGGGTTGGAAAATGTGGGAGTAAAAAGTTTAGGGGTAGGGGTCTCGTGTGTTTACTGAAGCGTGTGATTGTGTGTAGTGTATGTTTTTAGTCGCATGTGGTGTTCTGTTTCATTTTTATGTTTTTTATAAAATAAAAATTAAATGAAATAGTGCGTTTCAGAAGGAGGTGTATGCCAGTCACAACCTAACCCTTGTATTCCCCCAGATGTGACTAGTTTCCAACAGGTCACCGACAAGCCATTAGGAATAGTTTCGTTTTTCACTTAGGGGTAGCTAAAACTTAAAAGGTTTTGTTCATGTTGGTAGGAACAATAAGTATTGGGAGGAGAAAGTTATTGGGAAAGACTATAGAATTTGTTATGAGTACCACATGTTGTCTATCCCCATGTATGAGGTAATTTGAAAGAACATTGGGTTCTATATGTCGTTCTCCTATTTTGAGAATGGCATCTTTCAATACCCAGACCATTGCCCTTTTTAGATACATCCAAAGCCATTGGCCTACGTCAGGGCCTTTTAGATGGTATGTCCATTTCTAGGGGCCACACCCACAATCCCTTTGTTTTTTTTTCAGCTTTGATATCTTGTGGAATTTAAATCCCATCAGATAGAATTGGGTTTCCTTTAAGCTGCCAAAAAGGTTTTTCGCTCATTTCACATATTCTCTCCAAGGATTCAAAGATAGGTATAACATTCAAAAGCCTTAGACATATGTGGCGATGATGAGTTCTACTACGACTATCAAATTTTTGGATGTCTATGGTATCGACAATCAACAACAATAAAGAAGTCCTAGAAAACAAAATTCCACAGTTTTCCTTCTTCTAGTAAGATAGCCACTTCCTAATAGATAGAAATGAGTTGACATTTTAGGGAATCACAATTGTCTATTCCCGAAGCATTTGATTGTAGGGCCATCTAAAGGTTCGTTGATGGGTTTACGAAAGCCCAAAAGACCAAGAAAGAAAATACATTGGTAGAGGAAAAAAAGTCTATTTTGGGACCAAAGACTTTGTCGTTTGTGAGTCCTAAAAGGAATCCAACGAAGTCCTTGTCCTTTTAGCCCTCCCATCAATTGTTGTTGTTTAAACGTTGGAGCCCACCCCATGTGGAAGTATGATGGTAATTTCTTCAATAACATCATATCATACTTAGGATGACGGGGTTGCTCTCGCCAAATATGGACGTAATTTTGTTGATTTTGAGGTCAATGCATATAGTAAGTGGAAGAGGTAGGTCGTTGATGAAGGTCGTCATCAAATGAACTCGAATTCTGATATGAATGGAGTTGTATCTGGTACCAGATCATCCTCATATTTTCTTCCAATTAGTTAGATTGACAAAGGGTTGCCTTATGAAGTTGCGAATAATGTAGTACTCCAAGTTGGTATTGTTCATATTAGCGAAATTGGTCTAAATAATTGTCAAATGATTTTCTCAAAGGATTTGCCTGTTGCTCCCTGAGTTCTATCATTGGCACACATTCTTTGGAAATTGGTGAATAAATTTGAAGTTATGAAGATAAAGGATGAAAAATAGAATAAAAAAGGGTTTCAATTGTGTTTTTAGATTTAAAAACTTTTCTTTTAAAAAATTTAAGGTTAGAAACTTAAGTCAATTTTAACATAATAAATTTAACACAAAATAAACAGATAAGGAAGAGAGATCATGAAACTGATTTATCTTGGTTCACCACCAATACGGTAGCTATGTCTAGTCCCTTCTCACTGAAAGATTTAATCCACCAAATCAAACTAATTTCTTTCAACCACTAGAATATCTACTAGTCACCTAACTATGTTCTAGTCTTCTCAAACTTCTAACATAGTACTATCAAGCTTTTGAGGTTCACAACCACTGCTAGGCTAAGGTATAAAGATGAAATTGATTCAAGTGTTTCTCGATAACTCTTTTCAAGAGGGTATTACAATGAAAAACACTCAGTAAAATTGTTTCAAGAAGTTTTGTCTTTTCAATATTACAAAGGTTTTGTCGTAGAGAAAGTTTGCTTTGTTCTTTAAAGATTGTTCTCTTAAATTTGTGTCTTATGTTTCTCACCTCTTTTTGAGTTGTTGCACAAAACATTTCATTATATAGAGCAAGTTGATTCTTTTACGGTTTTCTAACTATTGTAGGAAATCATTGTGCAATTGTCATACGCCCATCATTTGTTCGATTTGTATTGATTGTACTATATAGAACAATTGACGTGAATTTCAAAAAATATTCTTTTGTCCTTGTTTGCGCTTCATTCCTTTTTCAGAAAATATTTTTTTATGACACATCAGAATACTCAGAGGATATGATCATTAGAGCATTCTCATTTCATATACGCTTGAATTAAAGAATTCAAAACAAGTTGTTGTAGATGCTTCAATAAGATGATTGACTTGAGTCAATCTTGTTTTTCATAGTGTGTTTGAATGTTGTGCTTAATAGATGATTGACTATCTTCAGATAATTGAATTAGAAGATCAAAAAATCTATTTTGTTGTGCTTATTAGTGGTAGACAAATCAGAGAGAGCCTTAAGGCACATTGATCAGAGTCACAAAGAGACATATTGATCAGAGTCTTGAAAGCGTGTTGCATAACAAATAGAGCCTTTTACTCAAATGAATACTTTCAAAGCTTGTATTAAAGTATGAACACTTAGACAAATACATTAAAACATAAATTATTGTCATCACCAAAACACAATTAAGGATCATTGTTCTTCCAACCAGCTTGGTTATAACAGAAGATCCAGTATGAGGCCAAGATCAACATTCTCAAAGGTAAGGTTGAGAACATCGTGGGGATAAGTGTTAGAACCAAGTTGGTTTGAAGAAATATGACCCTTACTTGTTTTGATGATAACAAAATCAATTTATGGGAACAATTTAAAGCACTAACATTTTGATTAAGTGTGCAGATCCTATATCAAGTGATTTATGTAGGATCTTATATTGTATCCTCTAATGATTGGACTAATATAAATGAATACCAAGGCTTTGCCTCTATTCAGTATTTTGAGTATGGAAAACATGTTGTTAAACGCGCCTCTAGTGACTCCGATAATACAGTTATCTTATGTTTCGTTTGTCTCTAATGAATGCAACAAGTACCCAATCGTTTGTCTCTGATGAATGTAACAAGCATTTGATCGTCTGCTTATGATAATCGCACCAAGAAATTGATCATTGATTTAGACTTATGATGTATGCTCTGAAAGAAATCAACGCTCTGATGAATGTCAACACTCCGAAGAAGACAAAACTTTTTGTGCATCCTTTAATGAACATCCTGAATCTGCTACTTGTCTGAAGATCTATGAGACATGCTCTAATCATCATATTCTTTGATTCCATGTCTTCATACCAAGATACACTAAATTAGTTACAAGTATTCATTATGGAAAATTTTCTATAGCAAATCAATCTCAAAAGATTTAATATGAAACTTCATGATTTATGTTGATTTCTTGCTATTAAGACAACGACCAGAAACTGTAAATAATCTCTATAAAAGGATATGTATTCCTCACTTGAAAGAAACAAAAAGAAATGAAAATAGTGGCTGCTCACTTTAAGCATATATAATCTCATTTGCACTCTTGCTCTTAATCATTCATTTTTTCTAAGTGCAGAGATAAGTTTTTGAGAGTACAACTTCATAAACACTCTCTTGTGAGAACTTGTTTAAAAAACCTAAAACTATTATCTTGTAACCGACTCTAGTAGTGGCTGCCTTCCTCAACAGCTTAACTGTACTAAGCTAGAGGGTTCAGAAGACTTGAACACAATCAATTTGACTAGTATGTGTTCAGTGAAAGTGTAATACTATGGTGAACTAGAGGATTAAATTCTTCAGGTTGATGGAACTAGACATAGCTACCGTGTTGGTCGTGAACCAGTATGAATCATCTGTGTTATTCTGTTTTGTTTTTGTTCATCCACTTTGTTTTTCTTATTGTAGCTTAGTCATGTTAAAAAGATTTTAAAAAGAAACACAATTCAAACCTACAATTTCTAGTCTTTCCCATTCTACAATAAGTACGGAGAATGCCAAGTTGACTGCAATGGTTGGGGAGTTGAATAAGGAGAATAGAGTTTTATCTATTCTCCAAGAATATTTTGTGAAGAAAATAGGGAGTTTGTGAAAAAACTTATAGCCAAGAACTAATGTCGATATGAGTTGGAGAAGGAGCTTGAGGAGTTGAAGAACTCTGTTGCCGGTGACAAAACTTTGATCGACCTTCGCGAAGATGACATCACAATGTTAGGGCTCAATATTTTAACAATGTGGTTGAGCAAATTCGCCTTCTCTATCTTGTGTTGGAGTTGGATACAAAGGGCATTAATTGGTTGCTCATAGTTGAAGACGACAAGCTGGTGAAGCTGAAGTCTCAATCTCGCGTACAAGAGCACCTAGGACTTTCTTTTTTCTCATTATTGTTTCTAATTTATTTTGCTTATACTTCTCTTGTTGTTTTGCCATGATGGTTATGTAAACAACAAGGTATTTTGGAATAATGAAATTTGTGTGTTCAACATTTTTGGATGTCCCATTTGATGTTTACCAATTATATTTGCTAAGTCCAATGCAATAAAACATTTTCCACGTATTGGGGAAATCTATTTAAATTGAATAGGTTTTCTTCTTTAATGGTGAACCTCAAGTGTTTGAGTTTGAGGACCCGAGAAGACTGTTGGGCCGTACAAGCTTCTTCTTCAGTAATGAAAATCAACTACTTGAGTTTACAGACCTGAAAAGATTGTTGGGTTGTATATGCTTCTTCTTCAATTGAGAAACTTGGTCGTTTGAGTTTGCATACTTGAGAAGATTATGAACCGAATAGACTATTTTTGTGTTGTAGAAAAAGCTTTTGGTGTTGTGTATCTATATGCGAAAATAAATACATGGAGTATAAAGTTTATTTAATTCAAATGAAACTCTTACATGTATTATCAAGGAATGGTGTTCTCCTAAATGTAGTACATTTTATGTCTAGATGCTTTCCATGTTCTTGGGACAAGCTTTTTGAGTAGAGTTTTCTATGATGCGTGTTTTCTTTCTTCTTCCATCTTTTAGACGATTCTATAGGGTCTTTCCTAGTTGAGTGACAACTTACCCAAAACAGTAGACATGAGATTGTATTAGAGGACGAGGTTGTATTCTTCAAGTTCTCATTTTATGACTTTCTTTTATACTTCAAATCCAATTGTTTAACGATGAACTCTTTAGGACAGAAATGCTTCAATTTTCTTCGAGGAAATCTAGTTCGTTTCTTGTTTCATTAGCATTCTCTTCTTAAATCAAAAGACAGGAAGTCGTCCAACTTAGTTCTCCGATTTCTATGGGAACTACAACCTCAGTCTCATATACAAGTCAGAATGAAGTTTCCTCATGGTTGAATGAGGAGTTGTTCGATATGCCCATAAAATGACATGAAGTTTGTCAGCCAACTTTCCTTTGGCTTCGTCCAACCTTCGTTTGAGTCATCTAAGGATGACACAGATAGAAGATCTAAAAAAAAGTTGTCTAAAAACTATGTTCCATTGAGGTGAAATGTTGCTTTATTTTCATACTTGATAGAAGATCTAAACAAATTGTTTAAAAACTATGTTCCATTGCTAGTAACCATTACTTGGGGATGTTGAATCAAGTTAAGATGCTTCTTTTGAAGAAATATATGTTTTCTACTGTGATGTTGGTCAATGCTTCATTTTCTATCCATTTCATGAAGTAATCGACTATGACTATAAGGAATTTTAGTTATCCTTATGCCAAGGAAAATGGATCGAGGATGCCCACTCCCCACAACAAAAACGAGCAAGGGGAGGTGAATGTTGTCAACTCGACAGGTGGAACTAAATGAGTGTCTTCATGCCATTGACACTTGTCGCATTTATGGACATACTTTTTTGCAGCTTCTTGTATGGTGCAATAGTATCCAATTTTGAGTACCCTTTTCACAAGATTCTTCTCTCCGAGGTGGTGACTGGCTGTGTCTTAATGCATTTTTTGCAGGGTGTACTTAACTTTGTCTTCAGTGAGACATTTGACGAGAGGGTTGAGAATCCTCATTGATATAAAAACACTTGCAATGAGTAGGAATGAAAATAGGCTAAGCCGAACTGTTAAAAATTTAAGGTCTAAGTCTGGTACAACCTGTTAGTCTTCTTAAAAACCTATTTCATATTAAAAATTTTAAATCAATAGTCATACTTATTTTCGAATAGACTAACAAGTTAATAAGTCAATAAGCTTAAGTATTTTTTTTAAGATTTAAAATTATATTTTAAAGAATTTGATTTTATATGACATCATAGATATTAACTTCTATTTTATTATAATATATTTAAATATATGATAAAAACTAATGTAGAGTAATATGATTAAATTACTAAAAGGTTAGAGAATTTATAATTTAACATAAAGTTTAAAATCTAATGTATAATAATATTAGTCAAATAAAAAAAAATCTAGCCTCCCCAAGTCTGTTGTAGGCTAGGCGGTAGACATCTCTTAGACGGCTTGACCTATTTTCTCCTTGTATGAATAAGTAAATAAGAAAAATATTTTTATGATATATGTCATCCAATATTTTTAGGATAAAGCACCATTTTAGTCCCTGAAATATATAGAATGCTATCATTTTGTTCCCTAATTCAACAAAAAATTCAAATTAGTAATTGAATCATCAAAATAGTCGTTGAAAGATATAACTTACTATCGTAAAAGTTCCTGAAAGATTCAATTTACTGTGAAAATAGTCCACAACCGTTATAATGTCAAAGACTAACATAATCAATATTTTGATGATTCGATGACTAATTTGTGTTTTTTATCGAGTCAGAGACCAAAATGAGAACACCATATACTTTATGAGACTAAAATGATAGTTTACCTATTTTCTATGTTCATCTATTTCTAAGAAAAATACTTGTTTGAGCATAATATTTAGACACGCAAATACAAAAAAAATAAAAGAATAAATAATTAAATAATATAACTAAATTATTTTTCTATTAATTTGTATTATTTATGAATGTGTGCCCAAATATTTTTTAGGCATAATTGTAGTTTTAGTCCTCCTATTTTTATTATTCAAGAAATCGGTACTCCTATTTTAAAAGTTGACAATTTTAATATCTCTCTTGGTTTTTTTAACTAAAAATTGACGATGTGAATGTTTTAAATAACGTGACATATGATACGATAACGTAAAATGATTAACATCAATGAAATTGCAATAAAACGACGTAAAAACTTAGTTTTCAACTTCAGAATTTTTTTATATTTTTAATTAATGATATATGAATAATTAATGCATCTAGATGCTTCTATACTATAGAATTATATGTCACGTCATTTAAAATATGTCAAATTGACGTTTTTTAATTCAAAAATTTAAAAGATAAACCAAAACTGTCGACTTTTAAAATTTAAATTTGAAAGTTTTATATAAGGAAAACTAATAAAATTATAATCAAATCTAATATAATAAAATAATATTAAAATAGCCTAATTGATAGGCTTTAAAATAGGAAACAATAATATTAATAAATAACATTAATAAATAATAAGATATATATATACATATACTTTAAAATAGGAAACTATAATATTAATAAATAGTAATAAAAAATAACATTAATAAATAATATTTATATATATGTAGCCTGACCTATTTAAAAAAATAGGCTTTAAAAATAGCCTGACCTTCTTATTAAACAGGCCAGGTCATAGGCCCTGTCGGACGGCCTAGCCTATTCCCATCCCTATTTGTACGCATGTAAACGTTCCTTGTGCTTTCAATTCATGAAAAACACATTTTTTAAAGTAAATATGTCATAAATTGATTTTGTCATAGGCTGAGTAAAAAACTATTAGCTAAAAAATATTATCTCTGATAATTAGATAACTGAAATCAAATAATTAATAAATTAAAAATAAATTATTTAAAAAATTTAAATTTAATTTTTAATGAAAATAATTATTAATTAGATATCCATTTCTTTTAGAAACCAGAGTTTTTTTTTTTTAAAAAAATATAAGATCAATTTTTAATATAAAAGTGATTATATGAAAATAATCATAATATTCAATATATTATATAAGCTAGATAGCACCCGTGGTCCCTTAACTTAATTTCAGTTAACGTTTTAGTCATTTATTTATTTTTTCTTTTGATTTGGTCCTTTATTTTAATTGTAAGTAACAATTTGATCCTTTATGTTTTAAAATGTCAACAATGTTATCATTTTTTTTTTACAAAAATTCAAAAAATTCATCAAAATTTTCAACAAAAACCCATAAAATTATTTGTATTCTTCAATATAATACAAATTTTATCAAATTCGAAACTCAAATCTTCAAATAAACTCATATTTCCATTTCTAACAATATCAAATAAAGAATGAAATTTAATAAAAAATTTGTATGAGTTTATTTGAAGATTTGAGTTACGAATTTGATAAAATTTGTATTATATTAAAGAATATAATTAATTTTATGGGTTTTGGTTGAAAATTTTGATGAGTTTTTTGAATTTTTGTAAAAAA